>CM060962.1:135087551-135687551 GCA_030765045.1 Tenodera sinensis
AGACAGGTCAAGGTCATATATAGTAAAATGAAGATTTACTAACTAAAATATAATGTATTTATGTAAAGTGTTTATCAAACCCCATGAACATTCAAAGTCTGTGCATCCTTAGTTGGTGATTGACATATCAACCTGTGGAGACAACAGTGTTGTCACTTTTAGTGCCACCATCTATGTGGTGACCAAATGCATAGTCAAAACACGAATAATAACTGCCGCACAGGAATTAAGAATGTCTTGATAAAGTAATGAATCAAAACAGATTAAGGCAAGAAATACAAAAAGAGAATGAAAATTCAATTCAAATATTTAAACACACTGACTGCCATATTTTACTCAATACTTACCTCAACATTTCTTACAAGATAAGGAATAATCATCTACATAGTGCAATATTATAAGAAAGTCATTAAGTAAACTTAAGTTCTTGTTAGTTTGACTGTAACAAAATACAAAATATACTAGCTAAATTGAATGAATGTGAAGCTATTTTAATTACATCTCGTATTAAATAAAAGAGCCATGCCTGCAATTGAATGTTTCATTTCAATGTGAAAATGCCACTTATTTGCAAATTATTATCGTCTGCAGTTGTTAGTGCTGTTATTGTCATCATCATCACCCTCATCCTCATTACCGCCACTGCCACCACCACCGCCACTGCCACTGGCACTGTCACCACCACCGCCACCACCACCACCACCATAGACATCTGAGCTGCTGGAACCTCCCACAGGTACAAGGTTGTCCACACTTTGTTCCCAAATTTCTTAACCTTCCTGCAGATTGGTGTGAGAAACAGCATCCTTCAAATTTTCAAGTGTTATATTTGCCAATGCCTTTTCTGTTAATCAGATCACAGATTATACTCTTAAGTCTTTGTTATTACTTCATAATATGAGCCCAAATCAACTCTGTTGTGCTAAAATGACAATGGTATGGGGGAAGTATGATTATTTTATGTCCGTGTATTGCTTCAATTTCTTTTATTATATGCTGTGGAAATCATGCATTGTTTACTTTTACTAATTCTAGTAATTCATATTTTTTCATCTCACAACTGAGTGGTACATTCTGGCAAAGAAGCTAGTTGAATATTTCTGCTTTTCTGGATGCCATTGCCAGAGCTTTATAACAGAATGGTATTTTGCATTGTTCATTATTTTTAAAGATGGTTCATGCAAATTAGGCAACAGCTGCTCCTCAAACCATTTTTAAAAGTTGCACAATTCATTTCTTTGTGGTAGTCTCCTTCTTCTTTGACTTAAACAGTAGGCAACAGTTAGGAATAAACCTATGGGAATTTCCAGCACAAAGAAGTATTATTCTTCCTCCTTTACCTAATTACATCCTTGTTGAATGTACTGTGTTGTCCATCCACCCTTTCTTGACACTGTAGCTAGTGTTTACCCATGTCTCATTTTGCCAAACAATATTTTTAAAATCAAGGTATGTGTTTCCCAGAGAAATATATATATATATATTTTTTTTTTTTTGTAGTGTTTAACGCCTGCTTTTACTACTATGGCACCACAGGCAGTAACACTGATGATGCATGGAATGAAGATGGAGCACCGGTGGAATGAGATGGCGGGGGAAACCGGAGAACCCAGAGGAAACCCGCCCCAGTGCTGCTTTGTCCACCATGAATGCCACATGCAGTTGCCTGGGATCGAACCCGGAGAAATCTACATCACCAGGCACAGATGTTGGGCTTTTCTAACAGAACTTTATGGCCTTTTAGTTTTTTATAGTAGGAACCTAATTTCTTCCCTATTTTCTAAAGGAAACTCTTGCTCCCCATAAAAAACAGGAACAAAGAATGCAAGTTTGATATGATTTTCTCATATAATATGCATAAATATGGCAATGAATTGCATCCTACTGAAAAGGACCAAGATTCGTAACCAGCTTATCCCTCCTCCTCTTCTTCTCTGAAGTTTCAAATTTGGATAATAATGATTGGTTCACATGCTGTTCATATTTCTCTTTGTCTAATCTAACAATTGTGTTCTTGCTTACTCCCACTGCACATGCTGTTATATCTAGGACTTTAGCAACAGAAATTCATAAAGTACTTTATTACAGAACATACAACTTCACATGATTGTCATCCTATTGGAATATCTCTTCCGAAAACACTTCTGTTCATTTTCCCAGAAAGCTTTGCTTTGTCCTATTTTCAGTCGGCATAGTTAAAGAACAATATTTAACCCTGACATACAGATACACACCCATACTTACCTACAAATAACAATTTATTGTTAATATTTATGTTCATGAATGCCACCACAATAACAATACTTCACGAACTAAACAGTGCACGCAAAGCAAGTAAACTGATGTAACAAGTACATGATGTCAATGACTCACTGATTTACAGTGCAACACAATACCACACTATCAACATAAGATAAATATTCCTTGAAAAGAATTCTGTCATCTGCAGAATTCTGAATCAATGTTACTCCTGGCAACCCTGAGTTAGTGCCTTTTGCTGCCAAGAAAATGGCTTGGAACAACTTACCTGTAATTGGCACCTTCGTTGGTTGCTGTGAGACCAGAGTGACCTATTAAACCTCTGATAAATATGTAGAGGATATTTTGTTAAGGCTATACGAAGTTAAGTTGTTTTTGTGTTTTATGATAAAAACATTTTTATACACTTCTAGCTGCATTTAAGAGAATGATGTGTAACATGACTTCTTAGTTGATAAATGAGCAATGATATAAAACTGCAGATTTTTCAATATATTTAGTTATATTAAATGCACATCACTACTAACAGCTATTAACCTTTTATGCCCAAACAGCAAGTGAAGACGTGTCCTATTGAGAGGCCTCGTAGCACAACCCCAATAAATCCATCCCTTCTGGAGGAATATGTTCAGTGCAGTGCAACACATACAGATGATGGTTCAGCAACTGGTGGTACCAGTGCACGTGACCAGGCTGTGGAGAAAATGAGAATTTGTCTTCCACGGGAGGATTCTGTAACAGGAAAAGCTAAGAGTCCTCGGCGAGTCACAGGGGCTAAATCATGGTTTGAATTTGCTGAACAAGGTAGAGTTTTGCTCTAATGTTTAAATTTACATAAATAGTTTTGGTGTATATTTATTGTAACTTTGTGTATCCTAAGAAATCATTGATCTTCTTAAACTAAAAGCTACAAAGGAAATTAATTGGAAAGTTATGCTAATCAGGGCCACATTTAGGATCTGTAGAACCCTGGGTGATAATATGGTTTGGGCCCTACCAAGGTGTCTGGGTATGGAATATTGATGGTGGTGGCGGTGGCGGTGGCGGTGGCGGTGGCGGTGGCGGTGGCGGTGGCGGTGGCGGCGGCGGCGGCGGTGGCGGTGGCGGTGGCGGGGGCGGCGACGGCGGCGGTGGCGGTGTTTTTTTGGGGGGGCAGAGGAAAAATCTTACAAAGACGCCTCAGGCGAGTTGGATTACGGCAACTAAAAAATCTCTGTGAGGACCTTTGTGAGATTCTTGTTGGAACTGCCCAAACGGCATTACTTCAAGAAGATGGTCATAAGATGGTGATTATGGGTCGACTGTAGTGCCAAAGATCGTCCATTTCTCGACGCTTGCGAGATAGGATATCGTGAGCCAATTTGCTGACAGCCTTCCAGTGATTAGCAGAAATTAACATTCCGGAGACGACTTGGTCCGGTGTAAAGATGCCCAGTTTAGATGCAGCCTGACGACGTTGCTGCTGCCATCGTACGCAGTCAAAGAAGGTGTATTCTACGGTGTCAGCGGCGCCTCAGTATATACATTCCGCGGAGGGGCTGATCCCGAAACGATGAAGATATGCCTGAAAGCAGCCGTGCCCGGTGAGGAATTGGGTGAGGTAGAAGTTAACATCACCTTGTTTGCGATTACACCATGGAGTCAGTTGGGGAATTAAGCGCCTTGTCCAGTGAGCAGTCCCGTCGTCGCACTCACAAAGAGTCTGCCATTTTTCTAATAGTTGTTGATGAGCCTCCGCTTTACCGATGTCGGTCTGCTCGCGTAAGAGACGCGCAGTAGCCAGCAAGGAGATAGGTGGAGTGTTGGCCAGAACCAGTAACGCCTTTGTAGACGTAGTTCTATAGGCACTGGTAATTCTAATAGCCACCTTGCGTTGTACTCGTAGTAGCAATGTACAATACAACTTCCGATCCAGCGCCTTTCGCCAAATACCCACGCCCTGTAAGAGAATGGACACCACAACAGAGAAGAGAAGCCGTCGGTTTCGTGCCCTGGGACCTCCGGTGTTCGACATTATGCAACTCAGATGAGCAATGGCAGTTTCTGCCTTCTGAATTACGGTCCTTACGTGAACGCCCATTACATGTTGCGGTCGAAATGGATGCCGAGATATTTGAGCGAATCCTGTCTCGTGACAGAGAGTGTGCCAAGCTGAAGACGAATCGAGCGAGTCTTTCGGCCACCTACCAGAAGTACAGTTTCTGTTTTATGTGGCGCCAGCGTCAATTTCCTGCTGGTTAGATACGCATTAATCGAAGCCAGGGCTTGATTGGTTGTCCTCTCCAAGGCGCCCTTGTCCCTAGCAATGGCAACGAGTGCCAAGTCGTCAGCATAGGCTGTAAGTATGATGCCTGGAGGCATGGGTAGACGTAGAACCCCATCGAAGTATACATTCCATAGAGTAGGGCTGAGGACTGAGCCTTGGGCACACCACAATTCATGTCAAGTTGGCTATGTGTACCCACAAGCAATGTCCGGTCTTGCAGATAGCTAGCAAGCACATTATAAAGATAAGGAGACAGCTTCCGAGAACTGAGTTCTAAAAGAATGCCGCCCCACGGGGCAGAGTTGAAGGCATTCTTAACACTCAAGGTGACAAGGGCACAGAGAGGCCGCCTACCCCGTGGTCTCGACTTCGCTTCATCAGCGAGTTCATGCACCCTCCTCAGGGCAGTGAGGGTGGACCGTCCTGCCCGAAACCCGTGTTGAGTGGTGGCAAATCCGCCACTACCTTCCAGTTCTAGGTTCAATCTATGTAGCACCCTGTGTTCAAATAGTTTAATAACACGTTTAATAAACATATGGGGCGGTATGTGGTGACACCCAATTCCTGTATAGGTATCGCAAGGAGCACCAGTCGGGCGATCTTCCACACAGCCGGAAAATCACCGTACAATAGTGAGTGACTATACATTGCCAGACATTCAGTCGGATAAGCTCTGACGACCGCTTTGACGACCATAGGCGTGAGGCCATCCGGTCCAGGTGATTTGTTGTCCTTCAATTTGGCGACAGCTTCAAGGAGTTCCTCGGTTGAAAATAAAGGTACCTCATCCTGAGGCACAGAATGTTTAATCCAGCAGACAGGAACATGAGCCGGGAATAAATTACGGGCAATCTCCAGCTGACGATCATCCGTCAATAGCGTAGACGACGGCAAGCGAAATCTGTTGGTGGCCAGCTTATAGCCCTGGCCCCATATATCAAAGTCAATTTCGTCAAGGAGTTTCTGCCACGCTATACGTTTGGCTTCCATTATAGTTCTTTTAAGCAAGGCCCTGCTTTCGCGGTATTGTTCTAAGCAGGAACGTTTCTGCTCGTCGTCACCCCTTTTATTGGCCCTAACCATGGCCCGCCGGTGTTGCAGAGACTGCCGACGTTTGTCTGCTATGTCAGCGGACCACCAGTGGACAGGTTTACGAAAAGGCCGGGTGGCCTTCCTGGGAAGGACCTTATCGCAGACACTCTGTAGAAGGTGAGAAAAACCCTGAGCCGTCGAATCTGGTGAGTTTGGTCTTTGCAAAAGACGGCCAGCCTCTGCCACCAAGAGATCAAGTGAGTCCGGCGTCACACGCCAGCCCGTAGAGCGCAGAGGTCTGCCTAGCTGTCGTGAGCAACAGGAAATCTGGACATCATACAGAATGTGTTGGTGATAACTAAGAGTCTCTTCTTCCAGTACCTCCCAATGAAGGATGCACTTAGCAAGAGGGTTAGTGCTGAACGTGATGTCCAAATAAGATGTGCTATCACGCCGGAGAAATGTGGGTGCGACCCCATGATTATGGACAACCAGGTCATCTTCGGCCAGCCATTCTGCCAGTGCGCGTCCTCTGGCATCTTCCACAGGGGAGGACCACTGATGAGATTTAGCGTTGAAATCTCCTCCCACCAAGATCTCTTTGTTGTGACACCTCATATCCAGGCGCAATGCATGTAAAAAGGCAGTGAAGGCCCTCAAGTCCACATTAGGAGAGATATAGCAGCCGTACACAACTAGCGACGGAGTTTCCAGCCACACGAAGCCATCACCGTTGTCGGTGCGTACTACTTGAATAGCAGCACTGCAAATGTGTAGAGTGACGTCAAGATTACGGTCCGTATACCATTGTGAATGGGCGACCTTTTGTTTGGTAGGTTCAGCCATTATGATCAGATCCGCATTGCGTTCAAAAGCCGTCTGCACCATGAGATCCATAGCTTCGTTTCCTCTGTCGATGGTACCCTGCAGTAAGCGTATAAAAGAACGTGTAGGAGGGTCATGGGTAGCAGGAGAGCGATGCAAACCTCGGCGATCATATCGATGAAGGACTGCCATTGGTACCTAATAGACGCCGGGAGCGGGCATGGTTGAGTAGTTGACGATATTTGGGGTAATTATAGATGCCCAAACTGTGGCCCCGCCGGGTGCGCGTAATACAGTAAGGGTCATTGGTGCAAGCCGCAGACAGATGGCCCTCTTTCCCGCATCTCAGACAGACAGCGTCTCGATTAGGTCCGTTGCATTTATTGGCGCGATGACCAAACTCTTGACACCGAAAGCAGCGGGGGATCGTAACCCGTTCCTGAATCTTACAGGAGCACCAGCCAATACGGACGTATCCAAGTTGAAGGAGTTTAAGTGAGACATCCATGTGTACAGCGATGGTGGCAATCTGTCCTTCAGTCGTCGTCGGCCTCATAGACCTCACCTGAATGGCTGAAATATCGACGCCAAGGGCGCGTGAGAGGGTCTCCTGCACCTCTAAGGAAGTAGTCACCGCATCAATCCCGTGAACGTGGAATAGTTTGTGGTTACGAACAGGACAACGGGCCGCCGTGTTAGAAACTTTAGTGGCTATAGCCGAGCGTAAGGACTCCGCCTTGTCGTCACCTCCTTTGATTGTCAAAAGCATCTCCCCTCCACGTGTCTTACGGATGGTTTGCACCTCAACTCCGATACTGTCCAAGTTCACACGTTGTTTGACCTCCTTCAAAAGGTCGGAACAGGTCCGCGGTCCAGGAGAAACAATGATAGTCCCGGTGTCCGAACGTGGCGCGGTAGGCCAGGATAGTGAGCCAGGTGAAGGCTTACTGGGCCCAATCCTCTGAGGTCGAGGGGCATGTAGAACTATACTCACACCAGAGGTCATGAAGACATATTCCAGTATTTTCTTGACAGCAATAAGATCACATCCAGCGGGCAATGGAAGGTGAATCTTCCATCTCCCGTGCTTCCGCGCCAGGTCGCGTAAGCGAGAGAGTCGGTCAACTAGTGCCTGGTGGTATCACCTTCCTCTAAGGGCTGCGAAGAGGTCAGTTTGAAAATGAAACGCTCAGCTGTCCGAAATCCTTTGGCCACAGGAATTTTTGTGGTGGAGGTAAGATAGGTCACGCCGGCGTACTCCGCATCATGGTCTTCCAGTTCCAAGAGCTTCGGGAAACGTTCCCTGAAGAGGCGCGCAATGCCAGAGTTCATGGCCAAATCAGTAGTGAAAATGGCAAGGTCGCCGTCTGTATTTAGCAGAAGGGGATTACTGTATTCGGTTTCCACACTCTGAAATGTATCAGCTGGCCAAGTCTCAGCCAGCAGTGGCGGCAGAAGGGCAATATCTTCAATTTGTTCCAAGTCAGCGCGGATGTCTGCGGCACTGCGGGAGCCCGAAGGCATGGTGCAGGGAACGGACAACGCTGGTTCCGTTCGAGTGCTCACCGATGGAGAAGTGCTAGACACAGTCTTCAGCTTGGACTCAGCATCCAGGGATACTCCCGCATTTGCCAAGCCCTAAGAGAATCAGCGATGTGCTTGACTTTGTGAATTTTTGTTTTAATTGTAGTTTTAGTGTTCACGAGGACACCTACTAGGTCAATTAGCCCAGACGCCACTGTAGAGGGTTCGGCGACCAGTTGGGGTAAGAAAGTTTCTTCATCAGACTCGGAAACAGGGCGTTCCCGTTTCAGGCCTCCTGCGCGTGAGATAACGCTGGTATTCGGCGGAATCTCCATCATGGTGGAGGAGGAGCGATCGCAAGTAGCCCCAGATGCGGCCAAACGCTCCAAAGAAGTATTACTGGTCCCATCCGGATGACGAGCGGATGAAAGCTCATCACAGTCCATTATGTCGCACACCCCAGTAGCAGAAGGAAGTGCCTCAGCCTGGGGAATCACTGAGGTTTTCAGGCAGTCGCTGGATGACGGTCGGATAATGCCTGCCACAGCACCAACATCCCCGACCGGTTCTGGGGATCCGAGGCCCCTGTCCCCATAGCTATATTTTGAAAAAGAACCTTCCATATGAAAATTTAGAGGAAACCGTTGCCATTGCCAGGGGTCAGCATCAATGAAGTTCCACCAAAGAAGGGAAAGGAAAGGGAACGAGGACAGGGGAGGGAGGGTAGAAGCCCCAGTCAAGACAGGATGAAGAAGACTGAGACCTAGCTGTGGCGCCCCGGGAATGCCAAGCCCGTGCTCACAAGTGGTGGTGGTGGCGGCGGCGGCGGCGCCGCGGCGGTGGTGGTGGTGATGGAATGGTGATGATGATGATGATGATGATGATGATGATGATGATGATGATGATGATGATGATGATGATGATGGCGGCGACGATGATGATTATGGTGGTGGCAGTGGCGGCGGCGATGGCGATGTGATGATGTGATGATGATGTGGTGGTGGTGGTGGTGTTGGTGGTGGTGCTGGTGGTGGTGGCGGTGGTGGTGGCGGTGACGGTGATGATGATTGGTAGTGGTGTGATGGTGGTGTGATAGTGGTGTGATGGTGGTGTGATGCTGATGGGTGATGGTGATGGTGATGGTGGTGTAATGGTGATGGTGGTGTGGTGATGGTGATGTGTGATGGGGTGACGATGTGTGATGAAGTGATGGAGATAGTGATGGGATGATGATGATGGTGATGGTGTGATGGTGAAACATTTTATTATCATTAAACTTTATAGCAATAGGCTGCATCAAGATATCTATGCACCATGTGAAGTTAAGTACCCCCAGAGTGACATTTTTTTGAAAATGAACCTGGAAAAATTGCATTTTGCAATGTTTTAGCTAAAATAAAAAAAGAAACAAATATTTACACTTTAGTGATGAATTGTAGAACATAATACAGCATTGCAGTAGTTCATGAATTCATGTGATAAACATGAAAGGAACTAGAATCGTTAAGGTATTCAACATGATTCATTAACATTTATATGAACAAATAATTATATTAACAAAATACATAAAATTAAGATTCATGTATATGTTCGGACCAGGATCATCAGGATGTAAAGTGACTAAGCTAAATTTATCAATGCAATGGAATCTTTTGATGTAATTTTCAGCAAATTTGACTTGACAATTTGCACATGTGTTAAGGACTGATGACAATACAACAATATCATGACTTTGTCCTAACAGCCTGACCAGGATCATCAGGATAAAAAATGACTTAGCTAAATTTATCAATGTAACGGAATTTTCACCAACTTGAGTCATCTGATTGACTTGAAAATTTGCACACCTGTCAAAGGCTGATGGCAATACAATAATATTCTGACTATGTCCTAATATCGTAACCAGGATAATCAGGATAAAGAATGACTAAGCTAAATGTATAGGAAATAGTACAACTATGACATCTTAGATGATGCTAAGGTACTTTTCTGCATGTATCCTGAAAATTGCTTTAATTAAACAAATACATATTTATATATTGGATGATGTACATGACACGAGACCCACAGGGGAAGGATATTGATAGACAGGGATACCCAGAGAGAAGACCTGAGAGGGGCACGTGATTTTGGGGTGAAGGATTGCACATTGAAGTTTATCCAGGGCCAGGAAATCCACAACAGCTGATAGTGTAGTTAAAACAGTAATTTTAATCTAATACTGTTCAAAAAAAAATGTTCAAAACAAAAATTAAAAAAAAAAGTAAAATTCAGAAATATTAAAAGTATTTTAAATCAAAAATTTTTGAAAACTTTGAATAGAAAGATTTCAGACCAAAAACTTAAAAATATGGCCGCAAAGCTAATTGTTTGCCGTGGAGGTATTGGCACAACTGACCCAACTACCTGGTTTAATTGCCTTTGATGACCAGTATTCTTAGCAGAACGATAGACATTGTATGCTATCTTTCCATCCCAGAAGATTCGTTTAGCCCATTTCTAGAATCTTTGTCTTCCAGAATGACCCCTTGTATTTGGGCCTCACATAAGGAGCTGACACTTGACTGTAGGACTGTAGGTGGTTGAGTTGAGAGAATGTCATTGGTCTTGGTTGAGTTAGTTGAATGGGAGTGGACGGTTTTTCAATCTTTCAGTGGACAGTTGACAGTAAGAGTTCAGTACCAAGTGTAGTTCACTTATGATTCACTTCAATGGATCAGTTCTGTTTTGTTTAGAGTGTATGAAACAGTGTCTCAAATGTAACGCTTGCACTATACTAGGCGCTTAAGAGAAAATAAAATGTGTTTAGCACCAACTGGTGTTGTTCGTTACAATATATACCTTCACATGTATTACAGAGATAAGATTGTTCACCTTTATGTGACTGCAGTTTTGGATTGGTTTACTCTATCCTAATACTTTGTTATGATCTACTGCATCACACCTTTTTAGAGTTGGCAGGAGATTGGTGCCCCCCCCCCTCCAAAAATTATATCACTGGCCGGATACTTTTGCAACAAAATTGAAAGGTTTCAAATTATTTTGTATTTTATGTCTAAAATGGTTTTCCTTAGTGTTATGCTTCAAAAATATATTTCAAATTGACAAATTTTGGGCAGGCCTACCTTTGGGTGCCTACTGTCATGTTCACATCTAATTAGTTAATTAGAACATTTAAACAAACTTAAATTGTTTATTATTTGACATATACTTATTCTATGAACTTACTGTCGAACATATTGTATTTTTCTTTTGAGTACTGGTCCAGTAATAGATATTGTTTAAAGCTGTGTGCTGGACAGCTAATAGGAGTTAAAATAGGCTGTTACACATTGTGCAAATATAAAATTGTAGTCAGAGAAATACAATATTTTAGTCAGGGAAAGTCAGCGAAGTTAGGTTCTCATTTTTGCTGGGAACCCATCTTGCAAGGATATGACAAAGATTTTCATAAAAGTATCCCCATCACAAACTACCATTTATATGGAAATTCTTTTTGGAAATGTTTATTGTCTCAAAAATGGTTCTAACAATTTTGATTAAATTACCATATGTTTAAGATATTTTCATTACAAATTAAATGTATGCCCTGAATCCTCAGGGAATAGCTGAAAAAGTCTTCTTGATTCTCAATTACTTTTGCATAACAGGTAAATTGTAGAAGATAGACAAAAATCTTACTGCACAGAAAATTTAAATCTCATTAAAGCCCACAATTTTTTTCTTTCTTTTCCGTTTTTTCTTTTTCTTTCTTTTTTTTTTCAGTTAACCATTTTCTAAATATTCCTTGTATTTGGTTTGAATTTTCGAATGCTTATACTTCTGAAAAATGAGAGATGCTTCTTTTCTTTTTTTTTTTTTTCTTTCTCCTGGTGATGCAAAGGGAATGGAATTTCAAAGCCATCACATAGTGACCAGCTCTTAAAAGACTTAACTATCACTTCTGTATTTCCTATTCCCATAATTCCCTATTTTATTCCTCTATTCCCATTTTTTTCTCTAATAAAACTATTTTTACAAATACCTACATCAATGAACATGAATTAGATAAACAGGTACTTTTAAGAATAGTCTGTACAAGAGTGAGTAGAAAAAAATCATGTGAGTGCATACATAATTTTTATTTTTGGGCTGTAGGCTAGATAGCCTGCACATAATTGTCGCTATGATGCTAATATTTTTGAAACAAATCATTTAGGTATTTATATCTAAAACAATGTACATAGTTAATAATGGTAACAGATGTAGGCAATTCTATGAGAACAACACAAACAGATAAAAAATAAGTGTTTGTACAAAAACATTTAATTTGAGGCTGCTAAGGCTAATGGTCAGCCCATTACATGTTTGTACTTAGCACATGAATGAGTGAGTGAGTGAGTGAGTGAGTGAGTGAGTGAGTGAGTGAGTGAGGGCATGCGTGGGTGGGTGGGTGGGTGAGTGAGTGAGTGAGTGAGTGAGTGAGTGAGTGAGTGAGTGAGTGAGTGAGTGAGTGAGTGAGTGAGTGAGGGCATGCGTGGGTGGGTGGGTGAGTGAGTGAGTGAGTGAGTGAGTGAGTGAGTGAGAGAGTGAGTGAGTGAGTGAGTGAGTGAGTGAGTGAGTGAGTGAGTGAGTGAGTGAGTGAGTGAGTGAGTGAGTGAGTGAGTGAGTGAGTGAGTGAGTGAGTGAGTGAGTGAGTGAGTGAGTGAGTGAGTGAGTGAGTGACTGAATGAATGAACAAACAAATGAATGAACAAGTGAAGAACAAATGTATGAACCAATAAACGAATGAATGAACCAACAAATGAATGACAATGAGTGAATGAATCATTTGAGGTTATGTTTAAGGAGCCATGGAGAACATTACCGCATAGCCAGTGATTATATTTTATACCTACCCATTTTAGGAGGAGGTGGATGTAGTTAGTAGGTACTAAAATTATAAAACTACTCATACTGATCTCTATAAGGTCTTTTCATCCCTTAATGACAGGAGGTTTTAAACCTACAATAATATGCAGATACTCATTACATCATTGTTTAGATAGTGTGAAATGAGTGATCCTGGTACTAGTCCAGGATGCTGCCATTGACAAATGACAGAAAAGACCTAGTTCCTTGCAGATCCACAAGATATCATTCCTCAGAGAGAGTGACATGTATCCATGGTACCTGCAGGCTTTAAAGCAAACCTCTACAAAACACCAAAGCAAGGATTGTTCTCAATGGGGGGGGGAAGCAAAATTATTTAATATCATTCCACAGTACAATTGATACACAAAGCCTTGCAAAGGGCCCAGACTCTATTGGAAGAGTAGTACATGATATGAGGGAGAAGGGACATGGAAGGTTTTTAAATGTAACTACACAGTCACCTAAGAAACTGGAAAAAGACATTAAAAGTTTGCCTGGTGCTTAGCCACAGGATTTGCATTAAGTGCTTCCTGAAAGTGAGCCACAAGTACTATTGCTTGAAGCATCTCACTTAGTTTCAAATGACTGAGACTGAAACTGTGTTGTATTGAATGCCTAACTGTTTTGCATTTCAAAAACTGCAGGCTATAATACAGAGCAAGAAAAAAATTTAAGTACACAATAGCATGATCATATTATGAGCATCAGTATCAATCTGACAGTGTCTCATAAGTCCACTGTTATTCAGAAAATTAGATGAACATAGTATATGCCAATAAATTAAAATGTAATTAATGCTATTCAATAAATTTATGTTGATATGGTTTTCTTCCTGTCTAGGTCTTCAAAGCCCAAGAGAATATCGCAAACCTTCACTCACACAGCCATCGGAGAACAACATAATGTCCCCTTCTCCTCCACCACCCCCTCTTCCTCCTCGAGCTCAGCCTACACCTCCACCACAGACACCCCCACCAAAACCAAGTGGATGGATTAACTTTGAGGAGATACCAGAGAAACGCAAGCCTCCCAAGCGCATACAGACTATCCCATCACGTGGGACATTGGATTTACCTGACACAAGCAAGCTAGCAGTGACAGTAGAGAATGTGGTGTACAGTTATGTGAATCCTGAGGAGTGCAAATGTGAGTGTCATGAGGTAGCTGGAAGACAGACACAAAAGATAGAAGCTAAGCCTCAATGTTCACACAGTGCAACTGCTGCTAATAATGACACAAAGGATACCACAACCACATCAAGACTGGATGTTGATGTTGCTGCTGATCGGCACTCATACATGAGGTAAATCATGTAGCTGTGTCATAATGTAACTGTACAGTTATATTTGCTGAGGCTTTCATGGCCTGCATCATGAAGAACAGTTATCTTCTGGGCTTGTAGGCCATGGTGTAGTGCATGGATCCCCTGTTCAAAATGCCAAGCACAGTCCTTGGTGAAATGTTGGGTTATGTCAATCCTATTACACCATGGCTTACAAACCCAGAAGATAACTCTGTTCTACCAGTACAGTATTTGTTAATAGAAGCCCTTAAAAGTAATGAATAATTTCAGAGGAAAAGTGTATAAGAAGATAATTCTAAGTAGCAAAACCAAGACTTTTCTGTTACATTTATTATCAAATAAGGATTTTTCATTTAAAGACATATTAAAAGCCCTAAAAATTCACACAGACGTCATTGAAACTGAGGTTTCGCTTACTTATGGAACCAAATTATATATTTAATTGTATCTTGACACTTTTTGTTCCAGTGAATGCAATATTGAAAAATTTTCACATTACTCTACTTCCCAGAGCAAAAACTTGTCATTGCAAATTAGGTTTTGATCCATAAAAAAGGGGAAGAAATGAAGATCTGTAATAAATAAATTAGAATAAGAAACAAAATAGCATGCCCAGTATTAAATTAAATGATAGTTTTTTTTGGAAACTCACACTGTTATAACTGTAATGGGTCTGGGTTTAGAAATGCTTTGAAGACCATTCATGGCAGGAACTTCCCTTTCATGATGGAAAGTTGCTGACCATTTCACATTCTTATAAAAATAAAACACTTAAACACTGGCTTGAGTATTTTGTAAGTCAATTTCACACATGCCCTGAACATTTCCCTTTGATTCACACAATAATAAGAGATATGCTTCACTTTTCCATGTAAACATTATGCTAATGAGAAATTAAAGCATGTCAAGCCACTATTTCAAAGAAATTTGTGAATAATCAGCATAAAGTACAATGTTTTGCAGGACGAAAAAAACTTGAACTATGCAGCACAGCAGAGTGAATTCCACTATGTTAGAAAAACTGATGCTTTTAAAACACAGAGCAGAATGGTTGAGTAGTTTATGGCATATGCTCCAAGTCCATGATAATAATTCACTTAGATTCTCCTTGAATTAGCCAATTCATAAACATACTGTGGTGCTGTTTTTATCATTACTTACATCTAAATCATCTTGCCTTTGTAAGGCATTCACATCATTTACATTAGCCAAACTTTCTTTTCTTTTTTTTCATTTCTTCACAAATTGATTTTAAATCATTCTTTATTTCTAAGTGACTTTGTTTCATATCATCCATTGCATCTTGTTGTGAATGTACCACATCAGCCATAGTCTTAATTTTAGGAATGACAATTCGTTCTACAGTTTCATTAATAATGCCTTTCTTTACTACCTCAATCTCTTTCCTTAATTCCTCAGTTATTTCTGCTTTTACATTTGTAATCTTACAGTCTACACTTGCATTACATTCTGTTATTTCATCTCTACATCTACCAATATCTTCTTCTAATACAATCTTATTTTCTCTCATTTCCGATTCTATTTTTCCCTTTTTATCTCCTATGATTTCTATCCTAGCATCTAAGGCTTCCTTTGTCTTATTTAAGTTTTTATGTACTAATTTTAAATTAGTTTCCATTACTTTCATATTTTCTTTACACTCCTGTCTTCCTAATTCTATTTTCTGTTCTAAGTTCTGTCTTCCTAATTCCATTTTCTGTTCTAAGTCCTGTCTTCCTATTTCCATTTTCTGTTCTAAGTCCTTTCTCACTTCCTCCATTTTCTGACCTATCTCTTCCTTATTCTGTTCTAGTTTCTGGCCTATACTCTGACCTAAGCTTTGTTCTATGTCCTGTTTTAATTCTGCCCTATTCTGTTCCATTTTCTGACTTATTTCTTTTTTATTTTGTTCTAGTTTTTGTTCTAGTCTTTCAAAAATTATCATTAGTAACCTTTGGTCTTTTCCTATTGCTAGCTCTTCCTCACTTTCTGTTCCTATCTGATAACTAGGCCTATCTGCCCCTTCCCCTACTCCTGTTACTAGATCTCTCTCTTTTTGCGACATTTTAGTTTCTTTATTCAGTTCACTTTTGCTTAAAAGTCCTACTATTTTGCCGCTTCGCAGTAACATAAGAATAAAAATAAACTGGATGTAAAAATAAAAATTTTTGGTACTACTTTTTTCTCGTTGATTTATCCAGTTACGTGCGTCTCCTGGGCGGTTGGCTTCGCTAGACGATCTCTGGTGTTTTCCCGCGTTGATTATCCGTTCATCGGTGTTCTGATGTAGCAGATTTCAAACGATGGTCTAATGGCGTCTTCTTTCTTTTTGGCGCGAAGATATGGCGTCACTTGGTATTTCGCGCAAGCTCATTTCCCGTTGATTTCCATTCCATCCAAAATTTGTGCCCCACGTTGGGCGCCATTTGGTGCTGTTTTTATTGAAGCGTTGTTTCACGTTTGAGCGATGAGGCTCTTATTTCTCTCAGGGCGTGGTAACGGATGGAATGAAAAATCACACAATGTTTCTTCACCACAATGTATTATTTTATTAACACTTTTTCTCTGTTTTACATTTAAATAAATCCTCTTAGCACCATTTTAAATTATTTAAGTATTTCCACTTTTTTTAAAAAGTGGAACAAAAGCTTGATGAAAGTCTGGTAAACGTTCTACAATGTTCACACACTACCAAAATACGTCCTATCACCTTGGACACGTAGACGCTAGTGAAAGGAGTCTGGCGTCACCTCACGTGATACTACCTTTCTCGTATACATCCACGCATGCGTCCATCACGTAGTTCCCGTATTGTTAGGGAAGCGATCTTTAGCTATCCTGATTTCGCTTTTATTAGTGAACACATATAATTGTAATATTTATACATATATATTAAAATTAAATATGGAAGTATTTATTACGTCTTTAAACAAACTTAGTTGTTCCTAACAATGAACATTATTAACACGTTTTTGTCATTTAACCATCTCATACCAACATAAAAAAAACAAATTACACTCTTAACAAATATTCACATAAACTATTTTCCTTTGGGGTCTTCTAATATTCTGTCTCAACTGTAAGCACACATAATTGAGTTAAAGTAACATAGACATTGTCATGAACAGGGTTAGGAAGTTCATACTCTAAAAAAAATTGAAATATGAATGCAAATGTGCCCTTAAAATGTGCTAAATATGCACTAAAGCATGCACTAAAAATGTCAAAATTAGGCATTGTTCCTATGCAAACTTATTATATTATTGCAGATAAGTAGGTGCTTTTTCCTCCACATCCAAAATAAGGGATGAATTACAATTTACTATCATTGTGTGGCGGATACTTCCCATGGAAAATCTTCTCCCTTGGTCTCTTAAGATGCTTTTCTATCTTGAAAAAGTCTTTTCCACCTCACATGATGATATTGTCGAGTACTTAAAAACTGATGTTTGTTCCATAGAAAAGGGCAAATTTTCAGTATTATCCGTAGATTTACCTTTGAGAATGTCTCGAATTATGCAGATTTATGTGTATCCAGGGTTTTTTGAAAGAATAGAATTCATTTTGTCCTTCTGCCCTACACCACCTGCAATGGACTTTAAGTCAGATATGGTTGTATCAAATACATCTAATGACTACTGTTTCTAATGTTTTAATGGCTGCGGGAAGAGTAGAAAAATGTGCTAATATAAAGGATAGGTTTCCTTTTGAGTTCTTCATCTGTGAGAATATTTTGTGCTATTTCAATTGATACAGCATTACTTGCCTCTAATTAATCAATAACTTTACGAACTGACTCTAAGTGTTTAGCATAATACAGTGTAGCTGTAATGCAATTCCCCCAATGCGTTAACACTGGTGCAGGTGGTAATGGAGTATTAGGTGCTTTTGTTTTGAACTACTCAATTCTATATGCAGATTTAAGAAATTTTTTGTATTAGAGACTAGCTTGTCTACTTTAGGAAAATATAATCTAATCATTTCTGCAATCCGAAGTAAAGCATGGATGACACAAGTTAAGTGAATGCTATTAGGAAAAATTTCTTCTGGTGTATTCCCTGATTTGATCATATAACTTGCTGCATCAGTTGCAAACAAAAGTACATGGTCATATTTAATACCACTAGGCCATGCTAATTCACTCGCCGATTGAGTCTCTGATGCACTGTTGTATGGTCTAAATGATAGCAATTTAAGAGGTATGGCACACCAGGCTTGTGTTGATTTAAAATACCCACTACAATATTTACAATGAAATGCCCTTCTACATCAGTAGTCTCATCTACTGACATCCAAAGAAACTTATTTGCTAACTGATCTTGCAATTTGGATATTACATTATTGTAACAATGAGTGGTGTGTGTTTTACGTAGAGTACTTTGATCAGGCACATGTTGCTTGGTATATTTGTCTAAAAAGCTCCGCAGAACTGGATTTCCATAACAGAATGTCAGTTTCTAGGAATGCTTCACAAAGATCATATGAAAATTGAGTAAGTTTGTTTCCCATACACTCCACTAATAGACTTTGAAGACCTTCACTTCAGTCATGCACTTTCGTTAGGAGTTCCTTGTGTTTTGCAGTATTAATATGCTGGACAATCTGAAACCGATTTTTACTCCAAATAGTTTTTTCACATACCTTGCAGTATATTACTCTACTGCCTGTACTTATACGTTCACTAGAAAATTCGCTCTCTAACTTTTACACCTATTTGCAACACTTTGTTTAGTTTTCGACATATTAGATTCACACCCTCACTGGAAATAATTAGCAGAAATGCTGATATCTCTCTTGTGAAACTTGAATTGCAGTAAGGCGGGGAACTCCCTCAGTCAGCTGACCTATACATCTTTTAGCTTGTTGCACATTCGCATGTCACGTGATCAACAGACCTGAGTCACCACCTTAAAATGAGATGTAATCTTTTACTCAGTCAAAAATAGAAGAGAATTTCAAAAAAGGGTTAAAATGTATCTGAATAAGTGCAAAGTGTCTGAATAAGTCAAAAATAGAAGAGAATTTCAAAAAAGGGTTAAAATGTGTCTGAATAAGTGCAAATTTACTGAAATATGACATAATAATTTATAAAGGCACAAATATGCATTTATATGCACAATAAAAATCTTTCAGTACACTGCAAAAGTTGTGAAACATATAGATAATATATCAGCATATCAATAACTATATAACAAAAAAACATGCAAATGCAACAAGTTCCTAACCCTGGTCATGAAATAAAATGAAGTAGATTATTAAGAGAGGAAATATTGATGAAGTTTTAGATCTCAAGTTAATGCGAAGCTACAGGAAAGGAATTTATTTTTAAGATTAGGTGCATTGTATTCTCATGCAGTTTAAAGTTGTAAAAAGTTGCTACTGTCACTAGGAAGTAAAACCTGGATATGCTGCTGCAGAGACATGTCATTCATTGATTATTTAACCATTCTGCTTCATGCCTCAAAAGTGTTGGTTTCTTTAACACCCAACTCAGTTTCTTGTTCTGCGTATTTCAAGTTCCTAGTGGCTTATAATGTTTCAGCTTCTCCTCGGTATAGATTTTTAGGAGTGTCTCTATGGAAAAGTGAGGTTTGCCTCATTATGTAGCAAAATAAGGTTTTAGGTTCAGAGCATGTACAGCTGATGACTTGGAAACACTGAAGTCAGTCACCTATTCTGTCCTCTACTGTGTGGTGCTGAAAATTCCATTTTATATTTTCTCATACCATAAATAGTTGAAATAAAATTCACTTACACTAAATCACTAATAAGCTCATATGGACTACACTAAGAGGACTTTAATATTACATATAAATTTTATTATACTACTTGTTGAGATTGCACTTTGCCAGTGGTTATAATAGGTAAAATTTTGAACCCAGCTGCACTAAAGGTAATATGCCAAACGTATTTGATGGTGATGACAATAATGATGATCATTTAATAAATATTTCTGTAATCCATTTTTATCATTTATTTTTAATTTACAAAGAACATATGCAATTGCCACATCTGGTGAGTAAGAAATTACAACAGTTATCCACATTTGTATCAAATATATCTGCCACTTTCAAACTCTTTTAGACATTCATAGCCATTTAAAACCTGCAACATATTGAATACTGATACAAAGATGTGGCATATTCAATAAATAATGAGCATTTTCAGTATGCAAACATGTGTTTTGCTCAAATCAGGGAATGAATGAGTACAAAGATATGTATCATGAAAGTAAAACTGCAGTGGAATCTATTGTTCCTTTATTTAACACCTAAGATTTTGTATTATACAACTGAGGCAAATGGATTTCTAAACACCAATGCACTACTAGACAAAGAAGACATCGTTCGTTAGCTGAAGTGAACAGCTCATATTTTATATTCTTCCAAAAGATACACTTACCTAAGGCATGTGACATTTGTAGATTCACTTTCCCTTAAAGCAATATGAGAAATATAAGTTCAAACAGTATTGTATATAAATTACTGCGATAAAACTTATAAAAAATAAATTTCCAAAAAAGAACTACCAAATTCATACAAACGTTTTCTTATATTTCATTTTAAACATTTCTCATTGCAGTACACAAACATTGCAAAAATAAAAAAGATCGTCCTTTTTTATTTATATTTGTAATATTTTTAATAAGTTTCACAAACAAGGTCAAAATTTCTGGAATCCTTTTAAAAATATGAAGTTATTTTGTAAGGGGAGAGTAGATAGTTTAATTTGTCAATGTTAACAAATTAAAGGCTTAATTTTCTCTGGAACATCAGGACATCACTAGGAAATTTTCCCTAGATATGCTTAGAAGTTTTATTCAAATCATTTAATACCTTATTTGATTTAGTAATAGATATATAATTGTTTAAAGAAAATTTGAAATACTTTTAAAGTATTCCCTGCATTAACATTATTATGACATTTATATAAGGCTTGTCTCAACCAATATAAATACCCACTTGAGAGTAAAAACAAAATCTATCCTAAAAGTTTCCTCAGAAAATCAGTAATTTATTTGATCAAATATATACACTATCTTGCTTACCTGATGTTTGTGCAGTGGCGGCTGGTGCGTGAAATTCCACTTTTGGTGCAATATGCAATTTACCTTTCTAAATAATTTTATTTTATAAATTACATAAAGTATTTTGGTATCTCTAAAATTACCTTAAAATGAGCTTAATGGCGTTAAATCTTCTGTAGAGGTACATTTGTGGAGAAACTCCATCGTCCTTTCCTTTTTGGTGGTGAATCTGTCTATGACTCTCTTGTTGAAATCTGGAAGACTGTGAATCATTTCCTTTTCAATAGACAGCATGGCAAGAGCAGAGAGCCTATCTTCATCCATGGTACTTCTAAGAAATATGTTAATCTGTGACAAAGTGGATAAACACCTCTCTGTCTCACATGTTGTCTTTGGAATAGCTACTAATTTCAACAATTTCATAACATCACCAAAGGGTTCTTGCAATTAAAAACTTTAGCAAAACTATTGCACTTTTCATTTCTTGAAAATTATTTCAAGAATAAGAGATCTGTAGTTCTGTTTTTAACTTAGCTTTATTTAAAAATGGATAGGACTGCACAACAGCAGAAAGAATTTTTTCAGGAAATTTATTTTTCAGTGAAGGAAAGAAGTGGTGGTCAAGTAAATTAGAAGCCAATAAGTGACTGGAGAACTCAAACCTCTGTTTGCTCTGCTGAATTATTATGTCACAGACTTCCTTTGCTGCTACATTCCTTGTTATATATATATGTCCTAGCACTTTCTTTTTTTTTTTTTTTACACTTGGTTTTTCATCAATTATGGTATTATCCATGTCGTCTCTAATTTTCAAAATTTCATTTTCAAATGGAGCTATTGCTTGCTTTATTGAGACGGGATCAATGGTACGCTTTTGTAATTGGCTGTACAAAATATTTACATGGGGCATTATTTTACAAAATAATGTAAAACCAAAAGGAAAATTTTGGCTATAGCAGTTTCAACTTTAGACCATATGCTTGATTCACAGTTGTCGTCTGGTTGCTAGAATCTTCAATGTATTGAAGACATTCTAGAATTGCCTCTTTATTCTCATGAACCGTAAGAACTGTTCTCGATTTGAAGTTCCATCTTGTGGCTGATCCCAGAGGGACTCTTCATTTCACAATTGCATCCAGAACAGCTATTCTTTGAGATGAATGAGAGAAGAATATTGGTATATCTGCAGTAGTACTGAAAAACAGTTTTACTTGTTTATTTTGACTTGTAGCTTGAGCAAGAATTAAGTTCAGTTGGTGTGCATAATAATGCACATAATGCGCGAAATGGTATTCTTCTCTTAAATTGCTTGGACACCTGCATGTTGGCCATGCATAACGCTGACACCATCATAACTTTGAGATATTACCTTTTCTTTCTGTTCTTGGACAACATCAGCGAAGACACTTTTAATGCAAGCTGTTAAGGAGGAAGCATCATTTGCAGATGGATTTAAAAATTTCCAAAATCTTTCAACAGGCTCTCCAGTAGATAACAAAAAATAAAATACTATAACCAACTGAAATTTAGAAGACATATTACAAGTTTCATCTGCTATCACAGACACAAAATCTGCCTTAGCTATTTCGGCATTAATTTCCTCCTGACACACATGTAACATACACTCTAATAAATAATTTTGTATGCCCTTGGATGTACCCTTAAAAACTGTAGCATTATCCATGTGCTGTTTTACAACTGCATCCAAAGCTGAAGTGAAATTTATTAGACATCTGAATATTCCAGGATTTTTCAATTTTACAGTTTCATCATGTCCACGTAAGGCAAGTCCAAACTCACCGCAGAACTTAATACAGTCAATTATTTTGGAAAGAACATAGTGATTTTTCCTTATGCTGTCATTGAATCTTTCTATATTCTGTCTGAAAGTTGAGCTAAGCAGTGACCTAATTTCTATTTTTCCAAGGACTGATAAATCTAAATAAGTATTCTTGTGTGCAATAGATTCTTCGCGCTTCTTAACTTAGATGTGACATGCTAATGCATGTCCAGCTTGTATCTTTACCCTTAGTAAACAGCAAGCACGGAAAACAAAATAGCTTATTTTTGGAAATGTAACCGCAAATCCAAATATTTCTTTTATATATATTTGCATTAAAAGACCTGCAAAATATCTTACCTTGGCTTGTTTGGACCTGTTTTAATTTGAGAGGAGGTACCGGCCTACCACGCTTCTTTATTTCACACTTCTCTTTTAAGCTTAAAGCTGAGAAATCTGTTTCTAAAAGATATTGAATGCTGTTCATTCATCTTGGAAAACAAACTCTTAAGAACAGATGAATATCTTAAACACTAAAGCATAAGTAAATAACTCAACAATACACTGTAGTGCTAAACGGTTGTAGACAATGACTCCATTATTACAAAGAGGAAAGTGTTTGAGACCGCTTTTAGTTTGGATCTGTTTGTGCGTTTCCACCAGAGTCCGACATGTAGTTGGAGCTGGTGGCAGAAGTAGTGCTAACATATTCCTAGCGACTTCCCCTCTCGCCTCTTCCCACCAAAAGAGCACCTGTAAACTCACAGACGGAGGTTCACAAGAGAAATTGAACCTTGGCAAAGCCTTGGCAAGCTTTGGCACAGTTGCGCCCTACCTGAAAGACTTTTCATGCAATAAAATACCTTGAAAATTCAGATAAAATTATCAAATATGAGAGTGAAACGAAGAATGGCTATTTAAATATATGCACTATAATAAAATTGGCATAATCAACTTTTCTGGGGGTTCACTGAACCACTGAACACATAGGACCCGCCGCCCCTGTGTTTGTGGGTGACTTTTAAAACCTGGAATACCAATTAAATTAACTTAACTTACTTCTCCCAGTGGCGGCTCGTGACTTGTCGTAGTGGGTGTGCAGTGTATTACATCCTCTCCACCTTTACTCCCTTTCTTTTTCTGACACACATCACGCAATTCTAATTCGCATTTCATATGCGCAATTGAGCTCTTATGTTTTGCTATTTTGTTTTGTTTTGAATGACCAATATTCAAGCACTATTATTTGTCCAGATGCCATTTCTCTCACTCACAAACAATAAGCATGGAAAACAGCTTCTCCTCTAAGAATAAACCCGAAAGATTATCCCCATCAGTTTCGCCGTGTTATCCATTTCTGCACTTTCATAGATTCAAATTTCCCACTCGCTATGTGCAGACACAACTGTATGCAATTTGCTGCCAGAACACAAACACAATAAACAATAATAAAGACTGTAACAAAATAACTATTTGAATCTGAAGTATTGGCCTTAGTAAATTACGACATGAAGAGTAATTATATGCATTTATAATCGCTTAATAAGACTAGATGTAATTGTGTTTATAACATTAACATAACTGTCATTTTAATATAGAAGATGGTTACATTGTATTTAGAACCATCACATTGGCTGCCTAGTAGATTCTGCTAAACAACGGGAGGGAAATGCTCATAGCAAGGAAAACGGAGGGACTTGAGTACATAGTACGCTTGCGTGGTAAGAATTGCATGTGTTGGCCTTGTCGATTATGCTGCCTTAACCCGCCATACTCTTAAAGGCAAGCTTTGCACCTCTCCCCGCGTACCCCTCGCCTAAAAGCTACCTTCACCAGTCACAAAATCGGGTTTGTGCGTCTCAGCTTGTAGACTGAATGCAGTGACATTTGCTAAAGAGGGTATGGGAAAATTAAACGAGCAAGTTCATAGAGAAGAAAGTTAGACATTTGACTTTCTCATATGTATGTCTATAAAGATAAAGACATATTCACATGCGGAAAAAATTAGTGGGTGTGCAGTTGTGAGTATGCAATCACCCAGGAACCGCCACTGACTTCTCCGCACCCATATTCTTTATAAATTATTGTACAGCGATGTACAAGGTTTTTATGGTGAAACTTCCCTTTTACCTGTTACAATAAAATTACTGCATTCTTGCACAGCCCATAATATTCCTTATGAATGACAAAAACTCATCTAGTATTCCTGGAAATGGGTGTAAATTAAAATTAAATTGAGTTTCTACTTTCTCTACTATGTGCTTACAGTAAGTAGGGACAGTATTGCATTCCATCCAAAAATTTGATATCAAGATTTCATCTGAAATACACATTTTGAGACTCACTAAATCCAAAATAACATTTTTAGAACAAGGTGTGTGTTTGAGTGTGCGTGCGTGTGCGTGTGCATGCGCGTGCACGTGTGCATGTGTGTGTGTGTTTATGTGTGTGCATGTATGCATGTCCGCATACATGCATGCATGCAAGTGTGTGAGCAGCATAACTCAAAAACAAAACCTCAGACTGCCTTTTTAGAAAATGTCTGTGCATGTAAGCATGTGCGCTTGTGTGTATATGACCAGTATAACTCATAAAAGAAAACTCGGTTAAATACCAAACTTGGTAAAGTTCAGCACCTTCCAAAAATGTGACAAAAATTTTCAAGAAAATCCCTCCACCCCAGACTACCCTTTACATGGCATAGTTTTTAAAAATTTTGACTTTCTCAAAATGACTACAATGATGTTGATTAAAATACTATATGCAGGCCCAAATTTAGGACCTCTGACGCCCCTGGGCAAAAAAACATTTGCTGCCCCCCCCCCAACTTGCAACATATATATTACTTAAATTTTCACAACATAAAGAATGGTTTCACTAGTTTGGATACTTAAGTATGAGTGGCAAACACCATAAGTGAGTTTATTAAAATCTAAGTAGAAACATTTTAGTAGAAAGAACTTACACTAAAGAGGCATCAGCCCATATTAGATGTCAAAACATATACTATTTAAATAACGAGAGGCTTCCTTCTTGCCCTGTCATTTGCAAACAAGTTTATGAGTTCATTATAGTCCACTTTCACTGTTCCGTCAGATTCAATTGCAAGAGCACCAAGATAACTAAGACGATCCTTCACTTGTGATATTCTTAAATAATTATTTATGTGTCTTAGAACAGAAAATGATCTCTCAGTTGAGCAGTTGGAAGTAGGAGTACTCAAGTATATTTGTACAGCTATGTTTAAGTTTGGGTAAACACTCTCTAGACAGTTACCTTTTAACATCTTGCACAGCTGTGTAAGAGAGTGCGATGCATTTTCATTCTTTTCTATGTAGCTTTTGAAGTGTAAGCATTCAAGTACAAATATTGAATCTTCAAGATCCGAACTGTAGACTTTCTGAAGTCTGGATGATGCTTCCTGAATTTCAAGTGGACTAAGCATCTTCAGATTTGTCAAAAACCTAAATGCTTCACTGAATTCCTTGTAGGAAGAAACTTTGTTATTCAGTTCTTCAATCAATTTATCCAGAATCAAAAGGAAAGACATCTGTAAGTCATTTGAATCATCATTTCCTTCAGAGTCTGAATCAGATTCATCAAAGAATCTATTGTTTTTCTTAATGCGTTTCTTATCCTGGTCAATTGTAGTAATGTTACAAAAAGACTCAAATTTCTTCTGTCCTAGATTCTTGAAAACTTCATATCCCATTTTCATTTCTTCCAAGAAACCAACCAAAGAACTATACTACAAATTACAAACACTGGCTACATCCATGTCTGCTGTTTGTAACTGCTTACTTACAACATTGAACCTTTCAAGAACGGAATTCCAAACTACAGTCATAAAAGATGTCTCAAGACTACACAACTTCTTCATTATGCCTTTAGCTTCAGATTTCTCCAAAGACTTCTCACTTTCATTCTCTATTATTGACAACAGCACTCTAATGATTGCCTCGCCATCTTTGTTCAAGCTTCTGCAAGCTTCTTCTCTAGTAGACCATCGGGTTATGCAGAGGGACTTGGCACTCAAGTTTTCTTTACTGTAAAATGTGCTTAAGTGATTCCATCGATGACTAGAAGCACTGAAAAAATTAAATATTTCTTGCAAAATGTCAAAAAATAAGTAGCTTGGTTACATCTTGCTGCACTTGAACCCACCAAATTCAGAGTGTGTGCTGAACAAGGAATATAGAAAGCATAAGGAGAAAGAGCTCTGATTCTAGCTTGCAAGCCTGAATAAATACCTGACATATTTGATGCATTGTCATAACTCTGTCCTCTACAGTTACCTATGTCCAATCCATGTCTCCCAAAACAGTTTAATACTGCATTTGACAGATCCTAGCCACCATGTCCTGGATTTGGCACAAATTCAACAAACCGGTCTTCAGCTAGCCCCTCTTTGTTGACATAACGCAAGACAAAACTTAATTGGTCATTATGTGCAATATCAGGGCTGGAGTCAACAATTATAGAGTAGTATTTTGCCACAGTAACTTGTGCCACTATTTCTTCAACAACTCTCTTCCCCATGATTTTGATTATTTTCTCATATATAGCAAAAGAAATATGAAGTTTTTCCACTTCCAGAATCCTTCTTTAGTGACATGTGGTTAGCAAGAAATGGATCAAATTCGGCAATAAGTTCCATGCACATTAAAAAGTTACCATTATGAACACTTCCAAGAATTTCATCATTGCCATGGAAAGGCAGTTCTCGAGAGGAAAGTTTCTTCACAACAGCAACAACCCTTTGTAAGACATTGCGCCAGTACTGAACTTCATTTTGAAGTTGAAAATAATTTTCCATCTATCCTTGTCAAAATAGAACTTCTGTTTTTTAAACTAAGAACACAGTCTCGGTGCTTTGAACTGTTTTCATGAGTTGCAATTAGCTCTGGATGTTTCCAGTTTGAGAAATCACGAGGTCCTGCCTAGTCTGATGTTCCTCCAAAAAGAGTACATGGTGCACAAAATAATGTTCCCTGACTTTCAGAATATACTAAGTAATCTCTGTTAATAATTTCATTCTTCACCAGTTTTCTCTGAAAAAAATGCACTAGTGCAGCGTCTTGTGACACCATCTGTAAACTGACGTTTCAACTTAGAAAAGTCACCTTTATTTTGTTTTACCCCGTTCACCGCAATATAGTCTCCTGTTTTATCAGTTTTTTCCCAAAGAAAATGATCAGCACTAATTGTAAAGGGTTCGTCAGCAACGATGGAAGTTCCGCCTTCACTTTCGTTTGATAGAAGTTTTGTTTCATCCTTAGATTTATTTGGGGTACTTGTTTCCCCACAGCCTTCAACAGCTTCAGTTGGCGAGGGCATTTCTTCCTGACATGAACTCTTTGGGGTTGATTTTATAAACACATCATGGCGTGGGACTTTTCTCAATGCATCTTCTTCTCCTTTTCTTTTATCTTTCGCCAATGAATGATACTGAGCCCCACTAAGTCTTTCTTCCTGTCATTTTATTCAGCCACAATCGACACTGAAACTGAGAAAACGACAGAAAATATGATAAACAGTTGAAAAACTTAAAAGATTTAAACATAACCTACTACTTCATTATGCCGGGATGCCGACTTATTAAATATAAGAGAATTCAATATAATTACAATATTAATAATGATGATGATGATGATGATGATGACGACGACGATGATGATAATAATAATGATAATGATAATGATGATGATGATCATAATAATAATAATAATAATAATAATAATAATAATAATAATAATAATAATAATAATAATATAATATTATTATGATGATGATGATGATGATGATGATGATGATGATGATGATAATAATTACTGTTCATTACCTCAGCTAACAATATATAGAAAATTATCGTTAATGAATAACAACACACACTTCTTGATCTTACATATTTTTGCATGTGTTAATCAATTCTCACTATTGGAATGTGTTTCGCTTTGTCTCCGCTACGTGCACATATCGAGCAAACTAATCAGCATAGCCAACATGCGTTGATTAATATTCCTCTGCGAGCGGCAAATTTAAATGAACTTGATGTTTCATATCTATGCTTTTTTTTTTTTTTTTTTGGTGCAGCTTTCCGGTAATTTTGCCGCCCCGTAAAATGTGCCGCCCTGGGCATTGCCCGGTTTGCCCTTACGTAAATACGGCTCTGACTATATGTGTAAGATATTTTCATGACAAAGTGTATATCTTGAATTTTCTAGGAATGTCCCCAGAGGCCCTCTTCATTCTGAATGTCTTTTGCATAACTGGTAAGCCATAAGAGATAGACAAAGAATTACAACATGTAACATGTAGAGATTATTAAAACACACAATTTATGTCACCTTCTTTTGGCATACTTAACCACTTTCAAGATATTTCTTGTTATTTGTTTGAATTTTCCAATACTTATATTTTTCTCAAATGGGAAGTCATTATTCTTTTTTTATGTCTTGGACATGCAAAGAGAATGGAATGTCAAAGCCATCACAGAGCAGAAAGCTGTTAAAGGATTTTACTGTTGCTTAAGCCTAAGTATTCTCCTATTTCCATTGTATCTACAAGGAAATGTGTAATAAAACCAGTTCTACAAATGTCTGTCTTGATTAACATGAAGTAGATAGAACAATAGGGATTTGTAGGAATATTTTGTACAACAGTGAGTAGAGAAAGTCACGTGAGAGCACACATTGGGCTTTTTATTCCTGCTTATGCAAAGAGAATGGTATTTCAAAATTATCACATGGCAACCCACTCTTAAGCCTACTGCATTCTCCCATTCCCATTCTACCTACAAGGAAATATATAATAAAACCATTTCTACAAATTTTTATCTCAATTAATTTGAAGTAAACAGAAGAATTTGCATTTTTAAGAATAGTTTCTACAAGAGCGAGAAGAGAAAGCCATGTGAGGGCAACACATCAAATTTTCATTTATGGATACACTTTAACTGCTATGGATTTCAGTGTTCCATTCTATACTGGGCATAAAAGACTTCTTAATTTTGCTCAGGCCTTATCAGTTTGAGGTTCTTTTACTAGCTGTAAATCAATTATGTGGAACCGCTGATTTTACTTCCATTCTGAAGGAAGCTACACTAAGGATCTTTATGCCCAAAGAATCCATTGCCCTTCACTGGGTTTTAACCCACAACCTTAGTTACTGAAAATGGGTGTGAAATATTGGCAGATGTTATATTTATGATTTCCCTACCGCCCTGACAGTTGCCCAAGTCTGTAAATATGTTATAGCCTTTTTTGTTTTTGAAGGGGTTAAGCAATTATCAGCATGGTGGAGAAACTTTTATGTTCTCTGCCAAATACCTATATTAAGTAGAGAAAGTACTGCATTCAATCCAAAATTTCAATATGGAGATTTCACTGGAAATACACATTTTAAGGTCTCCTGAATCCCAAAAGAACATTTTTAGAAAATCATTCATGTGTGTGTGTGTGTGTGTGTGTGTGCGTGTGCGTGTGCGTGTGCGTGTGCGTGTGCGTGTGTGTGTGTGTGTGTGTTTGTGTGTTTGTGTGCATGCATGCATTTGTGTCCTTGTGTGTGTAAAAGGCATAACTCAAAAACAAAACGTTGGATAAATACCAAACTTGTATTTAAGCTCAGTGTCCTTCAAAGATGCAACACAGATATTTTCAAGAACCATTACAAACTACCTTGAAGATGGTAAATTTCTTTTGATTTTTTTCTCAAATAAATTTGATTAAAATACCATGTACTTAAGACATTTACAGAACAATCACAAAGTACCTATATCTTGAATTTTCTGAGAATAGTCTCTGGAATCTTCTTTATTTGGAAATATTTTTGTATAATTTTGTATAGGGGTAAATTATAAAAAATAGACAAAACCTTACTGCATAGAAAATGTTGATATCTTTAAAACACACAATTTATTCAAATAACCTTTTTGTAGCATCAGCCATTTATGAAATATTTGTTGTTATTCGTTTGAATGTTCCAATACTTTTGTCACTTTTTTGAAATGGTGATTAATTATCAGGGTGTTTCTTGTGATGCCATGAGAAGAGTGCAGAATTTCAATGCCAGCATATAACAACCCACTTGTTAACATTTTATTACAGCTTCAGTGTCCTGTTTCAATTTTGCACCTGTAATGAAATGGGTATTGAAGCTATTTCTGCAAATTTTATCTGGATTAATATGAAATAGTCTTTTTAAGAATAATTTGTGGAACCTGTATGAAACTAAGATCATCTCCTTGATGTGGTGGTAGTACTGCTGCTTACCAAGGAGACCTGGGTTTGATTCCAGCTACCAGCATAGGGATTTTTTGTACTGCTGGGAGACCTGGTCTGGGGTGCATTCAGCCTTGTTAGGTCCCTGAGGGGCCAATTAAAAAAGTAACAGCCCCTAGTTGCAAAAAATGCATATAACAGCTGGGAGGGATCATGTCCCACCCTCCAGTATGGTACCTCTCTCATGATGCCTGAGGTGGGAGGGATGTAATTGCCAGGTGGTAGATCTTGACCTGTTTATGATTGTCTGGCAAAACATTTAAACAGAATTGGGATATATTCTTCACCACTCTGTCCTCTATGTGATCTGCAAGAGGAAATGGACCGAGACCACCTTCAAATATGCCCGGCCACTTCTAGTGCCCCATCCATCAGTGAAAAATATTGGAGAGCAAGAGGATTAATGACTTCATTGTCAGAAATCCAGCATTAGCTAACAACAGATCTTGACCTGAGAAGGGCTGTTTGCCATGGGATTATGAGTAGTTAGTGTTATATAAAAATAAATGAGAGTAGGTAGAGAAGTTCCTGTGAATATAACCTTTTTTTAGAAATTACAGTAGATAAACCTTTAAATCTCTGTGCCCTCTCTTTGGACCTGTGGTTATATAATAACTCTACACCTATTCAGTTTCCATATAATGTAGAAACTCTGAATATCAATACACAACGAAAATGGGGCAAAACTGGTGAACATTAGGATTTTCCACTCTCAGAGCACCAAGTAAGTATTTTGAAAATGCCATATAGTCAGCAAGCATTGAGAAAAATAATCTTCTTGGCTTTTAATTATAAAAACATGTGGAATAATTTCTTTGCTACCCTGGGCATAATTGTATCACATTATTTAGCATATGCTGGTAATGTACTTGATTACAATATAAAGGAAATACAACAAAACTTTCTTGCATTATGGTTATTAAAAGGTTTTGGCATAAGTATCATGTACATTTTGTTCTGATGTAAGCAGATACAATTGTATTTTGTTCTGATACACCTTCTGCTTTCTCAGTTGCTAATTTATGACCATCTATATTGGGCTGAAATACTTGTAACTTTTATAAGTGCTGAGGCTTTCACGGCCAGCATTATCAACTATGTTAAGTAGATTTTCCGGGCTTGTGGGCCGTGGTCGAGTTGGAATACCTTCCTCCGACGTTTCGCTGAAAACTGCATCCAGCATCTTCAGGGTCAACCTCTGTTATTTTGGTCTAAATTAGTGGCTGCACATAAACTAAAGTTCACTGCAAACTTTCAGGCTCGCTTGACTCGGGAAGCGATAGAGATTTTTATGCATAAAAACTCCTACAATCGAAAAGAAGAGAGACAGCAGAAAAGCAAAACTTGGCTCCCGGCTCTAATAAGAGGGAGAAGAAAACCCGAGACACGGAAAGCTTTCTCTTTTATGCCAGGATCAGAGACGTCCCATTTGCTGGCATTTGAAAATATAATTTGAGATCAATTTATTAAGAAAAGATGTGTTAGCGATAATCTCATGTTGGTATTCATCAGAACGAGCGATCGTGAAAATTTATGTTACCAAGGATACTAATAAGAAACAAAGATGAATATGAAAGTTTGCAGTGAACTTTAGTTTATGTGCAGCCACTAATTTAGACCAAAATAACAGAGGTTGACCCTGAAGATGCTGGACGCAGTTTTCAGCGAAACGTCGGAGGAAGGTATTCCAACTCGACCACAGCCCAGAAGCCCGGAAAATCTACTTAACATACTTGTAACTTTTGTTTTATTTTTAGACACATTTTCTGCATGGTAACAACACCTGTTTTCTGTTCTATGGCATTTCGAACAAAAAGTAAAAAAAGCCTTCTTTGCAAGCATGTTCTTTCATAACTCCAATGTGTTCACATTCTAATGCATAGGCTTTGTAAATACTATTTAGTCTTTCACTAATCTATGAAATGCTTTTATAGTCTATGTAATGTCAGAAAGAACAGTGCTTTTCAATGGTGAAAGAACTATCAAAATTGTTAATACAGTTTTTTAAGGTTTCTAATACTTATAACACATTTTAAACAATCAACTCTTAACAAAAATTTAAATTTAATTACCTTTCTGAAGTATGATTTTAATGATTTGAAAATAATCATTATTCATTAATAAAATATTATTTTATTGTTATTATTATTATTTTATATTATTACATATATATTGTTTTATTATTTTTTATTATTATATAATATTAATTAATCAATTATTCATGGCAGTTGGATACAATGTGTGTTCTTGGTTGCAGATTCATTGTTGAGAAATGGAATGTGCATATTGGATAACACTAGCCAGTATCTGAAAAGTTGTTGTTGTTGTTAGCTAATGCTGGATTTCTGACAATGAAGTCATTAATCCTCTTGCTCTCCAATATTTTTCACTGATGGATGGGGCACTAGAAGTGGCTGGGCATATTTGAAGGTGGTCTCGGTCCATTTCCTCTTGCAGATCACATAGAGGACAGAGTGGTGAAGAATATATCCCAATTCCGTTTAAATGTTTTGCCAGACAATCATGTCCTGTAATCAACCTGAAGGTTGCAACTGCTGTTTTTCGAGGATACTCAGGAATCACTGTTTGAATGTTTGGTAGTTCCCATCTTTTATTCTTTGATTTTTCATAGTAATATTTTGCAATAATTTTTTTGAATTCAGAGTTGACTAATCTTTTAGCTGCATAAAATGGTAAATTAACTATAGATTTTTGTACACCGCTGGTACCCTTTTTTGCAAGAAAATCAGCTTTCTCATTACCACTCAGTCCACAGTGAGCCGGTAGCCATTGGAAGACTAGGTGTTTTTGAAGTACTGTTAGATGGCTAAGCATCTTCCAACATTCTATAATAGTTTGGTTTTTTGGTGACAACTTGGAAGTAATTGCTATAATTGCTGCCCTGGAATCTGAGAGAATAACTGCTTGCTGAAAATGTGAAATTCTGTACAAAAGATTTTGTAGGGCCATTTGAATTGCTTCAATTTCTCCATCAAAGTTAGTAGTTCCATAACTTAAAGATTTGTAATAGGAAAAGAGGTGACATGTGACTCCAGCACCTGCTCCATGTTGGTTTGATATCAATGATCCATCAGTATAAATATGGAGCCATTCGTGTTCTGGAAATCTAGTATGGATTGTCTCTAATGCCAATAATTTTAGAACACTAGTTGGAGTATCACTTTTCTTAACTTCTTCTGTCAGGTGTAAATAATATGTGATGTCTAATGTATGTGTTGGATTGACTTTAGATATGAAGTTTTCCTTTGAATTAGGAAGGTGTACATTTTTCTTGATGTCTTGAATTTTGGAAAGAAAGCTCTCCTGAGTCTTTAGTGTATGTGTAAAATTTCTCTTGTGCCATGTATTGAATGGGAGTCTGATCAACTTTTCGTGTTGAATACGAGCCGCTTTTTCTATTTCATATTCAATGGGATATTGGTTGGTTAGTATTTCCATAGCTGCTATTGGTGTGGTTTTGATAGCACCTGTAATTAATCTCAGACTTTGCTTTTGAAAGATTTGAATTTTTTTTGTGTTTGCTGTTACAAGAACTTCGCTGCAGTAAGTAAACAATGGTTTTATATATATATTATATGTTGTGTTAAGCGTTGCTCTGGAACATCCCCACTTCATTCCTGTTAGACGTTTTAACAGTGAAAGGCGCCTCTCTGCTCTTTGTATTACATTTTCTATTTGTTTGGTCCATGTAAGTTTGGTATCAAATGTAACTCCTAAATACTTTGCTTCCTTTGTTTCTGGTAATTGTTGACCCTCAAAATTTAGTTTTATTTTTAGTGGTTTTTTTCTTAGTGAAAAGATTTGGTAGTTTGATTTTGTTGTATTAACAGTCATTAAATTTTCTTTGGTCCACCTCTGTAAGTTGGTTAAGGATTGTTGCATGGTTTTTTCCAGTTCTGTACTTTTGCTTTTTGGTTTTGAAGTCCACATTACCAAGTCATCAGCAAATAGTGCACACTTCACGCCTGATTCTTGTATTTGTTGTGGTAGATCATTAATAAATATATTAAAAAGTGTAGTGCTGAGCACTGCACCTTGTGGCAAGCCACGGTGTATTTGTTTATATTTAGATATATTTCTTCCATATCTGGTTGCAATAAAGCATTGTGTTAGGAAATGACATAGCCATGAAAACATTGGACCTTGTATCCCTATTTTTTTTACTTTCTTTAGTAGTTTTGTTCTGCATATAGAATCATATGCACTTTGAAAATCAATAAAAACTGATAAATTATCTTCTTTTCTATTGAAGGAGTCTTTGATTTCTTGACTGAGAAGTAAGACTTGTTCATTTGTAGAGTCTCTGAATCCAACTTGACATGGGGATATTAAATTTTGTGATTCTAGAAACCAATTTAACCTGTTTGACACCATTCTTTCCATCACTTTTGCTATTATGCTGGTAAGAGCTATTGGTCTATAATTTTTTATTTCTGATGCTGTTTTGTCTTTCTTCAAGAGTGGGACAATTATTGCTTTTCGCCATTCAGCAGGTACAGTGGTTTTCCAGGATAGATTGTAGAGTTTCATTAGTTGTTGTTTTGCTGTTTTTCCAAGGTTTTTTATGAACTCTGGATGTATGTGATCTGGTCCAGGAGACTTTTTGTTTTTTAGATTATTTATTGCAATGTTCAATTCTTGCATATTAAAATTTTGAAAAAAGATATTGCACTGAGTGTTAGGATTACATTCTCTTTCTTGTTTTGAATCTTTCTTAAATTCTTTATGTTCCTTTTTATTATTTCTTGTTACTTTGTGTGCATTAGCATAATATTTATTGAATGTTTCGGCTATGACTGCATCATTTACTAACATTTTATTGTTGAGTATGATAGGTGTGCTGTTGTTTTCTTTCCTGTCCTTGACATTTTTTATGAACTTATGAGCTTTGTTACCATCTGTCCTATAATCCATTTTTTCTAAGAAATTATTAAAGTGATTCCTTTTAGCAGTATTAATTTCTTTTTTTAGTGAGGCACATTTCTTCCGCCATATTTGTGTATCTGATATGTTTTTTGTTTGTTCAGCTGTATTTCTAGCTATATCCCTTTGCTTTTTCAGTTCTTCTAACTGGGGGTTCCAAAAGGGTTTGAAATTTTTAATTCTTCCACGAGGAATATGTTTTTTTGCAGTTTCTAGGATGACTTTACAGAATTCTTTGTTCATATGATGTGGTTGGTCATGCAGCTGTGAGTTTGTTTGTTCTTTAAATTTATGTTCTAATTCAGTTTTATATTTGTTCCAATCTGCTTTTTTGAAGTTCCAATACAGATTCGTAAGACCTTGACTGTTATTTGTATTCTCTAGTTTTATATCAGCAATTACCGCTCTGTGACCAGAACTTGGATCTTCTATAACTTGTTTTTTAATTTTTGAAACAATATCTGTTGTAGCTAACAAGAGGTCTGGGTTACTGCCCGCTCCAGAATAATGTATGAAGGTTGTGGGATCTTCTTTACTATAAATCAGTTCAAAAGTTGTGGTATTCAAAAATTCTTCCACTATCTTCCCTGTAGAATCCACTTTTTCATAACCCCATCTTTTGGAATGTGCATTGAAATCCCCAATTACGATTGTTTTATTTAATTGGTCAATAAGTGAGAGATCCGGTACATTCCTGGGAGGATTGTAAATACTGTATAAATGTAGATGTGTTTTGTTATCCCAAAAATTTAGCTTTATTAATTCACTTTTATCTGTGTTATCCATTTCTTTAACAATTTCAAAGGAGGTTTTAATATCCTTTTTGACTCCAACTAATATTCCACTACTTATCTGTCTATTTTTGGGTAGCAAGTGCAGTAAAAATTCAGTAAAATTGAAGTATTTAAGTTGGTCATTTGTTATATGGTGCTCTCTAAAAAACGGTTACTATTACTGCTATTGCTCTCTTTTTTTATGAAATATGACTCGAGGGGTAAAATGTTCCGGAGTTAAAATAGTCCCCCATTCGGATCTCTGGGCGGGGACTACTTCTCGAGAACCAAAACATTATACTAATAGAAGATCTAACATCAGACTTCAACAATGGAATGCGGGTGGTCTCACACAAACAAAAAAAAGTATCTGAAAAGTGAAATTTACATTTAAATAACTCTAAAATAATGAATTTAATATGTTTTTAGTTTAAATTGTAACTTTGCAACATTTGAGCATATAGCACATATTCCTCTTAGTTCTTCAGCATTGTCTTTCTATTACAATTTCTAAAATGTTTATTGCTGTGTGTTTTACTTTTCCTGGGCTGAAGCTTAGTTTAGACCAGGGACAGCCAACTCGCAAGCATGCACAGTGCTGTAAGTCACTGGTCTGTGCCTTTAAGGTATAGGCCTGTGAGTCAATCACTACTTCATATAGTAATCTTGGTAATCTGTAGTTGTGTTACTATTAAAATATTAAGGATGGGATAGTAGAGAAGGAATCAGTCATAAACTATGTTATACATGATCAAATGCATAAACTTATACAGCCAGCATTTTCTATGTGTTATACACGGTTTAATATTCCTCTTGTGCTTGGTACTAAATTATAGGCAAAACAATGTAATACAAGTTAATTATATCCTTTAGTTCTATTCATCTAAATGATAATATACTTGTATGTATATACAGAGAGACCCACAAACGTGCAAACTGCTGTGCAGTGTTTTTCCACTGCGCACCCAGAAACATGATAATGCAGCTGCTGTGCACAAAGTCATGCAGTTGACTTGTTTTTCTCAGCTCTGAAAGTGCAATACTGAGCTGATGCACTATTGTCTGGTTGAGTCATTACCAGTGTGTTTTATTATTTTTTCCTGCACTTAGTCACAAAGTGTATTATGGCTCAGCATTTGTTTTCTACTGCACAGCGTGTATTTATTTATGGTTTGTATGTATTAACTCAGCTCGCCAAGTGAAAGTGCGATTTGCAGAAAGATTTCCAGGTAATCTGCGATTTCTATCTCTGGTGTAACTTAAAACAAGGTGTACAAGACAAAACCTACACACCCTGGAAGAATCAAAAGAAAACATTCACCAGGAAATTGCCAGCATTTCTCAAGGTAAACTACAGCGAGTGATGGATAGTTTCCTAAAGAGGTGCCAAAAATGTATCGACAATGGCGGTGGCCAGTTTCAGCATGTCCTTTAATAACAGTGGTAAGTAAAGACTTTAAAAGTAGTTTTAAAAATGGATGGTTTCATCCATGCTGTTCTATGACAGTGGCAGTCGGCAACAAGTGCCGAGGACACGTACAGGCAAAAAACAGCACAGTCGGTTCGGAATATTTTGGATCACTCAGTATATAGATGCAATATATTTTACTATATGAATGAGACAGTGCTTAATCAATAGAAATTAGCATAATTTTTATTCTGGAAAATTTGCACAAACATAAAATAACAAAATAAGCTTACTATACAGTCATAATATTACAAAGAGAACTTCAAATTAAACAAATATAAACTGTGTAGTGAATACATGTTTCAAGTAAAAATTTGATACATTCAGTTCTTCTAGGTAGACAGTCTTGCTTTTTGACATCTACTTTTCAAAATGTTCATCATATTTGGAGACAATGAAACACAACCCTGAACACCTAATGCACACCTTAAGTTATGATCACTGATGTTGGCTGTCTGAGAGCTTTTATTATGTTTCATAGGAGAAAATAAGGCTTCACATACATAGGTCAAACCATACACTGCAACCATAGATGCCAAACGATGATGAAATTTTGATTAGGAAATCAACTGTAGAAGTATAGAAAACTTTCTGTGTTTCTGTAATGGTCAGCCAACTCCAGGTCACATTTCAAGGTGATTAGCTCCAGTTGAACATCTTAGAGAATATCATCAATATTCATGCTAAATGGTGTAGCAAATAAATCAAAATCCATTTGTAAGCCTATCAGATCATGCAAACTTTCATCAAATGCATAAGAAAGCAAGTGAAGATTTTCACCATCTCTAGGGAATCAGTATCATGGATGGCACTTTGCAACCTAGAAAAATGACAAGGATCACCATTTGAAGTTGACATTCCCATAATGACAGCATAATTTTTGTAGCTTGAATGTTACAGAACATATCTGTGATTCATTTGTTTTTCCCTTGAACTGATACTTTCAAATTATTCATATGTTCACTTATATTGGTCATAAATGCAAGATCACATTTCCACTTAACATTTGCAAGCCTGCAATAGGTTCTTCGCACATTTCCAAGGACCAACGTGTCTCCTGTCTCCTTCAATAATTCCCAATAACTCATAGAATATAAAAAAAGCTGACTCCACAGCACGATAGCCCTATCCAGGCCAAGACCTACCACCCAGCCACTGCATCCCCCACCTCTGCCCACCACAGGTATCATGAGTGGGGTGCAGTACTGGAGGGTGGTACGTAGTCAGTGCTCCAATCCCTCTCTGCCGGTTATGTGGTCTTCACGACCTGGGGCCACTGCTTCTTTATTCAAGTAGCTCCTCAATTGGCCCCTCAGGGACCTAATGAGGCTAAGTGCACCCTGGACCAGACCTCCCAGCAAGGAAAAATCCCATGCCACTACAGGGGATCAAACCCAGTTCCGCCATTGCCATAAGCAGGCATGCTACCACTGCACTATAGGGGTGGTCAATTCATAGAATATACCTGTTTTTAAGAATAAGGGAGGGCTTCTGAAGGCCCTCAGCACCACAACCAATTAGATCTATTGTATCTCCCTTCATTTAGAAATCTACTTAGAACTTTGCTCTGACCGAGCTACCCAACTTCTGTATGATATGGTATATCACCATACTCATACTCCAGATCTTCTAAGAAGCGTTTAAATTGTCTGTGCTTTAGACTGTAGGATCTCACTTTGTTTACAACCTTCACTACCAGACTCATTATGTTGTTTACATTCACTCTTTTAGCACACAAGTTTTCCCAATTAACTATGGAATGGACTGCTGTTATTTCTCTTTTTTATTTTGTAGGAGAGTCACAAACATGTTGTATGAACCAACTATAGGTGGAACACCATTGGTGGCTACCAAAGCATTCTTCACAACTGTCACTACACAGCTCAAAATGTTTGAGCCTGTTGTACCTCTCAGTGGCACCAGATCTAGCATCTCTTCCACAACTTCCATGTTGTCATTCACTCAATGAATAAACATACATAAATGAGTCATAGTTGATATGTCAGCACTCTCATCAATGGCAATACAGAATGCAACAAATTCTCTTGCTCTTCCAATAAGTTGTCCATAAAGATCGCCAGATGTTGTGGCAAATTTAGACACTATCTAGAAACATTTGTAAATGAGCAATTCCCCCACTTTCTTTTTCTCAAATGAAGTTATGACCAACAAAAATCAACTCATAATATAAATGGCTGACTTATTTCCTCATCTTGCAGTAAATAAGCCAAAGTCGCCTAATTTGAAATCACTTCTAATAAGTGAGTGAGTGAGTGAGTGAGTTGGGTTTAAGGGCCCGTCGACAACTTGGTCATTAGGGCCCCAAGTCCAGAAGTAAAATTACATACCGTCAAGTGTTAAACATCACCCATTAAAAACAAAATCTACGGTTAAAATAGATAAAAAAAAAAAAAAAAACCTCTAAACAACTATTAAAACGTTTCATTTAAAATGCTAAAAACAGAAACTTAAAATTGTTACAAAGTAAAAAACACTAAAACGTTAAAAAACCCAAAAATACGGTCATCTAAAAGGCTAAAATCTCTGAAATAAAATATCCTTACACTTGCTTCATAAAATCAATTCTGGAACAGAACCGCAGCACTGTATTTACAGATACTGGGTCGTTGCCTAAAACTAACGACAGTGTAAGGCCCAGGCCAACGGACTGGCGCTCACGAGCGTATCGCGGACAATCAAGAAGGACATGTGCGACGGAGATTGGAATGTTACACGTCGGACAGACAGGCTCCGGATCACCACGCAAAAGGTGTCCATGCGTGGCTCGGGTATGGCCTATCCTCAGGCGGGTTAAAACCACTTTTTCCCTCCTGGAATTCCTGCAGCTGGTATGCCAGGGTTGTACCGTGTCCTTGATTGTCCGTAATTGAGTGCCAGATAACGCTTCCCAAGATTCCTGCCAGAGAGCAAATAGATGGCGACGGAAATATTTCTGCACATCTATATAGGGGAGCGTACGGGTGGAATACTCCGGAAGGCAACATGCAGACTTTGCAGCGGCATCCGCCGCCTCGTTACCCGGAATACCCACATGGCCTGGGATCCACGTAAAAACAAACTGGTATCCGCGAGACAGTAGCTGAGAAATCAACGTCTGGATTTTAACAACCAATGCCGAGGTGCCGATAAACTGTTGCAGGGCCTGGAGAGCGCTAAAAGAATCGGAACAAACGATAAAACTTCCAGGACCTGAACTGGAGATAAAAAGGAGGAAATAAAATATGGCAAACAACTCGGCGGTAAATACTGAACTGGCGTCCGGTAGGCGGTACGTATGAGCGTCACCGTTGAATATAAAGGCGCAACCCGTCGAACTACCCATCTGGGAGCCATCGGTAAATACCGGACAGGAAGTCCGGTATCGCCCCAGTAGTTCCGTGAATAGTTGGCGAAACACGGAATGAGGGGTAGCTATCTTAACACAGCCCGACAGCTCCAGTTCAAAGCGTGCGCGCTGGAGTTGCCAGGGAGGACATCGGCCATGTGAATGGCGCTCTACGGCTGGCAGTCGAAGGGCGTGTGCAGCAAGCAGTTCACGAAACCGGATACCACTTGGACGGGAGATGGTTGTATTTCGCATATAACGGTGCGCGAGGTCTGGACGCAACACGGGTGGAAACGAAGGGTGACCTGGATGGGCGGCCAGCCTTGCCACGTAAGAACAAAGTAATAAAGAGCGTCGAACAGACAGTGGAGGTTCGCCAGAATCAGCATACAGACAATCGATTCTGCTGGTGCGGAAAGCCCCAGTAGCGAGACGGATACCAGTGTGATGTACTGTGTCTAAAAGCCGGAGTTTAGACGCAGACGCCGCGCCATAAATAAAACAGCCGTAGTCTAATTTGGACCGGACCAGAGAGCCATATAACCTCAACATGACGGTGCGATCGCCGCCCCAAGATGCCCCAGATAAGACCCTGAGTACCCGAAGCGAACGATCGCAGGAATAATAATAATAATAATAATAATAATAATAATAATAATAATAATAATAATAATAATAATAATAATAATAATAATAGTAGTAATAATAGTAGCAATAATAGTAGCAATAATAGTAGCAATAATAGTAGCAATAATAGTAGCAATAATAGTAGCAATAATAGTAGCAATAATAGTAGCAATAATAGTAGCAATAATAGTAGCAATAATAGTAGCAATAATAGTAGCAATAATAGTAGCAATAATAGTAGCAATAATAGTAGTAATAATAGTAGTAATAATAGTAGTAATAATAGTAGTAATAATAGTAGTAATAATAGTAGTAATAATAGTAGTAATAATAGTAGTAATAATAGTAGTAATAATAGTAGTAATAATAGTAGTAATAATAGTAGTAATAATAGTAGTAATAATAGTAGTAATAATAGTAGTAATAATAGTAATAATAGTAATAATAGTAATAATAGTAATAATAGTAATAATAGTAATAATAGTAATAATAGTAATAATAGTAATAATAGTAATAATAGTAATAATAGTAATAATAGTAATAATAGTAATAATAGTAATAATAGTAATAATAGTAATAATAGTAATAATAGTAATAATAGTAATAATAGTAATAATAGTAATAATAGTAATAATAGTAATAATAGTAATAATAGTAATAATAGTAATAATAGTAATAATAGTAATAATAGTAATAATAGTAATAATAGTAATAATAGTAATAATAGTAATAATAGTAATAATAGTAATAATAGTAATAATAGTAATAATAGTAATAATAGTAATAATAGTAATAATAGTAATAATAGTAATAATAGTAATAATAGTAATAATAGTAATAATAGTAATAATAGTAATAATAGTAATAATAGTAATAATAGTAATAATAGTAATAATAGTAATAATAGTAATAATAGTAATAATAGTAATAATAGTAATAATAGTAATAATAGTAATAATAGTAATAATAGTAATAATAGTAATAATAGTAATAATAGTAATAATAGTAATAATAGTAATAATAGTAATAATAATAATAATAATAATAATAATAATAATAATAATAATAATAATAATAATAATAATAATAATAATAATAATAATAATAATAATAATAATAATAATAATAATAATAATAATAATAATAATAATAATAATAATAATAATAATAATAATAATAATAATAATAATAATAATAATAATAATAATAATAATAATAATAATAATAATAATAATAATAATAATAATAATAATAATAATAATAATAATAATAATAATAATAATAATAATAATAATAATAATAATAATAATAATAATAATAATAATAATAATAATAATAATAATAATAATAATAATAATAATAATAATAATAATAATAATAATAATAATAATAATAATAATAATAATAATAATAATAATAATAATAATAATAATAATAATAATAATAATAATAATAATAATAATAATAATAATAATAATAATAATAATAATAATAATAATAATAATAATAATAATAATAATAATAATAATAATAATAATAATAATAATAATAATAATAATAATAATAATAATAATAATAATAATAATAATAATAATAATAATAATAATAATAATAATAATAATAATAATAATAATAATAATAATAATAATAATAATAATAATAATAATAATAATAATAATAATAATAATAATAATAATAATAATAATAATAATAATAATAATAATAATAATAATAATAATAATAATGCATTTATTGTCAATAGACTACAAGTAGTTTCTGACATTGTCAGTTCAAATACATATGTACACTTTCATTACAATTATTCAGATTACATATCTACAATTTGCATTTACAATTAATATCTTATCACTATATTTACAATTCATCCATAGTATACAAGGCCTTGTTTATTAAGTAATTTCTGAGCTCCTTCTTAAAACCATTATTGGATTTAGCTTGTTTAATATAATTTGGTAACTTATTGTACAGTATTATTCCCATTATATTTGGATCTTTAATGCTACAATTCATTCTAAAACCCTGTCTGAAAAAATCACTATTGTTTCGAGTGTTATAGTGATGTATGTCACTGTTCCTTAGATTATCCTTCTTCCACACATAAATAACTACCCTATATACATATAATGAGAATACTGTAAAGATTTGCTTTTCCCTAAAGTATTGCTTACATGAGTCAGTATAGTTTAATTTATATATTATTCTAATTGCCTTCTTTTGCAGTTTCAATATTCTCTCCATATATATTTTTGCACTGCAACCCCAAATCTCAATTCCATACACCAAATGAGGGTATAAGACACCATAGTAGATCATTTTTAATTCTTTCTCTTCAAGAAGACTGGAAAAGTGCCTAAGTAAATACAGCGATTTACTGATTTTACCATTGATATATTGAATGTGTTCCGACCATGTGAGCTTTTGATCTATTATAAGACCTAGGAAGGGCTGTTTACTTTCACAATGTATGTTGTAATCTGATAATTGTATCATGTTTGATTCATTATTTGAATTGCCTAGATTATACTGAATTAGCTTTGTTTTAGACATGTTACATTTTAAATTGTTTTCCTTAAAGTATTTAAACAGTGTTTCAATAGTTTGTGTCATTGTATTATTTAAGTCTTCAATGGAAGTGCCCCAACATACAGTTGTTGTATCATCTGCATATGAGATTGCTTTACTGTTCCCATTGTTGGGAATATCATTCACATACAGTATAAATAAGAGAGGGCCCATCACAGAACCCTGCGGAACCCCATACTTTACTGTTTTGAAACTGGATGTATTTTTTATTGTTAAATTCCCTTGTTTATGGTGTATTTGTGTTGCTTGTTTCCTGCCAATAAGGTATGAACTAATTAAATCTTTTGCTAGACCCCTAATTCCACATGCTTCTAACTTATTTAGTAGAATATTGTGATTAACATAATCAAACGCTTTTGTAAGGTCAAAGAATAATGTTGCAGTTTTTTCCTTGTTTTCTAAGTGCTTTACTATATTATTTGTGCATTCCATAATGGCTGAAATCGTTGAGAAATGTTTCCTAAAACCATGTTGTGAGTTTATAATAGTTTTATTTTTTTCCAGAAAGCTTATAAGTCTCTGTAATATAACCCTTTCAAAAATTTTGGCTAGTTCTGAAGTTATTGTAATCGGCCTGTAATTGTTTATATACTTTGTATCACCACACTTATATATAGGTCTAACAATGGATAATTTTAGGCAATCTGGAAATTGCCCTCTCGATATAGAATAGTTTATGAGATGCTCAAGAGGATCAGCAAGTACATGTTTGCATTGCTTAAGGATTAATGTACTTATTTCGTCCCACCCACCAATAGCTTTGTTTGGTAGTTTACTTATTATACTTATTATTTCAGCTCTTGTCACAGGATTAATAAAAAAGGATGGATAGGTTTCCCTTACATAGACTTTATATGAGTTTGTTTGATTACTTGATTGGGCTGCGACATCCAGAAAAAATTGGTTTACATAGTCACAGAGTTTACCAGAGTCATTCAATACTGCTCCATTTACATCCAGTTCAAGACTTATTGATCTGGGTTTGCTTTTCCTAGCCTCATTAACTATACCCCAAGTTGTTTTACAAATGTTCCCCGAATTGTTTATTTTTTCTTTATACATATTAGCTTTAAGATTATTGAAAGTTTTCAAATATTGTTTTTTAACCTGTTTATATTTATTTTTGTAGTACTCATATCCTGTTTCTTTATGTAACTCATAAAAATGCTTCATATCATCTTTCAACTTTATTGTTTCTAAATTAAGTTTTATCCTTCCAAATTTGTTTCTATGTAGAACTTTTGTTTTAATAGGACAACATGCATTGAGATGCATTCTAAAAATTTGGTAGAATTTATCCCATTTCCCATTCACGCTGTTGGCCAAATAAACGGCATCCCATTTTTCCATCCCTAGTTCCCCAATTAGTTGTGTGATGCAGCTTGTGTTTAAGTCACGAAAGGTTTTCATCTCCTTTTTCACTTCTTTTCCATTTATACCTATAAAATCTACGCATTGGGCAAAGTGATCTGAGATGAGGGTATTAATATTGCATGCATTAATCTTCACATTACTTAGATTAGAAGCAACATGATCGATGGTGGAAGATGTTAGAGCAGTTTGCCTAGTTGGTTTGTGTATTAAATCATCAATATTGTAGCTATTAAATACATCAAATAATTTTTTGTAAGATTTGTCATCATAGTTTAGATTAATATTAAGGTCTCCTGCAATTATAATTTTTTTGTATTTTCCATATAATTTTGATAACAGTTTATCTAAAAGTGCAATAAATATATCTACTTCTGAGCTGGGAGACCTGTAAATCCCTAGAATTAGTATACTCTGTTTGTGGGCATCTAGCTTTAAGCTTGCAACCTCAAATAATTTCTCAGTCTGAAAGTCACTCACATCTACTATTGAAGCACTCAAAGATCTACGAACAAGCATAGATACCCCCCCTCCTTTATGTTCAGATCTAGCAAAACTACTTACAATGTCATAATTGTTAAATTTACACAGACTGAGTTGTTCACTATTGAGACCATGTTCAGTAAATACTACAATATCTGGTACATACTCACTCAGTAAATATTCACAGGCTGCCATTTTCTGGCTTATATATTGCACGTTTAAATGTACTACCCTTATTGACTTTTCTGACCCATATAACAATTTGCCACCATTCCTTTCACCTAGGCCTACTAACCTTGTATTATTTCCTTCGTTTCTTTTCAAGTTATGAGCCAACACATCCACCTTACACCTTATTAGTTTTCCGTAGTTACAGAGCTAATTATGTTACACAGCAGTTTACCAAATTTGTGAGATCCCCTCCTATTCAAATGTACCCCATCTCTCCCAAAGTCCCGTGCATCCAACCATAAGTTTCCATCTACCATTAAACAGTCTTTGGTAGCACATAGCCAGTCAAATTCTTGATTAATTCTTATAATTTTATTCCTGCTAACATCAAACCTACTTAGCACACCACTTATGATAATCTTGGTCTTACTTGACTGTGCTCGAATACTTTGCACCAAATCCATCATTTCCCCCATTATTTCTTCTGCCATTCTTCCGTGTTCAATATTGTTTGTACCCGCATGCACCAACACTACCTCTGGTTTCGTTTCCTTTAAGTTCATCTGATCCACTTTTCCCTGTAGCTCACTTATTTTTATACCAGGAAAGCAGCAAACTTGATAGCCCTTATCCCTACATAATTCACCAGAAAACTTTAGCATTGAATCACCTATCACTAAAACGCGTGTTTTACTTATTTGCTCACTGCACTCATTTAATTGAATATTCACATCTTGGGGTTCATTATCATCATTAACTTCATTTAACACTCCAAACCTGTTTTCGCTAACAAAATTTGGCGATTCCCGTATCGTGTAACATCGGCCGGAATCTTCTTTTGCCGTTACGTGTTTCGAATCCTTCCATTGTCTGGCTTTGTGTTTGTAGCCACTGTTTTGGTATCCCTCATTCTCTCTCTGTTGATTTTGTTTTTTAAAGATGCATTTTCTTCTTCAAGAGCAGTAACCTTTTGGATTGCTGTTTGTAGATCCCTGTTTAGCATGTTAATTACCACATGCAATGTTGCGATTGTTTCACTGTCCCGTAGAGTCCTGTTTGCAGCATCCTTCACAACATCATTTTTCCGGCAAAGTTTACTATCCCCCGCAAAACCTTCATTTCTTCTTCTTTCCCAGATGTTATTAGTGTTGATTATGTTCTCCGTTGATCGATAATTACCACTTATACCATTCTTCTCACTTAATAACTGAGAGCGAGAGCGTGTCACAATACCTCCGTTCGCCATCTTATGGAAGGAAGCACGAAGATAGCGGATATGGTGCTCCCATGTAAGTTTGCTGTCGAGGTGTAAGCCCAAGAACTTAAGGTGCGGTACAAAAGGAAGACGTGTGTCGCGCAGATGAAGATCAGGAGGAGGGTGTACTCCTCGCAGTCGGTGAAAGTGTAGACACTGTGTTTTCGTAGGGGACAGCCGAAAGCCCGTGCGTAATGCCCACTCGGCGATGGAGGTTATGGTCAGCTGCAGTTGACGCTCGATGTGCTCCAAACTATAAGAGCGATAGTAGATCGCAAAGTCGTCAACATACAGCGACATCGGGATACCGCTACGAACAACACTAGTGATGCCATTAATGGCAACTGCGAAAAGTGTGACACTGAGGATGGATCCCTGGGGTACACCATTCTCCTGGATCTTCTCTTGAGACAGCGTGTTGCCTATACGGACACGAAAACGGCAAATGAGTAAAAAGTTAAACAGGAAAACGGCTAAGTGACCGCGCAAACCATAACCGTGTAGAGTGCGGAGAATGCCATAGCGCCAAGTAGTATCGTAGGCCTTCTCCAGATCAAAGAAGACACCCACGACATGCTGCTTCAGGAGAAACGCATTCTGTATGTATGCCTCCATGCGCGTTAGGTTGTCGACACTGGAGCGATAGGGACGAAATCCGCACTGAACATTGCTCAGCAGGTTATTCGTCTCTAGCCACCACACTAAGCGAGTGTTAATCATCCGTTCCAAGGTCTTGCAGACGACACTCGTCAGGCAAATAGGGCGGTAGCTAGAGGGAAGTGTCCGGTCTTTTCCTGGTCGAGGGATAGGGATGACAATGCCCTCTCGCCAGGAAGACGGAAAAACCTGCTGATGCCAGATGCGGTTATACATGCTCAACATGAAGGAAAGAGCTGCAGGTGGAAGATGAAGCAGCATTTGGCGGTGGATGTCATCAGGACCGGGAGAAGAATTCTTTGCTAGGGACAAGGAATGCGCTAGCTCCGCCTCGGTAAATGGTGCATTGTACGGTTCACTTTGGGCACTGTTAAAACTAAGGCCTATCTGCTCCGCAGATTCCTTGATAGCTAAAAACGCTCTATCATAGCTTTGGGTTTGGCTAGTACAGGCAAAACACTCGGCAAGGGCGTCGGCGATGTCCTGCTCGCTGGTGTAACGGGAGCCCTGTACGGCAAGGCCAGGGATGGTCGTCCGGTGACACTTGCCGTACATTCGCCGAACAGCAGTCCACACCTTTTGCGCCGAACTTCGACGGGAAAGAGAAGATACATACTTTTCCCACGATTTGCGTTTTGCGTCTCGAAGTATATATCTTGCCCTAGCACGAGCACGCTTAAAAGCGACAAAGTTCGCCTGCGTAGGATGTAATGTAAAGATACGCAATGCACGCTTGCGTACTTTAGTAGCCAAACGGCATTCCTCGGACCACCAAGGCACAGGAACGTGACGAGGTGTAGTGGAACCACGAGGAATGCTGGAATCCGCTGCAAGCAAGATAGTGCAGGTAAAATATTCCACCATTTCATCGATGGTGTCAAAACCGTTGTCATAAAGGTGAATGAGGGAACGAAATTTCCCCCAATCAGCCTTGGAAATAATCCAGTGAGGATGTCGCGTTGCCGCAGGATGGTGGCACGACAGGTGACTGTTAATTGGGTAGTGATCACTACCAAATAAGCCGGAAAGGACCGACCAATCAAGTAAAGGTACCAACGAAGGACTACAAAAAGAAACGTCTAGTGCGGAGTGTGTACCATAGGCAGATGATAGAAAGGTAGGGGCACCAGTATTTAACAAAAGTAAACCGGACATATCGCAAACGTCTGCTACAAGGCACCCGCGGGCATCGTCAGTGTCGGAGCCCCAAAGGGTATTCTTGGCATTAAGATCGCCTAGAAAGAGGAATGGTGGCGGTATCTGGGCCAAAAGAGCTCGAAGATCAGTTTGTTGTACGACACTGACCGGTGGCAGATAGACATTGCAAATAGACAGGCTCAGGCCCTGCAGCTGTACACGCACCGCTACAGCTTGCAACGGTGTGTTGAGCGGGATGCTAGTGGCAGAGATGTCGTGTGTCACCAGAGTAGCAACACCACCGCTTGCGCGTCCGCTAGCTGCAGAGTCATGTCTAAATGCCGAAAAACCACGGAGGTGTAGTGTGTGATGAGGATTCAAATGGGTTTCCTGTAGACAGACGATTGATGGAGAATGTTGAAAAACTAAATGCTGTATGTCCGGAGTACGTGCACGGAACCCATTAACGTTCCACTGGATTATTTCCATATTAAAAAGAGATTAGTGGCCAGTCTTTATCTTTTTCTGTTTCTTCATTTTTACTCTGACGCACTTGGGACCATATACTCGACGTTCGTCGTTCTCAGGCGACTCCCCTGATGTGCGGGAGTCTGAAGTTCCCCTTTGGCTCACGGAGCGAGAGCGGGACTTCATTGAAGAGGTGAGACTACTAGCTCGAACAGTATGCCTGGAACGAGGGCGGTCATCAGGAGTTGTGGCACTCGTGGACGGTTTGGGATCTGTGGTCTGCACTGCGATTGATGTCACTGTAGGTGTAGTAGGACGTTGCGCAGGGGGATTCGTCGACCAGTCGGTTTGCGTGGAGGCATCCGAAGCGGGTACGTGTTGCAAACCGACAGTGGCTACAGGAGGCCGGCGTGCAGCTGCTGCATAGCCTATGGTATTAGCAGGCTTCAGCTGCTCAAAGCGCCGCCGCGCTTCTAGAAAAGTTAGGCGTTCCTTAACGCGTAGCTCCTGTATGCTCTTTTCATCGTAAAACTGCGGACACTGACGAGAGCTTGATGGATGTTTCCCTCCACAGTTCACGCAGCAGGGATCCCGAGTACAGGCGGTGTCCTCATGTGCTGCCAAACCGCAACGCTCACATATCGCAGGATGCGTGCACGAGCCCCTAGTATGCCCGAACCTCTGGCACTGAAAACAGCGCATGGGATTCGGGACATACGGGCGTACTGCAGCGCGCTCATACCCACAGAAGATGTATTCGGGTAAAGTAGTTCCCTTGAAGGTTAGGAACACCGTTTTTAAGGGAATCTCTTTTCCATCCTGCTTTCGGGATAGGCGGTACGCTTGAATGACCCTTTGGTCTGAGAGGCAGGTGACAATGTCCTCCGTTGACAGATCATCCAGGCTGGAGGTGGTAACAACTCCCCTACACGAGTTCAATGATTTGTGTGGGGCTACCCGGACCGGGTAGGAGCCCAACAAACTCGCTTTTAACAACTTTTGGGACTGTTCAGCATTGCACGTCTCAAGCAAAAGCGTACCGTCTCTCAGTCGCGTTGCGTTTTTTACTGAGCCACAGATCCTATCCACTTCACGCTTAATATAGAACGGGCTTAGGTTCTTCATCGTTTTTCCTTCACATGCCAAGGTCATCACCAGAAAAACATCAGTAAAGGGGGTTTTGCGCGGATGCATGATTGATTTGGACCCCCTTCCGGAACCGTCGGCGTCAGCCTGCCATCCGGGGGTCAAGGGATAAAAGACACCAAAATCTCCTCGGTCTGTGCCGCCATGGAGACCCCTCCATGACTGACCTCAAGGCGTACTTCAGAGGAGCTACCCTCCGATCTCCACTGCTTGTCCGCATGGGTAAACCGTTCACCACGTGACACCCCGGTTTTATGCCCCCACCACAGGAATAACCGCCTGTGGCTCCCCGCTTTAGCACACGTTGCCTCAACGGAGTCAGCGTGGATTCAGGGGACTTCGAGTTGATTACACCGGGGTTCCGTCAGCGGTAACACGTCCGGCCGGTGATACTAACCCGACGGCACGCGGCCGTCGGGAGATTAACACCGGCCGTGCCCTCAAGGAGCTACGTGGGTGTACATGACGTGTGGACGGGCTCCGCACCTAAGGCTACACATGGGGGCAGTGTGAAGGGTCCGCACAACCTTCGCGCCTGAGACCTCCGAAGAGCACACAAGTCGGGGGCCGCGCAGAAAACCGTGGGACATGACCACGGAGATAGGAAAGATCCCTGCTGGTGAGACAGGAGTTATAAAACTAAGGCCTTACTAACTAATAATCGGAATAAACCTAGAAGAGGAAGAGGGTGATATAAAAGCAACTTAAATCGCTGCACGTGGCACAATTAATGTATATGGAGGGGGTGTAATGATGGTGCGCAGCTCGGGGCCCCGGGCGCGCCAAACCCGGACCTACCGTGGTAGGTTCCCCTGGGGGAGTTTGAGTTCGGAGTCCTCTTCTCCTAGATGAGTTGTCGACCAAGACTAACGAGCCTCATCTACCCGTTGGAATGTTCTTAGCTTCCCCTCACCTCTTGTCTACCAGTGGTCACGAAGACTCACTTAGTAGGCCGTCTGGATTGGGTACTGAGCCCCTCCGCCACGGCAAGGCGACACTCCTTTGGAGGGGACTTCTAATAATGATACTCAATACCAATACTAAGTTTTAAGCACTGATACTCAATATTTAATACTTATTTTATAAAGCACTGTAAATGCAATAAATTTTTCACTGAATTATTTTCTTATTAATAATTTTGTGCATGTATATGCATGTAACCAATGTTGCTTTTGCTAATGATTTTCAGTTGTTGTGGTATCATGCTCTGACAGTGATAGGAAACTATGTTGCTTTTTTAATAGAGGTTCTGTAAATTTCATTCTGTGTATGAATGTAATATGCTTGTTTAAATTTGTTGTAACGTGTGACTTATCACCATGGGAAAATGTTTTTCTGCATGTTTTACATTCTACTCTATTCTTATTAGTACTGCCTACTTCAAAATAATGCCAACTTCACACATGTTTTATTTAATATCACAGTTGTACAATGGTAAAACAAAATACTTATGGAAATAAGTTGCACGGTGTGTGACGAGTATATTAGAGGGTTTGGTGTACCACTCACTTTGTTGCTCCTACCAATGCAGCAAAAACTGGCATGGTTTGTCGCTTATCCAATGGATCAGCGGTGAGCATGAACAGCTCTTTTAATCTTTTTTTATATCTCTGGCACAGTATGGGTCAATGAGTATATTAGTTAATCATTACACTAGATTAACTTTAAAGTACTGAATTTATTTAAACTTTTAAATGAACATATTCAGTCTATCATCACAAATTATGTAGTCATATGGCTTGGCGTCTTTTCAAATCTCGCTAACGGGTCGGCATGCATGGATTACAAATTTTTATAAGTCAACATCTTTGCTGTTATTTAGTGCCACATCAAAAAATTTACACTTATTTGATGGACTGTCACTCTGTCTTTCGCCACCATTATAAATATCCGTTTGAAGTTCACTTTATATTCAGAAATCACTCAAATTATTGTGGACACTTACGATTTCTGTAGCAAAGCCAAATCAAGCCATTTTAAAAGAGATAACTGAACTTAGTCTTTACTAACTATATTTACAATTTATGGTATCAGTAGGCTTTTCTGCCCCCTCTATAATCTCGTACTTAATCGTTCTAGAGGGCTTATGTGGAAATACTGCCTCAAAATGCCTCTCATCAGAAGGTATGTAATTAAAAAATTATAAAATAGTACAAATGTAAAACAACATATTACGTACATTCTGATTAATGCCTCTCAATAACTAGTCCTTAATTATATTGACAATTTGAATAGTAATATACACAGATACACACATACATATATATGGTTACAATGTTCAGTACATTTGTTTCTTTTTGTCTTTAGGAAGCATTACTTTCACTTGTGCTTGTCCCTACATCAGTTCTTTTGTAAGGCTTTAATAGTATTTTGTGGTACCTTCCTATGATCTTATTATTTCTCTCGAGTTCATAGGTATGATCGCTAAATTTTTTATGATCTTAAAGGGTCCCCTATATAACAAATTCATCCTTCAGTAAACTTTTCTTTGGGCACTCGATAAGTTGAATTGTTTTACCAACACCTCATCACCTATCTTGGGATCCCATTTGTTCTTCTTGCTTTGGATCCTGGTGATTCTCTTCTCAGCCTTTCCTCTAATCCTTTTAAAGGCTTCTACACACTTTTGTTTTTGTTAAGCTTTCCATCTTGATATCAGTGTTGGGACATCAAGCACTAAGGATTCTGGTGATTGGCCGGTCATCAATTCATATGGTGCAAATCCAGTCGCAGGGTTAAACAGAATGATTTAATATTTTCTCAATGGTTTTGCAATGTTTATACCATCCTCGGTGGTTTGCATGACACAGAATTCTGAAATAAACCCCCAAGTCACTCATGATTCTCTCACATGGATTGCCTTGTGGGTAATATGCAGACAAATTATAGATTTTGATGTTAGTGTCTTTTGAAGCTGAAGTGAAAACCTTGCTTCTGTGTACAGTGGCATTGTCTGATATTTCTATAATGTTGTCTTTTAACATTTGCCTTATTACCTCATTCACCTTGTCCTTAATGGCATTTGGTATAGGTCTGCTTTTATGGGAGTATGAGGTAGCATTCTCGACCTTAAACACATGAGTATTGTGACATGGCTTCTCCATGTCATTAAGACTCTTTGATTTTCAAGGAGGTTGCCATAGAGACAGTTTTGAGTTGTTGAAGATGAAGAGACAGAAACTAGTATTGTGTGAGAGTTTGGAAAGATTAAGAGACAGAAACGAGTAGTATGGCTGTACTTGAAGCTTGAGAAAATAAAAAAGAGTTGTTAAATTTGTTACATTTGGTGTCAGAAGTGGGATGGAGGGAGATTCGGAAACCAGGATGATGGCAATGATGAAAGAATTATTTGCCAAAATGGAAACGAGAAACGACAACCTCGCTGCCGAGCTGAAAGAGATGAAGACGGAGCTATCGGCGAAAATTGACGGGCAACTGGCTGGCGTGACGGAAGGCGTGGAAGAACTCGGCGAAAAGGTGGAAGACCTCTGCCAGCACGTGGACGTCGTGGAGGACGACGGGGAACGTCTTGGCGCCCTGGTAGTAAGAGTTGACGAGAGCGTCAAAGTACTGGATGCCAGGGGCAGACGGAATAGCGCGGAGCCGGGGAGGGAGCACCTAGTGGCCGAGGCGACAGTTGCGCCCGTTTCGGATGATATGAGGGAAAACGTGGAACAACTCGGCGAACGGATTGGCGTGACGGAAGACGTGGAACAACTCGGCGAACGGATTGGCGTGACGGAAGACGTAGAACAACTCGGCGAACGGATTGGCGTGACGGAAGACGTGGAACAACTCGGCGAAAAGGTGGAAGACCTCTGCCAGCACGTGGACGTCGTGGAGGACGACGGGGAACGTCTTGGCGCCCTGGTAGTAAGAGTTGACGAGAGCGTCAAAGTACTGGATGCCAGGGGCAGACGGAATAGCGCGGAGCCGGGGAGGGAGCACCTAGTGGCCGAGGCGACAGTTGCGCCCGTTTCGGACGATCAGCAGGGAAGCGCACAAGCAAACGAGCAACACGCGAGAACCGACTTGGCGTGTGACATGGGGGGACCGTCGGGGCCATCCAATCACCTGACGCATAGTGCCGTGAACGGAAGAATGGTGGACATCATCGTGGACGGCAGGATACAGGAGAGGCCGTGCCGAGCACGAGTGAACACGAGTGCAGCGGTGGACGCGACTCGCGCGGATGTGGTGGGGTTTGTTGCCGGACCCATCGGAAGCAAGGTGGCTGCGAAGGTGCGCCAGAGAGGTCGGCGGACATGGTACCCAGTGAGCCGTTTCAAAGTGCGCAGGATGGCCCGTCAACACACCAGGAAGAAGGGCAACTGGACGAGGGACCGTCAAGACCGGCGGTACTGTTGCAGAATTTCGAAGCAGGATGGCATACATCGTCCTACCTGGACCAAGGGACACTATCCAACAGCGATACCTAGGATCGTGCCCCCTGGAGAGCGAGGTCCTACTGGCCCTCAAGGTTTACAAGGATTCCCTGGCCCTCAGGGTCTGGTAGGCTTGCCTGGAATGAAGGGTGAACGTGGATTCCCAGGAATGAAAGGTGAACAGGGCAATCCAGGACCTCCAGGACAAGCTGGTGCACCAGGACCTGAAGTACCTAAGGGTGACTCAGGCTCTCAAGGACAACATGGAGCTCCAGGACAACCTGGTCCACAGGGCCCTCCAGGAGACAGAGGACTTCCAGGATTACCCGGCCCAACAGGACCTGCTGGCCTCAGAGGTCAGAGAGGTGCACAAGGTGAGACAGGTCCACCAGGGAAGCCAGGCAGTGAAGGACCTCCAGGACCACAAGGTATTGCAGGACCTCTAGGACCACCGGGACCAATTGGAGAACAGGGACCAGAGGGAGCACCAGGTAAAGCAGGAACACCTGGTATTGCAGGAAGACCGGGAGATAAGGGACCTGTAGGACCTTCAGGACCTCCGGGAACTCCAGGGGCACCAGGTCTTCCAGGGCCACCTGGTCCAAATGGACCTCCAGGACCAGCAGGAGAACGGGGTCTTCGAGGAGAAACTGGACCACAGGGTGTAGAAGGGCCACAGGGAGCTAGAGGAAAGCCAGGACCTCCAGGGCCAGAGGGAGGTAAGGGTGATAGAGGAGAAGAAGGTCCAAAGGGTGCAAAAGGACACCGTGGTCTCATTGGTCTACAAGGGTTACCTGGACCTCAGGGACCTCCAGGAGACAAAGGCATGACTGGACCTCCAGGATTGTCGGGAAAAGATGGTGAACCTGGAACTAAAGGTATGCCTGGAAGAGATGGAAACCCAGGACCTCAAGGTATACCAGGACCACCAGGCCCTCGTGGACCACCAGGAGAAGAGGTTCGATGGGTTAATCCACCGGGGCGCAAGGGAGATGCCGCAGTGATAGTGCTGGTCGGGACGACCAGCTCTGAGGAGGGAGCAGTGTGACATGGCTTCTCCATGTCATTAAGACTCTTTGATTTTCAAGGAGGTTGCCATAGAGACAGTTTTGAGTTGTTGAAGATGAAGAGACAGAAACTAGTATTGTGTGAGAGTTTGGAAAGATTAAGAGACAGAAACGATTAGTATGGCTGTACTTGAAGCTTGAGAAAATAAAAAAGAGTTGTTAAATTTGTTACAGTATGTTTATTACATAGCCTAGGTTTATCACTTAAAATGTCTCTGTTCTTCAATAAGCATGTTTTTAGCTGGTTTTTCTGTGTAGCATTTAAGTTGTGCGTATTGTTTATCTTCTTATCCAGCAATGTCTGGAAATCATCTTCTTTTCTCATCTCTCTAACCTCACTATTTGTTTTCAACTCACTCAACTGGCATTCATAAGATGGTCTACGTTTTCTTCATTTTCATATTTATACTCATTTATTCCTTCTTTTTCTTTTTTATCATCATAATTTTCTCCTACATATTCATAAATTCTATCATCTTCATATAATACATTTTCTACAAAGAATTTCTCATTATTCATATCATTATTTTATTCTCTACTATATCTTCCTCTAGTAATTTAATTCTTCTTACATCTTTTCCCTCTTTGATCTTTAGTTCATGCGACTCAAAGTCTATTATAGCCTGCTAGTTGTAAAGTAAACCATTTCCGATGATTAGCTCTCTCGCTAAACGCTGAATCAAAAGTGCAATGAAGTCAAATTTCCAGTCATCTACGCACGCTTTTATCAATGATTGGTATTTAACTGTCTTTCTTCTTCCCTATTGCTCTGCTACAATAAACGTTACTCACATTTAAGTATTCAATTCTATGTAAGGTCACAAGTTCCTGAAAAAGTTCTGATATCACTGAAGTGCTAGCCCCATACCCAGTAACACTGTATAGTTATGGTCGGGTGCAGATCTAGAAATATTTGATAGGGGTGGGGGTGGGGGGCGGTTCCAGTTCACTACCACTTCAGAATAATCAAATTCATGCTAAAACATGGCTAGCTAAATATTTAACTGAAAGAAATAATGTTTAAACTACCAGCTACCACCAATCTAAGCAGAAGACTGTTTGTAACCGCTACAGGCCCACCGATCAAATGTTTACAAAATACTCCTAATAAGGATACGACATTTGAACATTTGCCTGAAATTACAGAGAATGGGACTGGTGCACTTATTGATTAGTTAACCGAATTTTATGATTTACTTAACTAGAAATTAACTCCACTATGAAAAAATGAATAGGATGTTGTGTTGTAACTGACATGTCAATGAAACTGCGGTCTCCTGGGATGTTTTTTGCAAAAAGGCTAACTACCTCCTCTGGAGTCACCTCGATGTTGTGGTGAATGTTAAGCAGCACTAAACCATTCAGTCTATCCTGTGTCATACTGGATCTTAGATACGTCTTCACACGCCTTAAAGTAGAAAATCATTTATTAAAGTTTCACGGGCGATCAGCCGTGTGAGGTTTGAAAATATTGAGCTTTCGGCCATTCTAAACTCCATGGCCTTCCATTCTGACGAAGGCCATGGAGTTTAGAATGGCCGAAAGCTCAATATTTTCAAACCTCACACGGCTGATCGCCCGTGAAACTTTAATAAATAACGTGCGCCGTGAAAGCTTTAAATCTTAGAAAATCATTGTTTGGCTATGCATGTTGTTGCTGGTATGACGCCCATGATTGTTAAAAGTTCCTTGATGTTAGGATAGAAGTTATTTCTGCTGTAGATAAGTGTTTTAATAGCAGTTTTGGATTGATTTTGTTGAGTTTTCCAAAAGTTAAACCATATGCTTAATTCCCCTCGAAGTTCTGTAATGGTGCCGGGCTAGTCCTGTTCATAAATGCCTGCAGCTTTTACTATATCGGCAACATTGGAAGTAAGATCACTTTGAAAACCAGAAATCAAGCCCTGAAGTCTAAGGATGTACTTGTGTTTGTCATGAGAGAATCTAGTGGATAGTTCATTGAATAGGTGATCCAAGAATGGATCACCTGTGACTTCATTGTTAGAAATCCAGCATTAGCTAACAACAACAGAATGGAAGGAAAACATTAGTGCGCTAATGATCTTCTGGAGAAGCTGTAGGAATGTTACTTCGATGAGCTTGTCTGATGCTATTCTAGGAACACTAACTTCTACATCAACATTTTAAGCTACTGTGATAGCATTCTCAAACCAGAATGAAAGGTTTGGTTATCACGACACTCTTTAGTGTATCTTTAATTGTTTCAATCATTCCATAACACTGAATTAGATCAAGAGTCCCATTTTAGAGCTGCTGAAAAAGGGGTAGTCTCATTCCCAATATTTCAACTACGTTAACCAGCAAAATTATAAACTGAAACTTTAGGATAGACTTGAGTAAAATGTGTGCAGTTTTATTAAAAGACCCTGCCTCTTCTAGAAATGACACTATTGCAGGGAAAATTTCCTTAAACTGTAAAGCAGCATCATGTCATTCTATCCACCTAGTTTCACATAGCGATACCAGTTTAGTTTTCTTAAGCTGAAAGCACACTTCACTAAATTTTTGTTTCAAGAGTGAGGACCGCTTATTAGATTTCCTAATGAAATTAGCAATTTTTCCAATTATGTCTAGAGCTTGTCTAATTGAAGTGACAAAACAAGCTTTAGAAAGCGACAGATTCAGGCAATGTGCAGCACAGTGCGTAAAGAACATGAGAGGTTGAACGGCTAAAATTCGGGATTGAACAGTACGAAACTGTCCTGAAAAATTACCAACACCGTCATAGCCTTGTCCACGAAGGTTCGAAATGTCTAGCCCCAAGTCTTGTAGTTCAACCAGTATTAACTTATATAGCCCTTCACCACTTAAATCGTGCATTACAACAAATCTTAGGAATTCTTCCCTCGCACAACCCATGTCTATGTCAACATAGCGCACGCATAATAACCGCTCATTTGCTCTAATGTCTATAGTTTCATCAACTAGAATAGAAAACTATTTCCCCTTCTATAACATCATCTATAATCTTTTTTTCAATTATAGTAGCACAGCAATTTATCAAATCATTTTGGGTGGTTTTGCTTATTAGAGTAGAATTTTTAGGCGCATTTACAAGATGACTGCATAATATTTCATCCCCTGCATTGACACAAAACTTAAGAAGCTCCTTAAAATTCCCCTTATTTTCACCTTCGAATTCGTGCTCTAAATCTATCATCACCTCTTTGACCTCGAAGTGGAATGTTCTGGTGACCGCACAGTATGATAGTCTTCACAATCGAGATCAGTTTCACATGATTTTCATTAATTGTTTTCTTCATTTCATTGTTCAACTGAAGTTCAACATTCTGTTTTGCCCCTCATACACTTTCCTAAAATTCTCGCCTTTAAGCAGGGCTGTTTTATGATAGCTGTTCCCTGAATAGTAGAAATGCTTTCTTAAATTTCTTTAGAGGCTCAGTTACTAGAGTTTGTAATTGCACTCTACTACTACTATAGTTGTCACCTGTTTGCCAGTTGTTATGTGCACTTATTTAATATCAGGAAGTGTACCCCCTGAACCTGCTGTATTTTAGACACATCACATTTATTAAAATGCTAGTGACTGCGCTGCGGCAAGGTGAAAACCTGAGTACCAAAACTCGGCGTTTAGCCAACCCGCGTCACTGGCAGCAGTATAAAATATGGAGATTCTATTCTATTAGTGATCTTTTGAAAACATAAAAATAAATTTCTTTAAGAATAGTAATAAGGGCCATACTGAAAGTCTTGAGCAACAGTTTTTAAAAATCTTAATTTTAACACTTAATTGTGCCCGTTCCATATGGCTATTTAAATGATAGTTACTTATAACATGTACCCACATAGCGGTAAAGAAAAATTCTAATAACTCTTTAAATAAGAGGTAGAACTGGAACTTAAAAATTCAATGCCACAACTGGGATTTGAACCACAGACCTTCCGCTAGTTCGTATTTCTCCTGGTAAACCAGTTGTGGCATTGAATTTTTAAGTTCCAGTTCTACCTCTTAAACTTTGCCCACACACGGCTTGTGTGTTTAAAAACACCAACAGTAAGTTTGTTGGCATAAATAAATAATAACTCTTTAAATATTCATCCAATCGAAATGTTGCTTATTACAAAGCTTAACATCGTGGGTAAAAACATTTACTAAGGAACATTTTTGCAAAAACTCCCCAAAAAAGGCACCTTATTTTGATTTATTCAATTTGGGCCCCATTAGAAACCTTCCACCTCAATGGTCTATTCTTTAAGGGGGGCCAACTATCAAACGTAGTACATATACCAATTTTCATAGAAATCGGTTTGGCCATTTTTGCATGATGATATAGCATTTATAGCAATAAAGTAGGATATGACAGGGGGGTCCTGGGCCCCCTGACACCCCGCCTGTATTCACACCTGGTTATGGTCCCATATTTTCACTATAATCTGCGGTGGGTTAATCAGTTCCTTTTGAATTTTTGACGGATGGTTTACGTGCTCGTCTATTAATTTAATTTTGTTTTTGCTCTGTGCCAGTACCACCGAATCATTTTCCAGAGTGCAAAATGATCTGGGAATTAGTTTTCTGTATTTTCGTTTCTTAGGTTGGTACTCGTCGCATTAGTGGCGTTATTGTCAACCATTTGACTTTCAGTTCTCGGGAATTCATTGTTGTTTACACTGCCATTTCCTTCCACATGTGGTCTTGAATTTGAACTTAGGTGTGAAAGAAAATTGTGATTATCAAAATTCCTTCTCTCATAAATTTGATTTCCTCTCTGTATGCAGTCCCGGTAAAAATTAAAATGGTTCAGCTGACTGCTCCTTCCACGCTCTCTGTTGTACTCAGTGCGGTAATTGTTTCAGTGTCTATTATACCTCGGATTTTGCCTATGTTGTGGTATGGTATTCCTGTAATGTGATCTCTCATTGGAATTCCTATCTGTTGCATCATTTTCAACGTTATCCCTGTGTGTCTCGCCTCTCGTACTATTCCTTTGTGGGTGTTGTACATTATTGTCATTTTGATTCTCTAACCTTGTTCTCTTATATGGGTATTTTTTATTTTCACCATAAATACCCTTTTCATGATGTTCATTTACATTTGTTTCTGGATAACTGGTATGTGCCTCAAATTCTGACAACAACTCCATCATGTCGGAAAAGTCTATTGGTTTTGTCACATTAAGTTGTTCCTAATATGTTGGGGATAATGACGTATTAAATAACTTTGCTCATTTGAGGGTCTAATAATTTTGTTTTATGGGCAAGCTTTAGGAAGTATTCGATCATAGAAATTCCTTTGTGAGGTTCGTAGTGCCCAGTTGGTAATCTAACTTTAATTCTGTTCTGACGTCCAGGACCCCAAAATCTATTTATGAACAAATTCCTGAAAATACTATATGTTTCATGAGATGCCAAGGTTAACCTCAACCATTCCATGGCATTCTTTTTCAAACTACATTTGACGATCATCATATGAAATTCATTAGGTATTCTTTTTATCCTAAAATAGTCTTCAAGTTCCCGTAGGAAAAAATTTGGATTATCATCAGCTTCCTCATCAAAAGATGGTGGGATTAAGTCATGTAACAAGTGGTTCATATGACAAGGATGACTTTGGTTTGGTGTATGATAGGGTTCAGCTAAATCACTTTCCTGAAGATCAATAATATTACTACCATTGTCAGGTGACTCAGTCTCTGTCACATTTTTATGTCCCTTTACAACTTTATTTTCATTAACCTTATTTGCCTGCAATGCAATTACAACTTGGGTAAATTTCCCAGTATTTTCTTTTTCTAAATTATCTTGCATTTCTTTCATATTAACTTTTGTCTCACCACTAAACTTATTAAACTCCTCACGTTGCAATTGCATTTCAGGGCCCATAGCTCTAACATTACTTAGACTACTAGTTTCTCCAGCAAGATTACCTTAGTTTCCTCATGCACCATTTTAGAATTTTATACTACTACAGCTATGTCTGCCCTGTTTGTTTCTATCTCATGCATCATTTTGTCTTCTAACTTTTCTATATCTACTGTTTGTTTTTCCAACTTTTCACCTTGCTGTTTCTTAGACTCATCCGGCCCAGACTGATGGTTTTTAAGTGTGCTTAAAAATGGCAGCTCCATGTCAGTAGATTTACTGGTATGTAAAAGAACTCCTGTGAGACGAAATTCCGGTATACCGGCGATGCTGATGTGATCTTAGCAATTGACAGAGTCGTGAAACAACTTAAAAAAATTAAACTTGTGTAATTCTTTAACCACTTCTGTTTGCATGTTTTTCACTGCTCTTTCTTGTCCTAACTTTATTTCATTCACTAGTTCTTCTAATCTAATTATATCCTTTTCACTGGATCCAATTTCTGCCTTTAAGTCTAAAGACAAAATTTTCAGGTCTTCTTTACACTCTTTCAACTAATTTCAATTATTTCTGTTACAGTAACTAAGCTACTGTCCATCTTTCGTGCTAAATTTGTTAAATTATTATCCATCTTTTGAGATAAGTCTGACCTCATTTCATCTTTTGAATCTACCATCTCACTTTTTAAGTCCAGCTTCATCTCCATCATCTGTTTAGTTAACTGCTGCATAAATTATTTCAATCCTAACTCTGTCTCACAAAACTTTTACACTAATATTTCTCTCTTTTCTCCCTCTCTCCTATTGCCTGATTCCTTAACATTCTCCACCTTTCCTACTACTTACCTATTTCTTAACATCATTAAATTTGTGATACAATATTTAGCTATTTTTTTTTTTAATTTCACTTATAATTAGAACAGTCTTACTTGTTAAATGTTGAACTCCACTAATCTCTTCTCTCTTCTTACTACCTACGCTGTCCTTGACTTTCCTCGTTTCTTATTTCTTCACTTCTCACATTGACCCAATTCGAGCCCCACGTTGGGTGCCATTTTGCGACGAGTTTATTAAAGGGTTTGGTGTACCACTCACTTTGTTGCTCCTACCAATGCAACAAGAAATGGTGTGGTTTGTCGCTTCTCCGACAGATCATCGGTGAGCATGAACAACTCTTTTAATCTTTTTTTTTATATCTCTGACGCAGTACGGGTCAACGAGTATATCAGTTAATCACTACACTAGATTAACTTTAAAGTATTGAATTTATTTAAACTTTTAAATAAAATTCTCAGTCTGTTATCACAAATTATGTAGTCATATGGCTTGGTGTCTTTTCAAATCTTGCTAACGGGTTGGCATGCACAGATTACAAATTTTTATAAGTCAATATCTTTGCTGTTATTAGTGCCGCATCACAGAATTTGCACTTATTTGATGGACTGTCACACTGTCTTTCGCCACCACTATAAATATCCATTTGAAGTTCACTTTATATTCAGAAATCACTCAAATTATTGCAGACACTTACAATTTCCGCAGCAAAGCCGAATCAAGCCATTTTAAAAGAGACAATTGAACTTAGTCTTCACTAACTATATTTACAATTTATGGTAACAGTAGGCTTTTCTGCCACCTCTATAATCTGGTATTTAATCGTTCCAGAGGGCTTACGTGGAAATACTGCCTGAGGTGTCATGACCCAAAGTTGACTTGTGTGTGAAAGACAAACTAACAGATGGAAGGAAAGAACAAATATTTCAAAGCACTATATTATCTCACGTCTTAAGTTCTGATTTTGTTTCTGCTCGATTCACAGGTTTTGGTCACCAGACTAGGTAAATATAATGGTCAAGCATGAGTTACTAAGCCTGGTTATTACAGAAATATGATTTAGAATGTCAACTAAATCGGCTTCTTTCACAACTCATTTAACACCACATGATGCGTGAATGTCTCTATTACCTCCCCCATTGTTTTGCACATTTTCATTTAAAAACAAGAATCTATGGAATGTTGCATCCATTCAGTCACAACACAAGAAGCCAAAGTGTATAAAAAACTATAATCCAGCAACTCTTTGGGGACACGTGTGAGGTAATAATGTGAAGTATTGACTCCTTTCATTCCTTATCTATTATAAAGCTAAATGCAACAACCTTCAATAATGCGTAACTTAAACATTTAAAAATACTGCAAAAGTATCACAGGTTTATCTCAAAGTATTACACATACTTCGATACCACTGAGTGTCAAGAGCATCAAAATATCAATGGCACTAAGGTCCCATCACTTATTTTCTAAGCATATTTGTCATGTTTAAGCTATATATAGGCAAATAGATCAGTCAGCTGAAGAGATTCCTGTGGAACGGTAATGTGTAGAACAATTTGTATGGGTGTTAAACATAAGATTTTCTTAATATTAATATTTGTGTTCTTCTAGAAGATATCTAAAGTAGACAAAGCTCAAGTTCTTTCTTTACCCTTTTTTGCTTTCTTAATATTAATATTTGTGTTCTTCTAGAAGATATCTAAAGTAGACAAAGCTCAAGTTCTTTCTTTACCCTTTTTTGCTTTGAAGTTCATATTTATTATTTTTACTCATTTGAACACTTATGGAATACAGCAATAAGGAATCTAATGCAAAATTTCTGTAACCTCTTACCCATGAACCATACAGTATCTTGGATATATGCACATTCACGGAATCTATTGTACTTTGTGTTTCCTGTAATTCAGATGTACAACAACAATTAATATAATATCAGTGAACACTAGAATTCCTACTAATTTTTTTATTCTTATATTACCTACTTTAATGAGCTTAAACTTTCTATAGCTTTTTGTCTTAATAATGTTATAATTTCATTGATGTTTAATTATGTTATTTTCATGATTATTACTTATGTGGACAAATACTATTTGTCTGTGTATTCATACTGAGCATGCAAGCAAAAACACTAGAAAACTATGTTTTATAGAAATTCAGATTAAGTAGATGACTACTATCAAATTTGCTATTTTCTTTGATAGTAATTCATAGCATATTAATGAGCTATTGAATACATACTTTTCTTAATAAGCTGCAGCTGGCAATTCCAAAGTCATTTTATATATACAATCCAAAAACAGATTAAAAAATAAGAGATGATGCTAAAATAAAATTCTTAGTCATCTAGAGTAAACACCTTTTCTGTCCATTTGAATGTTAATGTATGAACATTTCTTAAAAAGTGAAACTAATTTTTCCTCAACTATGGTAATTGTGATTCATCTCTAAACTCTTGTTTAAAATAACAAGCTGATGAATCACTACAAAAGGAGTTTTTGTACTATAAAACATAGTTTCCAAAATAATATTTCTGTGTAGGAAGTCGTGGTACATAAGTTGAAGAACGTGTTGTATGTATTAGTGACTCTTCATACGAGTATCCCAGCCCATACAGTATGGGTGATGAGGCAGAAACTTTGAAGCCAATGAAGCCATTTGGGATGGACTTAGATGTTAGTAGCAACAGAAGCAGCATTATCTCCCAGGTAAACATTAAGAACTATCTCAATTTTACTCGTATACTATTTATGACTAGAGTTTTACTCAAATAAAATCATTGCAGACAATAAGTAAAAATGAGTGATATCCTTTTTTTTTAAATACATAATAATAATAATAATGATAATGATAATAATAATAATAGTAATAGTAATAGTAACAGTAACAGTAACAGTACTAGTACTAGTACTAATACCACTAATACTAATGACAATGACAATGACAATGACAATGACAGTGACAGTGACAGTGACAGTGCCAGTGACCGTGACAGTGACCGTGACCGTAACAATAACAAATAATAATAATAATAATAATAATAATAATAATAATAATAATAATAATAATAATAATAATAATAATAATAATAAGAATAATAATAATAATAATAACAATAACAATAACAATAACAATAACAATAACAATAACAATAACAATAACAATAACAATAACAATAACAATAACAATAACAATAACAATAACAATAACAATAACAATAACAATAACAATAACAATAACAATAACAATAACAATAACAATAACAATAACAATAACAATAACAATAACAATAACAATAACAATAACAATAACAATAACAATAACAATAACAATAACAATAACAATAACAATAACAATAACAATAACAATAACAATAACAATAACAATAACAATAACAATAACAATAACAATAACAATAACAATAACAATAACAATAACAATAACAATAACAATAACAATAACAATAACAATAACAATAACAATAACAATAACAATAATAATAATAATAATAATAATAATAATAATAATAATAATAATAATAATAATAATAATAGTAATAGTAATAATACAGTACTCCATATATTTGTATGTATACAATACATGAAAGATGAACAGATGATACAGGCATGAAAAATTGAGCAGCTATTGTAAAGGAATATATCTAGGGTTACCAGACATTCAGAAATTCTTGGATAGGCCCTGCATTTTAACCATCTGTCCGGCATTCGGCAGGAAATTTTTGAAAATATCTATGTCCTGCATTTTTGGAAACAAGCAGTGATTGTTAGAAAATGAACTGGCAGCTGTGAAAATAGAAATGAATAATTGGTTATTAGCTGTAACTGCAACTCGCTATGGCAACATGGCAACAGAGCTACAGCCAAAGAACAAACCCATGCACAGTAACATTGAATGAGAGGTTGGCAATGCAGCATTTACACTCTGAGGAAAAAGGTTGGTGTTCTGTGGAGACAAAGCAACACAACGCTAATGTTGAAAGAGTGTTTTCACTAATAAGAGAACAGTGCACAGATGAAAGGAACAGATTATTCATTAAGTTAGAGGTATTGTTTTAGTTAAGGACAAGGGATACCAGACATCGGAAATTCCCGGATATGTCCTACATTTTAACCATTTGTTCGGCATCTGGGGGGAAATTTTTGAAAAGTTTCTAATGTCCTACATTTTCAGAAACAAACAGTGATTGTTATAAAATGAACTGGCGACTGGGAAAATAGAAATGAATAATTGATTATTAGCCGCAACTAAAGCTTGGTGTTACAACATGGCTACAGTCAAAAAGCATACACGTGCATTAGTAACAATGAATTAGAGATTGCTAATGCAGCATTTTCAATCCAAAATATTGGTATTCTGTAGAGACAAAGCAACACAATGCTAATGTTGAGAGAGTATTTTCACTAATAAAATTACAGTGGACAGATGAGGACCAGATCTTATCTACTGAAACACTCAAAAGTATTGTTTTAGTAAAGCACAATTTTAAAACTACACTTGTATGGAAGTTCTTGATTAAACTTCAAACAAGCTAGCTATTTTGCACAAGATTACTTCTTAGAGAAGCATAACTGACTGTTCATAATTGCATTTAACACTATAACACAGAATTTTGAGAAAATATAAGTGTATATGCCTATAGGTATATATAAATAGCATTTAAATTAGAAATTTACATTAATTTCACATTGACCGATGATGTCCTGCATTTTTTATCATTATGTCCTACATTTCCATAGTATAATCTGGTAACCCTAAGTATATCTCTGTAATGTCTCCTTGCATTCATTTTGTTATCTCAAACAATGCTTACATTACCTTTAGGAAAAGTTGTTAGATATAATAAGCAGGCACTCTTATATTTCATTTATTATTTTAAACATAAAATTCAGAAACTAAGCAATACAAGACAAATTAACTACCAGGAGGCTTTGGTACCCTAAAGCAGTGGCCAGCAAGTATCAGACTTATGACATAGGAGTGGGCAAACGCTGACAGAACAGTGTGTTAGGAGAATACACAGGCAGTGCACATACAGCAGCAGTAAGTATGTGTAGTGCCATGGTGGCTCCTAGCTTTGCAACACCATTTTCAGTTGGTGTGAACAGTGCTCCAACGCCATTATAATTAGAAATTATTGATATACAAAATGACATGAAAATGAAAGACGCACTCCAACATAAAAACTCTGATGTGTTGCACTCATATGACTTTCTCTACTCTTGTACTAACCATTCTTACAAACACTTATTCCTATATCTTCATGCTAGTTGGGATAAACATTTACAGAAATTATCTTATTGCTTATTTCCTTGTAGGTCAAGGCATGAGCGTCGGCAGACTTTTTTCAGGGAGGGGCCGCATGTTGGAAGTTTGCAATTAATTCATTATTCTGTTGCCAAAAACTGTAAAAATTGAGTTAAAGTATTTGTTACGGATAAGCATGTTAATTTATGCTAAATAAAAAGTGTACTTTACCTCAAAATTACAGCAATAGTCTGACAGTAATTGATTGCATATTATATTTGTTATTTTCCAAGGGGGGGCCGCGGCCTCTCCTCAGAGAGACATTTTCAGTAAGTTCATTGAACCACCACCAGAAGAAACACCAGAAGGAGCATCACCATCTGTACCATGAAACACCATGGAAACCCAGTTATTGTCCGGTTGATAATGGAGGAAAGTTAACCTTCGAAACGCGTCCCGGAAAAATATGTTGTAAGTGTTGTTCAGTGTTATTAATTAACTCACCTTTTAAATTAAATTAATTACAACAACACTGTTTTCAAACTTCTATGAAAGGAAGATATATTACAATGCTTAAAATTAAAGTATATGTTCTAAAAGACTCACCAAAGTTCTTGTGGATAATTGTAAGTGATGTTAGATTTTTAAATTTACAAAATCATGGAAGATACTGTCCGCATTGCACATGACCAAGGGTTGCCCTGTGTCCACTGTCAGTGAAATCTGAAAAATCGTAGGGTAATTCATTAAACATTTCTAATAATTCACCATCACCTAAAGCACTTCCCCCTCTACTGAGGAAGCCACTTTACGCATCTCTCAAATTGCATAATTCCCCGCGTTACATGATATGAAACTTACATCACTCATGGCGCAGCAACATATGCATCGCACAGACCTTCAAATATTTCATTCAAGGAAGCAGCACAAGGCAGATATAATGCTCATAGACACCTCATTCTCACTGCAACAAATGGCAGCAGTATACATTGTGTTAAAACCAACTTCAGAAATCTTTATCTAAGAGTTATACCTTTGTTTCTTACTGCAACACACATAATGTGTATACATGTTATTAGCACAGGGCGAGTTAAAAATTGATAATGGATATACATGTTAATAGCAGTGTAAGGGTTAAGGTTTTTTGTTATTTTATAAATTTTTTCATGCATCAATGAAATATAAAATCTTGAATATAATGGGACTGATTTGTTTAAAGGCTTTGCAAAATTTAGTTGCAGGAATAAGAAATACCTGGAAAAGGACTGGTTTACTTTAGCACTTTAGTAGGTACAGTCTGTGTACTCTAGCTCTTCTTTGTAATCATTTGGCATTAATTGACAGAAATGTCTTCTAAAGAGCAAGGAATGAGTGGCAGATTTCTCATTTCCTGATTTGCATCATCATACTGATTTGAATGCTTAAAACGCTTGTTTCACCCATATGTTCCAAATATATAGGATACATCTGTGATGTAGAACTCTCAGCAGAACTGTCTATACATGAATAACAATGTTTTACAATACCTAATTTAATATTATGCACAAATATGCTTGTACACTAAACATATGTCACAAATGTATTCATTATTACTATTACTCTTCCCTACATTTAAATTCCTCCAAAGTATAAAATGCATTGTCTATGAAATATTTCTTTATTGCCTTTAGAACTACAGGGCTCTTCATTTAAAACCTAATGGAGCACATGGGATTTTGCCTCTCCTGTGACCTTGCTGGGTTCCCCCACTACCAGCTGCCATTGTGCATGCAGTTAGTACTGGACTGCTGAAAATCCACATTGTATTTAAGAAATCTCTCTTTATGATTGGAGCTTTGTGTGCTTTTAGTGCTAGACACATAATCGGTCCAATATTCTATGAGCAGACTGTAAATGTAGAGAGGTACTGAAATGACATTTTGGTGGTGTATGGCTTCCCCAATCTAACAGTGTTTGATTTTTACTTGTGGGGTAACCTGAAAGACAAAGTTTATGAGACAAATCCTCATACATTGGAAGAACTAAAACAAAATATTAGAAATGAAATCCGAAACATTACATTGGCCCAACTTAATCGTGTGAATCAGAATGTATTCTCCCGATATAATGCTTTTTTAGCCAAGGGTGGATGACATTTCCAGTATCTTCTATAAGCTAAGAGTGTTATACATGCTTTACACACAAAGTTTAGGAGCAAAGTCAGCTGTGACACCCAATAGCACGCAGGCAAAATGCTTTGCACCCATTATGTTTTAAATGAAGAACCCTGTAGTTTAGAATTTTTCATAATGTTTATCTCTTGAGGTAACTTATTATAAAGTTCTTTTCTCATGTTTTTTACACAGCATCTGCTTAATGTGCCTCTAATGTTTCATGTTAATGTTAATGTTCATGTTCCTATCTGAGCTCTCCAACAATCTAATCCCATCTCTTAAAGTATCAATCTTCCAATAAAACTATTGAACTTTATGGAACTTTGACATTTTCTTCAGTTTTCCTGTTTTCTATGTTTAATCTACAAAAGTTCTTTTACATTGCTGCTCTTCAGAATACCAGGTGGAGGTACTGCTTTAGCCATACATTAACCAGGGATTCTACACAAGTATAACAAATATGACTGATATAATTATTGTCAATAAAGAACCGTTTTGCCAAAAAAAATAACAATCATCATCATCTCATCATGGATTAGGAATTTCTCCTGTTCTGCCCTTACGTTTCTCTCCATCTCCTCATGGGTCTTCCAACAATATTTGGAGCCATCTACCGTCTTGACAGATGGATATGAATGGCTTATTATTTCACTGTCACACAAACACTGTATGAAAAATGCTGTAATGCATTTTTAGCTTAATTCTATGAATTTAGTTGCAATTTTATGTTAATGTGACGTTGCCAAATTGCTCTTAGAAATTAAACTTTGCATGACATTTTAACATTAAATTGTGACTAAATTCATTCAAATTAAGATATAAATGCATTACAGCTTTGTTGACACAATCTTTGTGCAACAGTTAGTGAAATAATAAACCATTTATATCCATTCATCAAGAAGCTAGATGGTTCCAAATAAAGATAAAGATAACCCAACAGATCCCATTGGGCAAGGGCCTCCCACAGCTCTACGGAATTCACAGAGTGAGCTAGTTCCTGTGAATTTTCCCTCTGGAATTAATTGACATAATCTAAAAGCACACCAACTTCCTTCCACCTCTCTCTTTCTCTCTCTCTTGCTGCTCTTCTCCAATGATCACCAATCACTTCACTCACTTTGCTAAATTCTTGTGCCCATTTCTGATGTGGTCGTCCTCTGTTTCTTCTCCTCCATCTAGGATCCCACATTTTCATGGCATAAGCCCACCTATTTTGAGGCATTCTGGTCACATGTCTTCCCCATTTCCATTTAAGTGCTTGCACTTTCAACTGCACTCTCTATTCCACTTTTTCTTAGCTCCTCATTTCCCACTTTATCCATGAGTCAGATATCTATTATCTTCCTCTCTTCAAAGCTATTCATCTGTCTTGTGCAACAGTGGTAGAGAGAATAATGGAAATGGCTCATAACCCAAGAGAACAATTGCATGCGATTAACAAGAGTGATACAAGTACCAAATTCACAAACTGAGATATTCATCTTTTTATTTTCTCTACTACGTACAGTAGAGGAAGTATTGTATTCCACCCAAAAAATTAATGCCAAGATTTCACCGGAACTATATGTTTTGAGGTCCCCTGAATCCAAAAATAGCATTATTAGAAAAAGATCCGTGTGTCTGTCTGTCAGTCTGTGGACAGCATAACTCAAAAACAAAAAGTCAAAAACCAAAGTTGGTACTTAAGTTTAATGTCTTTCAAGGATGCGACACAAAGATTTTGAAGAAAATTACTCTACCTGAAACTACCCTTTACATGGAAAATTTTTCAAAATGGTTCTAATGATTTTGATTAAAATGCCATATGTTTGAGATAGTTTTATGACAAATGAAATGTATACCTTGAATTTTCTGGCTATAGCCCATGAGGTCCTATTTACTCTAGATGACTTTTGCATAACTGGTAAACCATAAGGGATAGACCAAATCTTACTATGCAAAAAAATGTATATCTTGCTAAAACACAATTTATGTCTGAATAAATTTTTTTGTGGAGTGAACCATTTTGGAGATATTGCTTGTTATTTGTGTGAGTTTTGGAGAACTTATACTTCTGTCAAATGGAACATCAATATTCATTTTTTTATATGTTAACCATGCAAAGAGAATGGAATTTGAAAGCTTTAAAAGATTTTACTATCGCTCAAAGCGTACTGTATTCCCATATTCCCACAAGGAAATAAGCAATAAGATAATTTCTGCAAATGTTTTTCTGTACCTATTAACATGAAGATATAGGATAAGAGTTTGTAAGAATGGTTAGTACAAGAGTAGAGAAAGTCATGTGAGTGCAACACATCAGATTTTTATAAGTCTTCTCTCTATCAAATCTGTGAAATAGCTATATTTAAAACCGCTGTTATAAGGTAGTGACCACCTCCGTAGTGCAGATAACTTCTAAAAACCCAACAATAACTATTAACAATGTATCTCTAGAAGTGAGAACTTTGCTTTCCAAGAACAAGACAGTTACTCTCTTTAATGTATGTCCTGTAATCCCAAATGCTGCAGTGGAAACCAAATTAAGCAAGTATGATGTTAGCCCAGCTTCCTCAATCTCATACATTAGAGCAGGAATCTCCAGGTTATACTCACATAATGAGCTTCAGAAGACAGATGTATTTGAAACCTGAAGATTTCAACAAATTACCAGATAACATTGAAATCCAATTAGAAGGCACCTCATATTGGATATACTTAACTTCTGATACCCCTAATTGTTTCCTATGTAAGATGGATGGCCATCTCACAAAAAAGATGCAAAAATTTCCCTGAAGGAGCCCTTACTCAAGAACTCTGGAAACAAACTAGTTCTTCTTTGAACAAACCTAATGAAAAAAACTTCCCTGTACTAAAAGCACTAAACACTACTAACCTAACTGCATGATCATCTATCCAGCTTAAACATCATGATACAAAAATGCATAAACAAATGTCCCAACGACAACCTATAGTAGACATCTGTGCTATGGACTGCCAATCTTCAGGAATTATAAGACACCTTTCAACTAAACCATCATCAGATCAGGTGTCAAACGCGTCTGATCGTTCTTCGAATTGTACTCACGATGTGGTTAAAGATAATACTCTTCTTCAAGGCCACAAAGAGGAGAACAAAGCTAAGCACATATCTAAAATAACAAAAAAGTCAGCAGTAATGCCAGCAATAGGCAAACAGCTCTCTGTTGTCCAGAAAATCATGAATGATTCACCAGCTGATTATGCCCTCACTTACTATGAATTTAGAAGCTTTATGGAAAATACAGTCAGAGTTGAATCTATAGCATTTGAACACACCAAGGATCTAGAACGTCTGGTAATAATGATGAGAAAATTATACCCCAACTGTACAGATCGGGCCATTAAAAGTCGAAGCTCTCATATAGAGAAGAAATTAATCAAAATAATTGAAAAACAAAAGATAAAGAATTAGCGGATATTGTTTAGAAAAGCTTACGCAAGCACTTGGTCAGAATTTTGGCAAAGTCCCACTCGGCAGTGTGTACGAATGGTCACGAAAGTTGCCGAAGTTGCTGTGTTAATGCAGCGCTGCCAACAGCAGAATGTCCCTAGGAGTTTGTTGCCAATAGTAAGTTTGAATGTTTTTGCGGGAGTCGGCAGTATGCTGCTGTCCTTCTTAGAAGCAACTAGTGCAACGGATCGCTTTATCAGTATATTAGATTTGGCGCCTCTGTGCTTTAATGAGGAGTCATGCATGCAGTTCCTGTACGACGAGGGCCTGCTGAGGACTCGAATGCTATGCAGGGAATGTGATGTGCCCTAGGGCGAAGCCTACAGTCCCCCATCTGTGCCATCCCAGCAGATGGGGCTCCGTAAATGGATTTTTTCTCCACTCGAAAATTAAAAAATAAATAAATAAAAATAAATAAATAAAAAAGAATAATAATTAATAAAAATAATATAAATATAATAATATAATATTATTAAATATAATATTTTGTATATATAAATAATATATAATATAATATTAAATAATAATAATACAATAAAATAATATAATATGTTGTTTTCTAGTGCCTTCCATCTGGCAATGAAGCCATTAGCATCATATTATAATATAATATAAAATAAATAAAAAAGAATGATAAATAATAAAAATAATATAAAGATGATATATATAATATAAATCTAATAACATTAAAAATAATAATATAAAATAAAATAAATCAACAAAAGAAGAACGATAAATAGTAAACATAATAAAAATATAATAATATTAAATATAATAAATATAATATATAAATATATATAATAAATATTATAACATTAAATAATAAAATAATAATAATAAATATAAGTATAATATATAGTATTATATATAAATAATATATATAATATAAATGTAATAATCATCATCATACGCGATAGCGGTATGTCTGTGGCGGCAACAATGTGAGTGAGTGCATTTGTGTGTAATGTGTTGGCAACGAAAATTAGTGTAATGTAAAAAGCAATGTTGGCAGATGTGAAAATCGTCTGCTAGTCATGCAGTGAAATCTAGTGGGCGATTGTGAAACTACTGTCGGCGCATGCGCAGTAAGTAAGTTCGGACTTAGAATCTGGCTGGCAAGTGGAAAGTGAGCTGTTCTAAACTTGAGCCGAATTAACTATTACACAGGGTAATTAAATACATTTCCAAACATAAAATATGGACTCAACAATCTTTCAGTGGAACCTGAATGGCTTTTGGCCTAAATATGAACACCTAGAATTATTGCTTAAAAAACACAACTCCTTAATGATTTGCTTGCAAGAAACAAACTTAAGAATAACTATGTGGCTAAATTAAATGGCTATAATGCTTACTATGCTAACCACAAAGATGCATCTTGTGCAAGTGGCAGAGTAGCAACTTATGTTCAAAATATTATCCCACAAAAGAGCATCCCACTGAATACCGGATATGAAGCAGTTGCAGTATCTGTTACACTAGGCATACATATTTGTATATGTAATGTATATTTACCAAATAGTAATGATATCAGCCTCTCTACTCTAAATGAAACAATATTTACGATTACCCAAGCCTTTTATATTATTGGGCAATTTTAATGCACACAGCAGCCATTGGGGAGATTAAAGCACTGATACAAGAGGAAAAATTATTGAGTCCTTGCTATTTAACTCCCAATTAATTCTACTTAACAGTAGTAGCCCCACACATTATTCTATAGCAAATAATATTTACAGCTGCATTGATTTAAAAATCTGTTCCCCTAATACAGCACATCTATTAAACTTGACAGCTCACACAACATTATTTGATCATTCTCCTATTTTAATCATAATGGAAAGTGCAAATTCTGTGAGTTTTCAAACTCCTAAGTGGAATTTTGAGAAAGCTGATTGGTTAATATGCAGAACTATCATAAATAAAAACATAAATCTACTACCATAACGAAACCAATGACTAAACATACATATAAACAAAATAATCAAAAACTTCTCACATTTGTTAATCCAGTCTGCTGAGCTTAGTATTCCTAAACTGATGAATCCATGCAATAAAAGAAAAGTACCCTGGTGGAATGAAGCTTTTAAAACTGTGATCATTAACAAAAAGAACTTAGTGCACATATGAAAAGAAACCTTCAGATGAAAATAAAATTGCATTTTTAAAGCTATGAGCCAAATCAAGAGGAGAAATATGGAATGGCAAAAGAAACTCATGGTTAAAATTAATTTCCACCATGAGTAATCAGAGTCCACAAAAACTGATGTGGAATAAACTAAAGAAAATTTGTGGAATTAATCATAACTTTCAAATAAACTGTCTCATCAATGAACATGATATCATTATATCAGATTCATGTGCTATAGCTGACACTCTGGGTGATAATTTTTCAGCCGTTTCTAGTGACGTCAATTATGACTAGCAAATTTTAAGAAATAAAGTAAAATATGACAATATCTCTTTAGAATTTATTTTCAGTGACTCCAACAAACCATACAATGATAAAATATCAATGTTTGTATTGACAACAACACTCCACAGCTGTAAATCTACAAGTCCTGGACCAGATAATATCTCTTACGTAATGATGCAACTTCCTCCTACAGTCTTAAATTGTCTTAAGTATATCAACAATTACATGTGGACTAATAAAATATTTCCTGGTCAGTGGTGTAAAGCCACGATTATACCTGTACTGAAACCAAACAAAAGTCACACCAGAGCAAACCACTATCACCCCATAGCCTTAAGATGCACTCTGTTCAAAATCATGGAAAAGATTGTAAACAGTCGATTGTACTGCACCTTAGAGAAAAACAACTTCTTCATAACTGAACAAAATGGATTTCAACAATATCACTCCACAACAGACATTCTTATAATCCTAGAATCAGAAATAAGGAACGCTTTCTTACACTCTCAGCACGTCAGTTATTAATCTTGACATCAAAAGGGCCTAAGATAGGACCTGGAGAAAATATATACTGAAGATACTTATTGAGAATAATATAAAAGGAAATATGGTTTCATTCATTTCCAATGTTTTAGAAAATAGAAAAATCAGAGCTAGAGCAAATAGAACTCTATCGAAGGAAGTAATGGTAGAAAATGGCATCCCTCAAGGTTCGATACTAAGTGTAATTTATTTTTAGTTGCAATAAATGTATGATATCCTACATCAAATCACCTGTAAAAGCCTGCCTTTTTGCAGATGATTTATCAATTTTCTGCAAAGAGAAGAATATAATCACCACTCAAGAAATTCTACAAGAGACACTCTATAATCTTGAAGCCTGGTCGGCAGAGACAGGACTGGCATTTTAAAAGCATAAAACTGTTGTTGTTGTTTTCTAGTGCCTTGCATCTGGCAATGAAGCCATTAGCATTCGTGCTTTCCAATACTTTTGAACTGTAGTTTTTTCTGATCTTAATGCTTCACAGGTCTTCATGTGGCTTTCATGTAACTGTTTTCTTAACAGGCACCAACTAAAATGCATAAAACTAAATGCATTACTTTTTCCAGAAACAAGAAACTCACTCTGAGCCATAAGTTGTATATTAATGAATGCAAAATGGAAAATATTGATGAGACTAAAATTCTCAGCATGCTATTTGACAAGAAATTAACTTTTCTTCCATATATCAAAGATTTAAGAAACAGCTGCATAAGAAGACTGAACATTCTGAAATCAATAGCAGCTAAAAACTGGGGAGCTGATTATATCTTAATTAAAACTTATAGAGCATTAATCAGATCCAAATTAGATTATGACTGTGTAGTATATAACTCGGCATCAACTACAACAATTAAACTTCTTAACACAATTCAAACTATTGCCCTTAGAACAGCCTCTGCAACATACGATACAAGCCCCATCAGTAGTCTACAAATGGAAGCAGAGGAACTCCCCCTAGAACTACAAAGAATACAGTTGAGTTTAGCCTATGTAACTAAAACATCCTCTAACCCTGAAATGGCAGTGTATCCCTATATTCATGACAGCACACAGAAGAAAATGTGCACAAATGCTTGTAAATCACAACAATCATTGCCCTTTAACATCAGAATGGAACAGTATAGGAAAGATCTGAACCTCTGTCTGCCATCTACTACCACAAGAATCAAAAGTAACAGTATTGAACCTTGGCGATTGTTAACCCCCACCATCAGCACACAACTTCATGCATATAACAAAACATTGACTGACAAAACTATTTACCAAAAAATATTCAGGGAATTCCAAACCACTTACCCTAAATATGATTCAATTTTTACAGATGGTTCAATATTTAGGGATGACAATGGCTGTGCTGTAGTACATCCAAATCACATAATGCTCTAGAAATTACCATCATACTTCACTATATTTTCTTGCGAATTATTTGCTATTAAAGAACCCCTTCTAAATGTACTATAATCTAAGGAATATACCTACTATTTAATCTTCACCGATTCGCTGAGTGCAATAAAAGCAATTAGAGACAGATCTACACATAACTGTCTAGTTCAAGAAATACAGATACTATATTCAAAGGCACTCTAGCAAAAAAGGGAATAATACTAGCGTGGATACCTTCACACGTGGGAATATCAGGAAATGATCAAGCTGACTGCAGCTAAAGAAGCTTCAAGGCAACTCTTCAGCAACCTCATCAAGTTATAAAATACATCAAATATAAATGTAAAAATGTTTAGAAAATGCTGTGGCTTAATAACCCAAACACCAAATTATATGAAATTTGCCAGATATCAGTGAAAGCATATCCATATGCAGAGTTCAAACGCTGACACAAAGTTGCCATCACGAGGATGAAAATTGGCCACAGCAACATCACTCATTCCTTCCTACTCTCCAAGAAACCAGCTCCGGAATGTAATACTTGTAATACTGCTCTTGTCATCAAACATACCCTCACTGAATATTCCCAGCGTATAAACTGGAGGACAACATACAAAACAATAACAGAAATTTCAGAAGTCCTTCATGATGCAAGAAATGCTACAAACCTAATAAAATTTTCATAAAAACATCTATACTAAATTAATCATAAAAGTGAAACAAGTAATTCTAACCAATTGTAAAATTTAGATATATAACACATGTATTGAAAATGTACTACCTGTTATTCATGTATCACTTGTTATATAATCGTGAAGTTGTGATAAGACCCAGTAGTCAAGGCAACTATAAATAAAGATTTAATTAAAAGAAAAAAGAATAGATCAGCTGTATGTGCTGTAGCAGAATCTTGTTGAAAATATGCCTGTGTGCACTCAATGTCACACAAATTTTCTAGGAATGGTTTGATTATTGCATCCCTGTGCCTCTGTCCGTTAACTGTTTTCTCAAAGAATATAGGCCCTATAGTTTAATATGCATTCACAGCACACCAAACACAAATTTTCTGGTCATGTAATGGCATTTCATGCACAATATTGTGTTTTTCTGCACACAATATCTATTTTTCAGTGATGATACATGACCATGTAATGAAAACCATGCTTCATGTGTGAAAACAATTAACTTTGCGTCCATTTGGATCATTAACATTACCTGTCACCCAATTGCAGAAATTTACTCACAGTATCATGTGGTTGCAGTCTCTGAACTACGGTTATCTTATATGGTTTTAATTTCAAAAGTTTAGTGGCTTTCCAAGTCAAGAATTATGAAACACCCGTTTCCTATGATAACCTACGCAGAGATTTTCTAGGCTACATTGTAACTTTTGTCCTATCTCATTGAGTTTTTCCTCTGTAAGCACATAGTGAGTACTTTTAGGTTTCTTATCCAGAACAGAACCAGTTTCTCTGAATCTCTTTACAAGTTTACAAACTGTCTCTCTGTGAGGCACAGGAATACCAGGAAATCGGCCTACAAATAGCTATGTCATTTCTCTACAAGACTGTTCACAACTAGGAATCATAAATGAATATGTGGTGTGCTAAAGTTTACACACTTCTTGGCATTATAACAGAACTAATCACAATTTGACCACAAAGAATGCAACCCGCACTGACAATGGCCGAACATTCATTGATGCGGAGAAAGGTGGGTACCAGGAACAGTGAGAAGCACTGTGTGCACACAGCTACCTCCTGCTGGCCAGCTGGCCATCAGTGAAAAATAAGGCACTGTAGTAGACTTTCCCATAGAATTTTATATGAGAAATGCAGATCTAAAGTCCATGATGAATCACAACTTTTCAACAACCCCTTTTCCAATTAAATTAATAAATATTAATAAATATTAGTAACTAAAACTTATTTTTAGTAATTATATATATTATATTCCATTATTATTTGTTATTTATTATGACTCCAATATTTATTAATATTTGTTAATTTGTATTGTTTTGCTGCCAATAGCTTCAGTTTTTATTACATGCTTTATATTAGCTTCACCTGTATGTATATATGTATGTAACGGAATCTTTCAACGTAATTTTCACCTACTTAAAATTGTGTGATTGACTTGAAAATTTGCACACATATCAAGGACCAATGACAATACTATATAACCTTATCCTAAGATCCTAACCAGGACCATCAGAATAAAAAAATTAGTTAGCTACATTTATCAATTAATAGAATATTTTGACGTAATTTTCACCAACTTACAGTGGTCTAATTGATTTGAAAATTTGCACATATGTCAAGGACCAATGACAATACAATAATATCATGACTCTATTCTAATGCCCTGGCAAGGATCATCAGGATAAAAAAACTAACTTGGCTAGATTTGGCAACGCAACGTAATTTTCACCAACTTGAGACATCTGATTGACTTCAATTTGCACACATGTAATGGATTGATGACAATACCATAATATCTTGAATTTTTCCTAATGTGTTGACTAGGATCAACAGGATAAAAAAATTACATACATTTATCAATGCAACAGAATCTTTCAACGTAATTTTCACCAACTTAGAGTTGTCTGATTGACTTGAAAATTTGCACACATGTTAACGACCGATGAGAAAATAATATCTTCATGGCTTTGTCCCATTGTCCTGGCCAGGATCGTCAGGATAAAGAATGACTAAGCTAAATTTATAGAAAACGGTACAGTTATTACATCTTAGATGTTGCTAAGGCACATTTCTATATGCACCCTGAAAACTGCTTTAATTAAATACATATTTATATTTAATTTAAAAGGTGAGTTAATTAATAACACTGAACAACACTTATAAAATATTTTTCCGGGACGCGTTTCCAAGGTTAACTTTCCTCCATTAGCAACCAGACAATAATTGTAAGTGTTGTTCAGCGTTATTAATTAACTCACCTTTTAAATTAAATTAATTACAACAACACTGTTTTCAAACTTCTATGAAAGGAAGATAACATATTTATATGTATATTGGATGATGTAGATGCCCAGAGAAAGGGCCTGAAAGGAACATGAGACCAGGGGAAATATCGTTGACTGGAGTTTATACAGGGCCAAGATACCCACAACAGTTGGTAGTTTAGAAATCAACACAAGTTACACTAGACAAAGGAATTAAATCCTTGAAAATATTGAAAGTCGGTGATGCCCAGAGAGAGGATCTGGTAGGAACACCAGATTTCAGGGGAAGGATTGTGGATCGAAGCTCACCCAGGGCCAGGAAGTCCACAACAGCTGATAGTGTAGTTAAAACAGTAATTGAAAAATAATACGGTTCCAAAAAAAGTGATTTGAACATTTTCAAAAAAATATTTAAAAGAAATTTCGAACTCAAAAATTTCTAAAACATTTCAAATTAAAAATTCTGAAAAATATTAAATAGAAAAATTGGAGACTAAAAGGTTAAAAATAAATTACAGTTTTAAAAAAACTAACAAAAACACACTTTTATAACAAACACAAACTAAAAAGTAGAAAATAATTTTTTAAGTATGAAGAATTTGTTCTATAAAGTCAAGTAGTTCATTATATTTCAAAATTTTGTAATAAGTTGAAAATAAAAACTAATTCCTATTAACAAAATAATACATTTTATTGCAAAAAAAGCGTGGTGTGTCTGAAATCAAATGTTATAAATAGTTCATTCCTAGCTATTTATACAAGTAAACATATGACAAAAATATCTAAAAAGCACCCCATGCTTTTTTACAATAAAATTTATTATTTTGTTAGTATAAATTAGTTTTTATTTTCAACTTATTACAAAATTTTGAAATATAATGAACTGCTTGACTTTATAGAACAAATTCTTCATACTTTGAAATTATTTTCTACTTTTTCATTCGGATTGTTATAAAAGTGTGTTTTTGTCAGTTTTTTAAAACTATAATTTATTTCATCATTATCCCTTTTCTGTTGAGTCATCAGAGGTAAATATGCAATTAGAATTATGTAATAAACCTACAAAATAACACTTCTCTATCAACATCTGGCATATTGGTCTGGAGTTATACAGGTCAATGTAAATAAACTATGATATAAAAGAAAATAATAAGAAATATGTTCAATTTAAAGAGAAATGAACACCATAAGTCACATTTTAGACAAAATAAAATACTCATGGTGCCAAGTCTGTATATTATGAAAACAGTTAACTTTATAAATAATAACATTAACTACTTCCACTCAAATAGCCCATGCATGAGTATTTCTCTACAAATATACATAACATTCACATACAAGCAGCCAGAATGACAAGGAAGATTAATTCCATATTACACACAGGAATCCAAATGAATAACCTAATTTCAACAAAAATAAATGACAAGCTTTCATATAGACTCAGAAAGCAGGTTAAGAGCTTATTAATTGATCAGTATTTTTATAGCTTGCAAGAGTTTTTTGAGTTCTTTAACCAAATATAAATAGCACCATTATGCTATCATGCATTTCCTTCTGTATACAGTAGGTAGCAGAACATCAATTAGTTTACTAATTGTTTAAACTAATTATGTGTAGAATTAGATAATACTTATATAATATTTGAATTGATTGTTTTACTGTATTGTAATTGTTGAGGCCATTAAATTGTAACACATTTCTATTCAGTACAACATTCAGAGTAATATGTATATGTGAATAGTTCTTTTTCAAATCAAAAAATATCAAAACAGCCAAATGTATTAGCCTTACTGATAAGAACTTAGTGTGTGCATTACATTTGTCACCTCAAACATGGAGCCTGGCTTTGGTAATCTTGTGGAAAATAAAAACTGTCAATGAGCACAAGAAAGTATATAAATATTTAGGAAGAACTGCCAAGAAATAGAATAAAATGTGTTACAGTTTCATTACATGTAATTGTACTGCAGTTATAATGTTTATTAAAACGTTTTGTTGGGTGAAAGTTAAAATCATCCTGTTTGTTGTCAAATAAATTACAATAAAACGAGTCTAGTAATGAAACCACTTTTGTATAACTTCACATAAAGAAAATGTATCCAAACAGCATGTATACATAGCCTGCTAGTGCTAGGTAAAACTGGTTCTATCTAGTAGTGTATGTGTGCGTATGGTGTTTGTAGCTACTACATATAAGGAGGGGAGGGACTAACTCTATTCACACTTTCAGAGTACCGTTCCCAGGTCTGATATAAACAGTATAATTTTCAATAAGAAAGGTTAATTAGAAACAGATTCTGACATTCTGCTATTGAAGAACTTCAGTTTATTCATTCATCATGTTATTTGCAGATAGGTGTAACACAATATTCATCTATCCAGTCAGAATAGTCAGAGTAAAGCTGATAGTGAGCTCAGGGGTGCACATGCACATTGTTATAAAAACAAACTTAAATGATTATATAATGAAAAACTGAGGCTGTTAACAGTGAAGCAATAAAAATCAACAAATATAACAAATATCTTAGAGATTATAGGCTTCACTTATTTTAGTATTTGCTTCAAGTTCTCGTTTATACAAGAGTGGCACTGATGATGTGATTGATATATTGTGAAACTGGTTTGCTTTTAATTTCAAGAACTTGCAGCAAATACTAACATAAGCAAAGCTTATAGTCTCTAAGATATTTGTTATATTTGTGGATTTGTAAACTTAAATGAACTGAAGTGTCAGTAACATTCTAGCTTAATTCAGTAACTAATTTCTGGTGATTATGTTTCCACAAGGTGAGCTTTAAGAACATGGATTGCACAGTTTGATTGTGTGTGTGCTAGTTAATTCATAGCATCTCAGTAATGCTTTAATGTTCTCTGTTTGCAGGATGAACCTCATTCTCCAGACATAGGATCACCTAAAGGCAATGAAAGTTAGCTGCATAAAGTATGTTAATTTTTTTTAAAGTTCATTGATTAAAGACTTTGTTCTGCTCAAGCTGTTGATTTGATGATCAATGATCCTGAGCTGGACCAAAGTGTTGTTAACTAAAAACACTGCACTCATGTGTCAGTGTTTAATTGTCTTTCAGAAAACTGTGGCAAGGTTCTTTTGTTGCTCTCCTCTTAAACTCCTTATAATAAAGGCTGTGCAATCAGTAGTAAATACATATATACTTTGTATTGATGTATGTAACAGTATAGTTCCTCCAGATTAAGATGGCACTTGGAATGTTAATGATTTAGTCTTAGCTCTTCAAATAGCATGGATCAATTGTGATTAATTTGCACCTAACTGAAAGCTGTTCTTATTAATGTTCTGCATGAACTTTGAAGAAGGAAAAATCACTAAGGTGTCAGTGGATAACTGGCAATTAATTAAGTTGAAATACACATTCTTTTTTTTTCTTTATACACATTTTGTCATTTTTCCATTATAGTTTCATATTTTAGATAATCATTACACACACACACACACACACACACACACACACACACACACACACACACACACACACGTAATGATTATCTAAAATATGAAATATATATATATAATAAACACTTTTAGTGAGGGTAAAAGGTTTTAATTTCATCTTTTGCATATCATATGCAAAAGATTAGATAAACACAGCAGACTCACTGTGAATTTTATAACAGCATACAAATATTACAGAACATAAGCCCTACATTATATATTAAGAACATTTTTATCTCCAAACCTTTGAACAACATACTAATACATTTGTGAGCATTCTGAAAGAACAGCACAAACTCCTGTGCAAAACCAGCAGTAAAAATTGTATTACAGAATATGCAATTGTGAGAAACAACTGAAAACTGATAGGACTCAAAAATAATGACAAATTATTAAACCATTTGAACCATTAATAGTGGATATGTCATAAATGGCTTATGTCACAAACGATTATTTGAAATAAATTGTGTTTTGCACATAATTCTTTCTGCAAAACATTTTTTGTCTGCTTATTGTGTACCAGCTATACAAGATTATACAAAATTCCTTCTGAATGAAGAGGATTTCACAGGCTATTCCCAGAAAATTCAAGATATACTTTTTATTTGTCATGTAATTTGTCATCTTTAATATATGGTATTTTAACCAAAATCATTACAGCCAGTTTTTAAAAAAACAGCAGTCTTGGAAAAACATTCCATTTATAGTTTAATTGGTTGGGGTGGAGGGGGGGAGTTTCTTGAAAATCCTCATGTTGCATCTTTGGAGGATAGTGAACTTAAAAGTTTGCTATATATCTGACTTTCATTTTTGAGTTATGCTGTTCATACATACACACACAAATCTGTTTTCTAAAACTTCCTTTTTAGTATTTCAAAACTTGTATTCCTGAAAAGCCATTATTGAATTTCTGGGTAGTGAGCAATACCTACTCTACCTACTATTTATTACTCAGGACAGCTAGCAATGCCCATGGGTTGGTGGTGCTGTTATCTTGTGTACATACATATCATGTACACTAGTTAGGTGGTCATGTGTAGTTCTTTGGTTGACCACAAACTAACAAACAAATACAATGCTATTGTCCTGAGTAATATATGGTTAAGAAAGTAAATACTCCTTTTTTTTTGGGGGGGGGGGGGGGTTCTAATGTCCTTTAACGTGTTACGTCATATCAGACAGTGAATGAAATGGGTGAAATTATGCTCAAATGAGCTAAGGCTCCATAGAGCTTAAAGTTACATGACAGAATCCTTATCCAGGTAACATCCTAACTGAGATTTGAATTCAGGACTTCTTGAATTCAAGGTAGATGTACTACTCCTACACCATAGAGGCAGGCAAAAAGAGAAAGATGGTTATGAGTAAAATGAGCTTCTTGGTGCACACTGCAATTGCTCCACAATGGAGCAAAAAATTATAGTTACTTTATTATCTTTTCTATCTAGTAAATGGCAGAAGCTATTTTCTTGTGGATTATTTTTCATAGCTTCAGCTTTCTCATTTTCTTCTCTGGAGACTACTTCGTTTTTAGAGCAAACCTGTAGCGAAAGATAAATTTATGGTTATGGTAACTTGAAAACTGAAACACCATGATTGAAACAGATTTAGCTACTATTAAATTAGAATGTTAATGAGTATATAATATACTCAGTTCTTTGCTGTTTAATTTGTCATAAATATTTAATATTACTTGGAGGTAAACAAACAACACGTCTGAGGTTCTACATGAAATAATAACTTCTCAGCTTTTTCCATAACTGCTTTCCTTTTTTTTAAGTGGTTCTACTGATGTGGCTTTTCCTTTGATTCTGGTTTTTACAAGGACTGTTCAATAAAGAATGATCACAACTTTTTTTGACAACGTACCTTTACTCATCCTCATAATTTTGATGGTCCTTCTCAAAATAGTCTCCCATGAATGTGATGCACTTGTCCCAGCGTTGCTGCCAGTCTTCAAAGACATGTGGGAAACCATTTTTTGAGAGATTCTTCAAAATCGCCTCCGCAGCCTTCACCACTGCTTCTGATGATGGATAATGCCTCCCACGAAAACGTTTCTTCAAGTTAGGGAATAGAAAAAAGTCATATGGGACTAAATCCGGACTATAGGGAGGGTGAGGGATGCACTTCACGTTGATGTTTGCAAGATATTCAGAAAAAACATTGGCAATATGCGGCCGCGCATTATCGTGGTGCAGCATCCAGCCTGCTTCACGGAAATTTGGTCTTTTGCACCTGATATGGACTTGCAATGTTTTCAGGACATCCCTGTAGTATTGTCCAGTTACTGATGTGTGTGCAGGTACAACATGCTGATAAACCACTCCATGGATATCAAAGAATCAGATGACCATAACTTTCCCAGCAGAAGCAACCAATTTTGCTTTTTTGGGGGTTGGTGATGAAGGCAATTTCCACACTGAGCTTTGCTCTTTGCTCTCAGGATCAAAATGACATAGCCAAGTTTCATCAGCGGTGATTATGTTTGAAAGAAGCTCCGGATCATCCTCTAAAATCAACTTTAACTGCATGCAGACCTGCATGCAAATGTCCTTTTGTTCAAGAATCAACAGTCTTGGAACCCATCGCACACAAACATGTCTCATGTGTAATGTTTCTGTCACCAACGTGTGGGTGGCACCCAATGAAATGTTCAGTATTTCAGAAAGTGATCTTAAGGTAATTCGTCGATCCTCTCTCACAATGGCAGCAGTAGTGTTGATGTTTTCTTCCGTAAGAGCAGCAACTGGAGCACCTGGTCCACCTTCCTTTGAAATTGACTGTCTCCCCTCTTTAAACATTTTAAACCACCTTTGAACTGTGCTGTAGGGAAGAACAGACTCTCCATAGGCCTCCTGTAACATTGTATAGGCCTCAACTGAAGATTTGTTGAGACGAAAGCAGAATTTCAAAGCCGCATATTGTTCCTCGCATGTTACCTCCATTGCAGCGGTAGGCGATACTGAACATGTCTGAACTTGCCTGGTTCTCACAGGCAGGAACCAGGAGTACCAACAATGAAACTACTACGGCGTATTTGTTTCACATTAAGCTAACAGAATATAATAAGATTGAATTTTGGTGCAAAAGATTATGACCGTAAAAAAATTATGATCATTCTTTATTGAACAGACCTCGTAATTGCCTTTTATGTAATGCTTTCCATGATCAGTTTCTAGTATGCATGTACTGGAATCAAAACTTCTTATAAACAATCAAAGAGTAAAGAATGTCTCACAATCAGAATATCACTGTGTGATCAGTACAGAGTTCTTCTCATGAGATATGTAGAAGTTTATAATATTTACCATTGGTTGAAGCTTTGTTACTTAACTTTTATACTCTTATTGAGGGTATTATTCTCATCTAACATTAAAATGAAAGGCAACAGTTACACAATAAGCATAACAATGAAATAATCTTCTATCCTCTTATTTGCTGAACTGCTATGCCCTTATTTTTAATATTGCTTAAAAATGCAGGTTTCTTTTGTTGATTTATTTTTCTCTGATCCTCTTATTTTGTTATATGAGAGAGAGAGAGAGAGAGAGAGAGAGAGAGAGAGAGGGGGGGGGAGTATTTGCTTAGACTGATGTTAATATGCTACAAGAATTTACCTTCTTTTCTACAAACAAGTGATTAACTGAAATTTTAGGCTCCATGGACTTTATTCAAGATAAGGGACAAAAACACAAAGTAAATGCTGAAATTACATTAAAATATATAAAAACTTCTATTATCCATCTTTATATATATATTTCACAAACAAAAATTGTGACATCTGCCTGACATTGCAGGTGACCATAAAGATCCAGAATACAGAGATATATGACAAAGTCAATTTTAAGAAGAAGAAAAAAAAATGATTAAAATTAATATTCAAAATATCTAAAACATTAAAAGATTATAACAAGAAGATAGCAGTTAACACATTGAATACAAGTGATTATTTAAAATATATAAAGAGTCTTTTAGGACATGTAAACATATATTTACAATTTCGGACCATTGCACACCCAGTGCTTTGAGGCAGGTACTTGTGAATTTAAAACATGTTCCGCGGGCACCAAAGAGTAGTCCTTTTACCTCCCATGCATTTTCAGGTACATTATATCTCTCACTAAGGTGAGGAATGCATGGTTGGTAGATGGCTTCCTTTTCCTCGTTCACCTGTGTCGCCTGCTGTAAATGTTGCTCCATTCTGACTGTTGGATCAAGAAAGAGACCCTTTCCTGCATCCCTCTTGATGGCTACGATATCTGCTCTTCGATGGCTACCATCCTCAGACAGGCAATGGACCTCTTCATAGACCTCTCAATTGGCTCTACGAAGGGCTGTAGAAATTGATGAACGCACACGGTGGTGACGATTGTTGCGAAGTAATTCTCCCTTTGGGCAATATCCTAGTACATGCCCAAGGGTTTCCACTTCTTTACAATTTGAGTGCCGACATAGTGTTGTTCGCTGATTTCTTCCAGGCACAGATCTTACTGCTGACGTGTTACATGACATTTTGATGGCATTAGTCCATTCAGAACATGACAGGATTTTTCTGTTGCTCATCCACGAATTGGCTCTGGGATTCTCTTTATATGTCTCAATCCCCTTTCCCTTGTGAGGTAGCTGACACCATGCATCAAATGATTTAAGTTGTAATTGTTTTCGAAGCCATCGTCCTGATTTTGACATGATTTCATCGTTAATGTCAATGTTCAAATTGACATGTCTCCTTAAGAGGAAACCATAATTCAATTATTGCTGTCTTCATGTATAGAGTGGCCTAGATAATGTGATTAATACAACATGAAGCAATAGTTTTTATTCTACTCAACATTAAACCATGAAGTTCACATATTTAATATTCTTACAGTGCAAAAGGAAATTGAGCTAATTTATTTGGATTTATTTGAATAAATACAACATGAGCACTGTATATATGCTATGGACATTGTCAAATAAAAAAACTAAAAATTTGGAATGTCATACCTAAATGACAGTCAAATAAAACATGAATAAAGGTTTGAATTTAAAAATTCATTAACAGCATAAAAGGACTGGTTTAATATTCACTGTAATAATACAGTGAATCTCTTAAAGATCACAGTAAATCTTCCATAGGCAGTTTATTAAAGGAAGTAACAGCCATTGGTTAAACCTAGCTATGCTTATTTTAGTCAGCCTTACAGCAGACAAATCAAGATAAGATTGGATTGTGTTCAGCGAGTTCACAAGTAGCCATGGAGGCCGGTGAGCATTGATCATGTCAAGATTATAACTATACCTTGTTTTACTCATATAATTAAGAAATGATGACTAGTTAAATGATCACTTAAATTCAGCTTAACTTGGATCAGACAGTAATAAATGCAGATAATGATTAAAGTTGAATCCCTTTCTGCAATAAATAACTGAGTTTTATTATTTATTTGTGCCAACAAACTTACTGTTGGTGTTTTTAAACACACAAGCCGTGTGTGGGCAAAGTTTAAGAGGTAGAACTGGAACTTAAAAATTCAATGCCACAACTGGGATTTGAACCACAGACCTTCCGCTTGCCAGGCGGAAGGTCTGTGGTTCAAATCCCAGTTGTGGCATTGAATTTTTAAGTTCCAGTTCTACCTCTTAAACTGAGTTTTGTTTACATTTAAACTAAAACCATGGGCCCTGAACAACAATTTAGTTTCATCAAAAGTAATTTGCAACTGACACAAAGATTTGTTGTTCTACTGCTATTGTGCATTATCTTAAAAGTAATTAATTGAAGATATAAGTTTGTGAGAATAGGATTTGAAATCATAAATACTTTTTATAGGAAGTCCATAATTAAATTGCAAAGTAGCAGTTTCTCTCTCCCCCTCTCTCTCACTCTCTCTCTCTCCCTCTCTCTTTCTCCTTAAAATGGTGCCCTGTATAACTTTGAAGATAAAATATATAATATTGCATTCAGAGAATGAGACTTCTACTTTTCATTCAAGTTGAGGAATGTATCAGCAACTTATGCAACTTTCACTGTCAAATTCCTGAAAGCATTTAGGTAAGTATCAATTAAATGACATCTTAGAAGTTTACAACTCTTCAATTTTTATTAATTTTATCAGCAACTCTTAAGTTTACATTGTAGCATTATAAGCTATATGCAATATTTTTAACCCTGTTACCCTATTTTTAAGGGCATAGTGTCATATTTATTTGGAGGTCTATGCTCAAATTTCAGAAAATCAATTAATCTAATTTTATTCTAAATATGTTGTTACTAACATACAGAATCTTTGTACCTAGGTAAGATACATTTGAACACCACATAGCATTTGTCGTATCACATTGTGCAACAATGAAAAATGAAGGAGAAAGACAAATAGAAAGCAAGGCATAAGTACTATAAGATCAGCCATGTTTTATGGAAGAGCCCCCAAAGTTGTTTCATGTAGAGAGCTAGGTTTCAATTGGTGCTAAGGTTTTTCCATTAGAAAAGCCAAAGTATGACTCTCTCGATTTGTTATGACTTTACAATCAGAGTATGGTTTTTGCTGAAGAACTTGAGCATGTATCATGCCATTCTTAATCTGTAAGTGTTTGGTGTTTTTTACAATGGAAATGTTGGCCAAGATCTGTGCATAAATCATCTTGTGAGTGAAGGTATGTACACATGGATGAATATATAAGATCATTATGTGTGTATGTTCATATAATGACAGACACATTATATTACAGAAAGGATATGTTCTTTAACTTTCTATATTTCAATGCCTGGTTATACTGTGTTAGGCCCTAACCAATGTTAAAAATATACCTTCACAGCAAATATTTACTCTATTCTGCTTAAGAGCTCCCAAATTTAAGGTTGCCCTAATGATAATAAGGTGTTTGATCATTATTTGCTGAGTTTCTCCTTTGATATATAAAAAGCAAGATGTATATTTAGTAATAGCTATTGTATGTGCTTTCATTTTTAATTGTAACAATTTCATTTTCACTGTCATTTGTTTAAGATGTTTTTGATCAAATGACGAAAAGAATATGCAAAGAAAAAGCTTCCATGTCTTCTGTATTAATTTTTAAACTTGTATAAAGTTGACTTAACAATTTTTCAACTGTACTTGACACATCCAATAAGAATAGATGTAACATAAGATTGTTATGCTGTTACATTGAAGTATTTTAAGGAGTTTTATTCAAGTCCATGATTTAAATTTAGAAAATCTTTTAAATATATGGAGAATGTTACTAAGTTAGCAAAATAATGATAGAAGTTATGATATGAAAAAGAAACTGTTTGTTAATGTTTGTAAGAGATATCTGAAATAGGTTAATTATTACTTTTACTTAGTGTATTAGTTTATACCTTATTGCTGCAGCTCTGAAAAGTTAAGCACACATCATTTTTGCAACTTCTAAATGAATGCAAAATCTGTCATTATCATTAATGTATGTTGGTTTGTTTTTGGTACCATCAGAATCTTGAGCATATTAAGAAAGTTACCAGACATTCACAATTCCATATCGGAAGTTTTCATTAGAATAATGTCAGGCATATGATAAATTTCTGTCTTAATTCAATCACACATCTTTAAGTGTTTTTACACATTAGTGAAAAAGCTTCTTGAATAGAAACTTAAAAGAGAAAACTGCATCATAAGTCTAAAACTGAAAAGCCCAGTTCCATAATGGTCCAAGGCACAAAATACCAATTTTGAGATTTCATGTTACCTTTTAATTCTGGAGTCCATTAAAACTTTTAGTCATGTAAAACATGTTTAAACAAATGCTGCTAGTTGAGACAGGTTTACCTATTTGGAATTAATGCTACTAGGCTGAACTAGTTTTAATGCTAAACATTTTTGCAATATTGTATTATGACTGGTTTTAACTTAAAGAATAATTTCAGTCTGTAAACATTCCTTCCCAGAAGTATTCATCTGCACTGAAAATGAACAATAGATATTTTTTTAGTGGTGTTCATATCAGGCCTGTAGCCAGGACTGAACACCTGTCAGGGTTCCAGCCTTTATAGAGGATGGGGGGGGAGATAAAATAACTTTAAAAAGCAGATGTGTTGCTCTCACATAACTTTCCCTACTCACTCTTGTACAAATTATTCTTTCTTACAAAAATATTTTTTATTTATCTCAGGTTAATTAACAAAAACATTGGCAGAAATTGTTTTACTGCATATTTCCTTATAATTACAATAGGATTACAGTAGGTTTTAAGTGATAATCAAATGTTTTAAGGCCAATCACTATGTGAAGGTGTTAAAATTCTGTTCTCTCTGCATGTCCAAGAGAGAAAAAAATGACTTCCCATTTCAGAAAAGTGTAAATATTTTAAAATTCAAACCAGTAACAATGAATACCTTGAAAATTCAATTCAATTCAATTCAATTTTATTGCAATTCAATATGGTGTAATACACGATTGAATCCAGTCAATAGTAAGCAAGTACATATGAGTAGCAAAGACGCAAAAAACAAACTTATACGACATACATGGTGTGAGTTAATGATATCTACCTTTTTGTATAATATTTTGTCCATGTCTTACGGTTTACTAGTTATTGAAAAGTCATTCAGAATCAAGAGGATCCCAGAGTCTATTCCCTGAAAATTCAAAATCATTGCACTCATTTTTGAGCAATCAACATTTTCTGAAGTTTCCATGTAAAGGATAGTTTAGAATAGTGGGGAGGAGGGGGGGGTTTGGAATCTTCAAAATCTTTGTATTACATCCTTGGAAGATGTTAAACTTACCAAGTATTGTTTTTAACAAACTTTTCTTTTTGGGATATGCTGTTCACACACTGACACAAACACACACAAGCCTTTTTCTAAAAACTCTTTTCTTTGGATCCAGTGGGCCTCTAAACAAATATTTCGAGTGAAATCCTTATGTTGAATTTTTTGGTGGAATATGTTACTTCCCCAACTTACTATACCTACGTAGTACAGAAAATAAAAACACATCTCTTTAACTTCTAGAATAATGTGGATATAAACATTATTCTTCATATTATCATACAGTCTACTATTTTCATTGAACAATGAGCTTTAACACTTCCAGGAATGGCAAATACTGTGGTTAGAAATAAAAGGATACTGATTTGTAATTCAGAATACATCAATTCGTCCACGTGATATGGACGTAATGAATGAACTTCATAGTGTAAAAAGCAGAACATTAACAGACCAGATTTGTATATAATATCATGATAAGACTAAGGGTTGCTAACATTCCATTTTACTCAAAGAAGCTTGGTAAAAGTGCTGATGATTATGTACTTGTTGAAGCCTTGATACTATAGAACACACATTGTTTGGATTATACCTGTACTACAAAAGAAAATTTAGCATTTTTACTTGAATCATTCAAAATGGATTTTCCCGGATTAATAAAAATCACAGCCTTAATAGAATTCAGCCATAAAAAAGCATATAAAAATTAAGTAGGCATATTAAAAATATAAAGTGAAAGTTTAAATTTTTAAAGAGCAAGTAATCATTGTGACCAAAACTTATAATATTATAGAAGTTGGATCTGCATGTTGTAAGAAGCATAAGTTTCAAGGACATTAAAGAAATGTTTTCATTAAAAACTCCACTCTTAAAGGAACAATTAATAAAGAATACAGTTATCAACTCAATGTTCATTTAGAATAATTGCAGTCTGCAGTTTCCTTTGCTTGCAAATGTCTTCAGAACTTCAAACTCCAATGCTTGTGTTCACTGTTTTTAAAATTTTGCCAATTGCTCATTATCTAATGAGTGAAAGATAGTCTCTGAGGTCAATTTATGGCATTTAATGTAGAAAATGTAGATTCATAAGTTGCTGTACTGCATCCAAATGTTGCTACTGTTGCAAACAATGCATAAGTCTTTTTGAATGCATCACAGTTTTTGTGTAAAAGGTCCATTTTATTTTCATTAGGTTTTGAGGACAAGGGTTGAAGATTTTTAATGTTGAGCTGTTCTACTCTTTCAATAGTCCATAACAGCTCTTCATTCTCACTGAAGCATTCATCTAACTGCACTATCACTAAATCTTCCCTCTTGTTAAAGATCTTCTTCAGCTGCTGTGGGTCAAAACTGTTTGTGGAATGCGATGGCAACAGACCATAATGAATGTAATCAGTGTTTTCAGTTGTCTTCCTAGGTCTGTTATCTTGTACAAGAACTAAAGACAAAGTTTCTGGTAGCAGATTTCAGCTTCCTTCAGCGCAGAAGAAAACTTTCCTTCCTTTCAAAACTCACTGATTTCTTGTTTTACAGACTAATGATGATAACTGCGTAACTTTAGGTATGTAGTCTGAAACTAGACTGGATTATCAGCTGGTTCCAGCACTCCAAGTATTTTCTTGTTGAAAACTAACAGAAAGCGAAATTGAAATGAGCTCCCAAATCTTTTGTTGATATCCAATAGGGTTTCTTTAACATGACCATCCTTAACATAGGGAATTGCAATTGCAATATTTTCTCTATCATTCCTATACTTTGTCCCAACTTCCAGGAGGGTAAACCAAGACACATCTGCATTCATCATATCTTTAGGTATCTTTTCTCTCATTTTCTCTGCCACAATTTCAATAATGTCATATTGCATGCCAAGAGAAGTAATGTGTGTTAAACATTCAGAAAGGTTTTTATCTTTCTGCATGGTATATTCAAAAAGATTTAAAAATAGATCTCTTTTGGCCCCTCTTCTATGTTATAATTGCCACACAGAGCCAGCTCATTGACTGCCAACTGCATTTCTTCCATTATTAACACAGTAATGGTAATTATTATTTATTTATGCCAACAAACCTACTCTTGGTGTTTTTAAACACACAAGCCATGTGTGGGCAATGTTTGAGAGGTAGAACTGGAACTTAAGCTGTGGCATTGAATTTTTAAGTTCCAGTTCTACCTCTCAAACAGTAATGGTGTTTCTACAGTGTGATTCCTTAACTAATGTTGACACCAAAGTACAGAATTCTATACGAGTTTCACATTCCTTCCACATTGACATGGTATGGGTATGAGTTTTTGGCTATTCATGTTTAGCAAACTTACAGTTGGCATCGAAGGCATTTTTCAAGTTTCTAAAACATTTGCTAGTACCACTTTTCTCCTTTGTAGGTCCTCCTTGTAGGTTTACTTTGTGCCATAAGGCTGAAACTGCATGCAGGAATAACAAAATGCAGCATATTTGAGAACAGAATACTGTAACCAAGTAAACTGTTTATACCATTCAAAGTGAAAACTATGCCTTTTTAGATAAACTTGTTTTATTGACTCACCTCTCTGTGGTAAATAATAAGTAGTCAGCTCCTATTGCACTGCTGGTGCCTTATCGGTGTGGACTGTGTTGCTAGAGACAACTTGGTCTTCTTGCTGCTCCTCTCTTTTGCAAGTAGTCAGCTCCTGTTGCACTGCTGGTGCCTTATCGGTGTGGATTGTGTTACTGGAGACAACTTGGTTTTTTTGCTGCTGCTCTCTTTTGCATTTGCCAAAGAAATGTCTTATATCTATAATGCATGCACTTGTCACTACTTAAGTTCTAACTTAAAATAAAAACAATGCATGAAGATCTGGAAGCTCAATAGGCTTGTCAATAAGTATTGTTATCAGCATTTTTACTTTTTAACAGTACTTTGTATTATTATGCTACTGAAAAAAAGCATATGGCGCATCAAAACCACATGAGAAGATGAAGATATTCCATGTTGCAAAAACAGTGTTGTCTCATTCTTCTTGAAGCAAATGTTCTTCAGCTGTTGCATGGACATTTACTTCTTGGGATATTGAGGTGAACAATAACATGAACTGTGTTTATCAGGTGCAACAAGAGTTCTGTACAATGCAAATACATAGTATCAAACTACAGCAGATCTCTGAGAATCAAAGACATGCTACATGTTAGCCTGCATGATGATACCTAAGAGGCTGCTAACCAAGTAAGGCAATTTTTAGTTTGTGTTGCACAATATTATATTATTACCTATGATTGTTGAAGCACTCTGTTTTGCATGCATACGAGAGCTTCAGCAATGTCTGCTAACTCACTAGCTGTCACAGAGGCGCACTTTAAACTGTACATGCATGGTGACTAACATGACATTATGTTGTTAGTTGGCATGTATGTTAATCAAAATTCCTCGCAGATTATTATATAATGTTTACAGTGAACTATTTACCACAAGGTTTAATTCAAGGGGCACATGAGCAGGATTTCTCCAAATTCTGAGAAACAAAATTCCACAACTTCATAATGAAATGTTTTCATTGAGCTCAATTCTCTGATATATACAGTGTTGTAACATTTGTGTTCACCAAGTTTTGAACATTACTGTGTTTTATTTGAGAATAGCAACTGTTCAAGTTTTCGTCCTTTATGATAGGTAGTTTAAATTGTATGAATATTTAAATTACATATTAATCTTTTGAGTAATGTCCTTCCCTTCATAATTTTAAGGGAGGGATGATATGCTTGTTTACTGATGCATAATCAAACATTCATGATTCATTCTTGCTCTCAAATTAACTTGGGTGAAAAATGTGTCATTCACACTAGCCTGTTTTTCTTTTAGAAAATGTTTATGCACAATTGTTAAATGATGAAACTTTGACACAAAAATTTTATTTACTTATAAGGATATGTTATACAGCACTACAGGTCATGCTTGAAAAAATTTCCATGGAAGATTAACTCAGAAAAAACTATTCTTCAAAGTTTAAATTCATTGCTGACAAAGGTTGGGGGGGGGGGGATGGGAACGAAGCGACTGCACACATGCAAGCAGATGATTTCCAAAGACCACGGATCATGCTATATGTTTGGATATTCGACATGCTGGAATAAGACAATGAATAACTATTACAGCATTGTTACTATTAATATAGTCTTCAATACATAGTTATTTTAGTCATTAATTTATTGCTGAAACATTTCTAAAACTTCAAAACAGCACAGGAAACTTGGGGACTCTTTCAGTATGGGCAACATTTACTCCTGTGTGGGCACTGCCCAACCTGGCCCCCCTCTTGCTATGGCCCTGGTTCATATTCAATCAGTATTTGGTAGAATAAAATGGCAAACTAGTTCTCCTGCTTTTAATTGAAAGAAAGAAACAAACACAGAGAGAAAGGGAGAGAGGGTGAGAAAAAGAAAGAGAGAGAAAGACAAAGAAAGAGAGAGAGACAGAAAGAAAGAGAGAGAGAGAAAGAAAGAAGGAAGGAAGGGAGGGAGGGAGGGAGTGAGGGAGGGAGGAAGGAAGGAAGGAAAGAAGAAAGGAGAGAGAGAGAGATAGGGAGAGAGAGAAGGAGAGAGAGAAAGAGAGAGAGGAAGGAAGAGTGGAATGAAGGAGGGAGGGACGGAAGGATGGACGGAAGAATGGAAGGGAGGATGGAAGGAAGGATGCAAGGAAAGATCGAAGGAAAGAAAGAGACAAAGAGAGAAAGAAAAGCATTACAAACATGTTTCTCATTGCCAGAAATGCATATAAATTGTCTATTAAAAAACAAAAATCATAAAAAATCTCCAAATACCCCTTCGTCAGTTTTTGGTATCCACAAAGTATTAGAATGGGTGTAATGGGTTAAATATTACAACATAAATGCAGCTTCACAATATATTAAAGTGAATCCCACAACTTTGCAGAAGCCTACATATTGTATTCAAAACTATTTTGAGCTAATAATAGACAAGTCTAACTCATAGGAGATTCTTATAGTCAGGGGCGTAGTGTTAATAGATGTAAGATATATATTACATACCCTGTAATTTTCCTCAAACTATTGTTAAATTGGTGTTCATTATAATTTTGTGGCACATAATAGTTTTAATACCATTAGAAATCAGGCTTTCCTAAACAGTATGATTTGAATTTGCGCCACTCTGCAGCAGTATATACCAAAATTTTGGTTCAACGGTACCTGTCGTTAGCTGGAAAAATTGTTTTGTTGTTTAATGATGCTGTCAATTGCCAGGATCACATCAGTGTCACCATTGTACCAGAATTTTGTCCTGCAGGAGTTCTTTTACATGCCAGTAAATCCACTGACCTGGAGTTGTCACTTTTAAGCACACTTAAAAACCATCGGTCTGGGTCGGATTTGATTCTGTGACCTTGGGATCAGTAGGCCAGCATCTAATCAACTGTGCCACTCAGACCAACGTCGTTAGCTGGAGGAAACTGGTGTTATGCACCTGACCCTTGGCACATTTCATGTTAACAATCGTGCTAACATTATTGCATTTATAGTTATGAATAGAAAATAATTCACGATTTATTTTGCTTCTTGTATGTGTGCTCTTCAATTGTGAGCATTTGAGCATGATTTATACACTTGGTTACTTACTATTAAAGCAAAACATAGGTTAAGGTCTGCGCAAATGCTGGACATGAGGGTATACAGATAGGCAGTTACATATTATGATGTCACAGCATCAAACGGAGCTAGAGCATAAATGTTGTTGTTGTTAGCTAATGCTGGATTTCTGACAATGAAGTCATTAATCCTCTTGCTCTCCAATATTTGTCACTGATGATATGCTAGAGCATAAATAAAACCTTGCTTCCGTGCCGTTATGGCAATGGAAATCAAAGTAAGCTGTTGTGTTATCAACAAACTCAATGTAACAAGCTCCCAAGCATTAACATTCCTCTAAAAAGCTATACATATATAATTAAAGGAGATCCTCCAAAGGTCACATTCAGTATTATGATGAACATTAAAAAATGTGCAGGGCATTTTAATATCAAAATTTATGAAAGTGGGTCCTGGCTGTGTTGTGATACTTTAAATGACTGTTTTGTTTATCTTTTCTCAAAAGAAAAGTGAGTCTGAAATTTCGGTGGTTATGAAGATTTAAATAACATTGACAAGACAGCCAAAAAAGTAACTATTCCTGTAATCACATAATATACAAAAACAACTAAATGTTCAGGATAACTCCAAGAATAGAATTTTCATTGAATAATCATTTATAAGCTCTCAGTTGAACAACATAACAATGAAGTGGAAAAGAACACAGGTTTACTTTCTCATTTTGTATGGGCTGTTTGTTTACTAGAAAAATAAGCACTTGCCTTCCATGGTCACAATGAGAATGAAGGACCTTCAAACAGAGGAAAATTTAAATGAATTAACAATATATGATGCCTCTCTGAAAGAGTACTTAGAAAATTTGACTGTTTTTCGTGCAACTTACCTAACATTCAGAATTAGTTAATTTCAAATGTGAGTGCTGCCATGGCAAATGGGATTAATAAAGAAATTTTGTATGCTTTCTTTATGTAATTAATAATAGATGAAACTCCTGACGGTAATAGCGAAGAACAACTCTGTGCCAATGTTGAAAAGAGGTTTATTTGATTACAGGAGTAAGTTCTGAGAGACATGAGTGTCGGCAGACTTTTTTCTCAGGGGGGGAACATGTTGGAAGTTCGCAATCAGATAATATTAATTCATTATTTTACTGTCAAAATTTATAATATTTGTTGCAGATAACCATATTGATTTGTGCTAAATAAAAATTGTTCTTAATTAAAATAATAGTTTAATAGTCTGTAATTGATTGCACATTAAGTTCCCCAACTTCCAACAGGGGGCAGCGGTGCCCCCTTGTCCCCAGTTTGCGACACCCATGCTGAGAGATAAGCAGATTCTCTTTTGAACCATGCTCACAGTATTATGGAACATTTCTTTCAAATAATGATAAAAGATGAAAATTCTGAAGGGCAATTCTGTTTACGTTGGGTCATATTTTATCAAATTTTACAATATTCCTTGGGTTACATACCCAAATCTGATTGTCAGGCTATGCCACTGCTTATACTTAACTATTTTAACTAACAAATACAAACACTATTTCTTCTTAGAGATGCTTGTTCCAACTTTGTATGACAAAAATCATTGAAATTAACATACTTTATTTAATTTGATGTTTACTTGAAAGAACTCACTTGGTTGGATATAGGTTTTAAGAGTAACTATGTACAAAGTCATTAAAGATGAATTAATAAACTGAAAATGGCTGAATGTACAAAGTCATTAAAGATGAATTAATAAACTGAAAATGGCTGAATCAACAAAATCTAGTAATAACATTCTTATTTGCACTCCAGAGTTGTTCTCGAAATCTTATGCTTGTACTTTAAGGTATTACAGTATTCCAAGGAAAATAGTAGGTGTTTGTACATTGATTCTGCACCACAATGTTACAGAAGGGCTTAAGACACAGATTTCAATAGTTCACTTCAAACTTACGCATTTTGGGGGAGAATCAATAATAGTCCAAGGTGAACACTATGTCACTGGGCCACATTATGCGTTACAGATGATGTGATCAACTGTGAAAGTGCACATTGCACATGTCATTGGTATTGTCTTCAATTACATGCACATGGACAAATATAAACCAAAGATGTGTTTTATATATTAATTAATGTCCTCCAATGTAATGTCATATTGGACGATGACGGAATGAAATGGGTGAGATGATGCTCAGATCAGCCTGAGGTCCATAGAACTTAAAGTTACCCAACATTTGTCTTCTCAGGATAAGGGAAAACCTTGGGAAAAGACTAATTCCTAGGTGTTCTTGTATAGATGGTATGAAAATGAAATTTTTATATGCTTCCTTTGCTGTGCTGTAAGCTTGGCAACCATTGACTCATCTCGCAGTTTTGAAAGGCAATATTTCAGTACTCACTGTAAACTATTGTGCAAACTGCAAATCCAACTTCAGTTCTACACATGTGGAAAATATTTTGTTATGTTTTGACTAAGTAGTGGACCAGAAGTAAAAACAATTCCAGTGTTGTATATGTAAGCTTAATCACAACATGTGGTTTCTGTGCTTAAGATAGCTGAACTTGTTAAAGCATATTACTGTTGATCAACATTGGTGGCAAAATGTGGATCGAGCCCCATGTAATGCATGGTTTTCCAGTTTCTTTTTGGGACATCATTATTTATAGAACCTATGCCAAATTCAAAATTGTACAAATTAATTAAATCTCTTTTGTTAAAGCTCCTCCTTTAGAGCAGCAAATTGCATGGCTATTTTTATTTTGCATGGTGCTGTAAGTTTGGCTGCTATCTTACCAACACTGCAGTATGATTGAATTGCTACAACTGAATGCTTTATAAAATATTAATTGCAATTGCTTCAAATAAAACAGTGAATATGCCTGCCTAGAGTGTCATTCATTCCTCCCAAAATTAATAATGTTTTCCTTTGTATAGCCGCATTCAAAGGCATCTCTCTATAAATCTCAAAGACTATTACCATGTCAAATTTCAAATTTTGAAATTTAAATTTACTCACCATTAACACATTAAAACATTAATACCATGAATTGAATCTCAATGAGAGCATTTCCAAATGCCCATTAAAGGAAACATGCAAAAACTATTATATTATCCATACATAAGGCCAATCAATGACAATTCATTGTTCTCGCACACACAACTTGTGTGTAGTCAAACTTTGAACTATATTGTTTTAATCATTTCATCTTCATTTGCCTGTCATTAATAAAAGCGACTAAAGTAACTTGAACTCCACACTGAACACTGTGATACTCATTATTATTTATTTATGCCAACAAACTTACTGCTGATGTTTTTAAACACACAAGCCATGTATGGGCAATGTTTGAGAAGTAGCATTGCTGTGGCATTGAATTTTTAAGTTCCAGTTCTACCTCTCAAACTGTAATACTCATGTTTGTTCTAGATAATGCTCTCTTTTTAACCCCTAAATAAGTGTAAACAAATATATAGAAACAAGAGCAAAATATTTAAACCATTTTAATGGTGCTATGAGCATTCCAGCTTGCAATTAAATTTGTTGCTTAATTAGTAACAGAATAAAACTTAATATCATATGAATAGTGTGAAAATTCCCAACTGGGGAGTAGCCGAGTGTCATGTCATTATCCATAGAATTCAAACGTGCCAGCCATTGGTGGTTTCATCCTCACTTTTGCATGCTTATTTTCTGAAATGAAAAATTAACAAACATCTAGTTCATCTAGAGCTGTTTATAAGAAATTGATAATCAGGATATAGGCATACTACTATAGTTTTTCACTCTAACTAGGTGGCTCAAGGCCATTCATTCCACACTTTGCACTTTACTTGGCCTCTCTGACCATATTCCTTTTCCCCTCTTCCAGTCCAATGAATTCTCCTCCCTACAGTTAGTGATAAGAGTATGCATGCATGAGTGTAATTTAGTGTTCTGTGTTTGTGTGTTTACGTGTACATAATGGCTCCATGCTTAAAGAAAAAATCCCTAACACAAATTCTAAGAAAGCTGAATCTTGGCATGGCTTTAAAAAAAAGAATATACCTCATGATCCTACATATATACAACAGCTGAATTGCTTTGCATTGTTTGGCAACACTGCAGCAATTATAGGAGATACGAGCTTGATGATCTTGCTGCAGAAATGGGACACAAAGTGGTATGGTTTCTTCCGTACCACTGTCAGTATAACCCTATTGAGCTCATATGGTCTCAAACAAAAAGAGAGATAGTAGACAAGAATTCTATGTTCAAAATTAAATATGTAAGAAAACTACTGGAGGATGCCAATGAACATGTGAGAATTCAAGATTGGCAGAAATATGTTTCCCATGCAGAGCAACTGCAAGAGGAAGATTTTGTGAAAGAAGGACTATCAAATAAATGTATTCAAAGTATTGTAATAAATCTACATGAAAATAGTGATGATAGTCCCTGTTCCAGTGATGAAGAATGTAGTGAAGATGATGATGTCCATCTCCTGTAGAATTTTTGTTTGGTGAGTTGTTTTCCCTTTTCCTTCCTTTTAAAAATAAGTATAATCATTTTAGTGAATATATCTCTAAGATTGTGTATAAACTTATTTAAAGCTGAGAAATTGAGTTCACTAAAGTGTTGTAATACACTATTTTATAGTGCTTTTGGTAGGTATCTCATTTACAGCCACGTACATTCACATATCAGCTATTGTGTGCATTTGCATAGGAAAGCGAGCATGCAGGGTGGGGATGAGGGGATGTGACCTTGATGCGCTGGTGGAAGTTAATGCAGTATAGAAATTTACTTAATGACATGGCAACATTGTATAGTGCTTGAAAGTAAATAAAATGGCAATGATGCTAAGTGCAAATGGTTGCTTCACATTCAAGTAACATACAACTGAAGGGCTTGGGACCAGATAGTCCTATGCCAAATTTTGGAAAAAACTGAGATACTAACATCTACATAGCTCTGAGCATTCATTCGTCTCACTGCTCAAATAGTATCAAGTTCTGACAACAGATGGCTGAGTTATTCATGTAAGTTTCTTATAGATTTCTGTGCAACAGTGATACTTTTTGGTATAGAAAGTCTTATGCCATTTCAATTCAAGATGGCAGCAAGTGAAGAACTACATGGAAAATCTCAGCTCTTGAAAAGGAAGTTATTTGAGAATGAGTGTAATGAAGAATACCCTTCACTAGATGTCTATGCTACTCAACTGTATATTTAACAGAATTCGTGTGCTATTTGAATGTAGAGAACTGATTCTGTAAACCTAATAAATTACTAAAACAAATTTTGTTAATTTTCAATAGTTGCTACAAGTTGTTTCAGTATGTTCAGTGTTTTGTTCTCATGCATTGTCATTCTGAGGAAATGTTTTCATAAATGGAACATAAAAACCAAATAAAAATTATTAGTGGTAGTTAATAGCCTAGTTGAGCTAGAAAGGCCTATGCCACATATGAACAACATTTTTTCAAACATTTTTTCCTTAATTTGTTTATTTTTCTCAAGAACAGTTCTATTTAAATACATGTAACTTCTTCAGGAAGTTCAAAACACTTGCACAAATATATTGAAGCATGTATGAATGCTTATTCTCTGAACTTGTGATTTACTGAATCTTTCAACTTACATTTGGTCTTATATCTCAGTTCCAATGTGATGTGGCATAGGACTATCTGATCCCGAGTCCTTCAACTGCATTGTGTTCTGTTTAGTACATCATTAATAATTTTATTAATTGGCATGCAATTCTTGTAACAATGCATTTTTGTGACCATTAATACCATCTTTTTACTATTAAATGCTTTCCTATGATATGCAAAGTATTTAATTCATTGGTCTTTGATACTTTGAATCTTATTCTCATAAAGAATGGTATTTGTGTTCTATTACTGCATAATTAACTATAAAGAAATGTAATCATGTTGAATTCATTCCGTATTTCTAAATTAATTAAACTGGTCAACAATGAAAATGTTAAACAAATAATTTCTGCTGATTCTTGTGTATTTATATGTGCCAAAAATCAAGTTAGAAATGCTCCATCACCCACCAATTTTTTGTAATATTAAAAAAACTGTTATCATGATTATTAGCATAGGGCGGTAAATGTGCTGATTGAAAGAAAGTAGTTTTATCTTATTAGGTCAACAAATATGGCAACAAATGACGTATTTGCTTTAGGTGATTGTTGTCTGTGACATCAGGAATGACAATGTCCAACAATGAGCCTCTCCAAAACTATGCTTTTACCTCCAGGTGAATGTTTACTCCAACAGCAGACAAGGAAGGTTTTTTTGCAGATACAAACTGTCCTGCATAGTTGCCAAAGGAGTAGAAGCTAATCCTGTGTGTTCTCAGTTGTAAATTAACAAGTGTATTGTTTCTAATAGTGTGTTTTCTTAAGCATTGGGAATTAGCAGGATAATGTCTCGCAAATGTGTAAATGATAAAAACAATTTTTGTTACATTTGTGGTGAGCGCACTTTAAAAGCACAGGGGCGAAATTTGACTTCTTGAACCAGCTGGTTAAAAGGGAACCATCATATGCCTTTTCCAGTCCTTATGATATGGCGGGAATCTAAGGATCATATAACAGACTGCTACTTCTGCTTGACAAATATATCTGGAATAAGTTCCAAATCCAAACACACTGTTAAATATCCATCTTTGGAATCAGCAATTCGACCAGTGCCTCATGGACCAGGCTTTCCCATACCAACTCCACCAAATAGCAGTAATGTGACTGAAGATTTTGAAAGTGTTGATGACACTAGTGAATTACAACAAAGTGACCCAGATTTTGTGGAAGGAGTTACCGTAAACGAGCGGCACTTATTAACCAAGGAGGATCTAAATGATTTGGCTCACAATCTCAGGTTATCTAAAAGTTGTTGTTGTTAACTAATGCTGGATTTCTGACAATGAAGTCATTAATCCTCTTGCTCTCCAATATTTTTCACTGATGGATGGCGCACTAGAAGTGGCCGAGCATATTTTAAGGTGGTCTCGATCCATTTCCTCTTGCAGATCACATAGAGGACAAAGTGGTGAAGAACATATACCAATTCTGTTTAAATGTTTTGCCAGACAATCATGTCCTGCAATTAACCTGAAGGTTGCAACTGCTGTTTTTCAAGGATACTCAGGAATTACTGTTTGAATGTTTGGTAGTTCCCATCTTTTATTCTTTGATTTTTCATAGTAATATTTTGCAATAATTTTTTTGAATTCAGAGTTGACTAATCTTTTAGCTGCATAAAATGATAGATTAACTATAGATTTTTGTACACTGTTGGTACCCTTTTTTGCAAGAAAATCAGGTTTCTCATTACCACTCAGTCTACAGTGAGCTGGTATCCATTGCAAGACTAGGTGGTTTTGAAGTGCTGTTAGATGGGTAAGGATTTTCCAACATTCTATAATTGTTTGGTTTTTGGCGACAACTTGGAAGTAATTGCTATAATTGCTGCCCTGGAATCTAAGAGAATAACTGCTTGCTGAAAATGTGAAATTCTGTGCAAAAGATTTTGTAGGGCCATTCGAATTGCTTCAATTTCTCCATCAAAGTTAGTAGTTCCATAACTTAAAGATTTGTAATAGGAAAAGAGGAGACATGTGACTCCAGCCCCTGCTTCATCTTGGTTTGATATCAATGATCCATCAGTATAAATATGGAGCCATTCGTGTTCTGGAAATCTAGTATGGATTGTCTCTAATGCCAATAATTTTAGAACATTAGTTGGAGTATCACTTTTCTTAACTTCTTCTGTCAGGTGTAAATAATATGTGATGTCTAATGTTTGTGTCCGATTGACTTTAGATATGAAGTTTTCCTTTGAATTAGGAAGGTATACATTCTTCTTGATGTCTTGAATTTTGGAAAGAAAGCTCTCCTGAATCTTTAGTGTATGTGTAAAATTCCTCTTGTTCCATGTATTGAATGGGAGTCTGATCAACTTTTTGTGTTCAGTAAGAGCTGCTTTTTCTATTTCATATTCAATGGTGTATTGGTTGGTTAGTATTTACATAGCTGGTATTGCTGTGGTTTTGATAGCACCTGTAATTAGTCTCAGACTTTTGTTTTGAAAGATTTGAATTTTTTTTCTATTTGCTGTTTAAGAGCTTCACTGCAGTAAGTAAATAATGGCTTTATATATACGCTGTATGTTGTGTTAAGAGTTGCTCTGGGACATTCCCACTTCATTCCTGTTAGACATTTTAACAGTGAAAGGCGCCTTTCTGCTCTTTGTATTACATTTTCTATTTGTTTGGTCCATGTAAGTTTGGTATCAAATGTAAATCCTAAATACTTTGCTTCCTTTGTTTCTGGTAATTTTTGACCCTCAAAATTTAGTTTTATTTTTAGTGGTTTTTTTCTTAGTGAAAAGATTTGGTAGTTTGATTTTGTTGTATTAACAGTCATTAAATTTTCTTTGATCCACCTTTGTAGGTTGGTTAAGGATTGTTGCATGGTTTTTTCTAGTTCTGTACTTTTGCTTTTTGGTTTTGAAGTCCACATTACTAAGTCATCAGCAAATAGTGCACACTTCACATATTAAAAAGTGTAGTGCTGAGCACTGTGCCCTGTGGTAAGCCACAGTGTACTTGTTTGTATTTAGATATATTTCTTCCATATCTGGTAGCAATAAAGCGTTGTGTTAGGAAATGACATAGCCATGAAAACATTGCACCTTGTATCCCTATTTTTTTTACTTTCTTTAGTAGTTTTGTTCTGCATATAGAATCATATGCACTTTGGAAATCAATAAAAACTAATACATTATCTTCTTTTCTATTGAAGGAGTCTTGGATTTCTTGTCTGAAAAGTAAGACTTGTTCATCTGTAGGGTGGAACTCTCTGAATCCAGCTTGACATGGGGATATTAAATTTTGTGATTCTAGAAACCAATTTAACCTGTTTGACACCATTCTTTCCATCACTTTTGCTATTATGCTAGTAAGAACTATTGGTCTACAATTTTTTATTTCTGATGCTGTTTTGTCTTTCTTCAAGAGTGGGACAATTATTGCCTTTCGCCATTCAGCAGGTACAGTGGTTTTCCAGGATAGATTATAGAGTTTTAGTAGTTGTTGTTTTGCTGTTTTTCCAAGGTTTTTTATGAACTCAGGATGTATATGATCTGGTCCAGGAGACTTTTTGTTTTTTAGATTATTTATTGCAATGTTCATTATCTAAAATCTAAAAGTAAAGCCGAGTTAATTGCTTCAAGACTGAAAAGCTGGCATCTCCTGCAGCATGGCACCAAAATAACTTCTTTTCATTGACACCAAAAGGAATTGGAGCACTTATTTTCTAAACAGGAGGACCTAGTGTTCTGTAATGATGTTGATTCTTTGATGGGGTCCCTGGGTGTTCAACATAATCCTGAAGATTGGCGCTTGTTCATTGACTCTTTGAAAACAAGCTTGAAAGGGGTCTTGCTACATAATGGAAACAAGTTTCCATCCATTCCAATAGCCCATGTAGGTGGTATGAAGGAGAGTTATGTGAACATGCAACTCTTGCTATGCAGTATCCAATGTGATGACTACTCATGGCAGATATATGCAGATTTTAAAGTGATAGCTGTCTTACTTGGATTACAACTTGGTTATACAACATTTTGCTCTTTCTTGTGCATGTGGGATAGTAGAGACAAAAGCAATCATTATGTTAAAAAAAGTTGGCCAAAGAGAGGGTCATTCAACCCAGGACAGGCAAATGTTGTTCACCAACCACTTGTAAATGCTGACAAAGTCTTATTACCTCCATCACATATCAAACTAGGTTTGTTTAAGAACTTTGTGAAAGCAATGATCGTGATGGGAGTGCATTTCTGTTCCTGAAAACTAAGTTTCCAAAGATCAGTGAAGCAAAAATAAAAGGGAATATTTGTTGGCCCCCAAATTAGACAACTTATGAACAATTTGCAGATTGAAAGCCTTTTAAATATGCAAGAACGAGCTGCATGGTTCGCTTTCAAAAACATAGTCATAAACTTTCTTGGAAACCAGAGGTCTGAACATTATGCAGAACTTGTCAGTGAACTGATTGAGAATTACAAGGTCATGGGATGTAATATGTCCTTGAAAATACACATGTTAGACTCCCATCTTGACTTTTTTCCTGAGAACCTCGGCACTGTCAGCGACGAACATGGCGAGCATTTCCATCAGGACATTGCTGAAATCGAAAGACGCTACCAGGAAAAATGGACTCCAAATATGTTGGCAGACTACTACTGGACACTCAAGAGAGATGTTCCTCAAGCAAAGAGCAGTCGAAAGTCTAATTCACATACATTTTAGGTATGTAAAAGGTACTCAAGTTAAGGTGTTACACATATTAACTGTATAATTACAAGAAATCTTGTTAATGCAATTACTCAAAAAATATGGGTGATGGAAAAGTTCTGCAAAAAGATTTGTAATCAGCACACAAAATTCAGTAAGAATCACCCTTTATACTTCTTTTAACATTAAACAACTTAAATTTTGTTGACCAGTGTTATTTTTCTTTCTTATACCTAAACATTTCCTTTCTTGTCAAGACCTTCAATCATGAAGAAGATATAATGATTCTTTACATCCATTTAGGCAATATAAACATTAGCAGTATATAACCAATGTAAATTCTTTAACATGATAATCATTTTTGAAATTTATAGAAAGATACCTTTGAATGTGGGTATTTAAAAGAAAATCTTAATAGCTTCAGGAGGAGTAATTGATGGTTTAGGTGGGTATATTCTCTGTTTTATTTGCAGTGATTGCAATTAATATTTTATAAAGCATTCAGTCATAATATTTCAAGCATATTGCAGCATTTGTAAGATGATGGGCAAAATTACAAGACTATGCAAAATAAAACTAGGTATATAATTTGCTGCTCTAAAGGATGAGCTTTAGCAGAAAGAGGTTACATTTATTTGTATAATTTTATATTTGGCACAGGTAATATAAATAATAAAATTCTCCCTCCAAGAAAAAGAAAATAGAAAACCATGCATTACCTAGCATTTGAGCCACATTTTGCCACCAATGTTGATCAACATTAACACTCTTTAATGAGTTCAGCTATCCTAAGCAACATAACAACCAGGTGTTGTGATTAAACTTATGTTTGTAAGCAAAGCATCCAACACTGGAATCATTTTTACTTCTGGTCCACTATTTAATTGAAACACAATAGTAACATATTTTCTACAAGTGAACTGAAGTTGAATGTGCAATATTTGCACATTAGTTAACAATGATTGCCGAATTGTTTTCAAAACTGTGAGTTGAGCTGATGGCTGCCATGCTCCCTTTATAGCAAGGGAAGCATATGATAAATTTCATTCTTATATCATCTATGCAAGCACACCTGAAAACCAGGTGACCCTTGTGTGGGTCTCTCTGAAGTTGGATATTTTATTTGTAAAAAAGTACAGAACTATAAAAGGGCAACTATTGAAGACACAAACACATTCTTTCCTTGAGTCTGCTCATTCCCTATAGTGTCAGCATGCCTGTGTAAAATTACCTATACTAGGGAAGGAACCCAGCACCTGCCTGCACTAAAGACCTGTCTGCCGACCAGATAACAGAACATACAGGAGCAATAGCTATTGTGTGGTGTTCCAGTGTCTAGACTGTTCTCCCGCAGCCACTCTCAACCATTCTACTTCCAGAACTTTTCTTTTGTCTAAAGAACTATATAAGGAGCTGTCGAGAGCCGAGCAAGTTATTAAATGTTTACAAGTTTACAAAACTAGAAATAACCGAAATAGGAAAAATAGATACAACAAATGACAAATTAGATGATAAATTTACAGTGCAAGAGGTCTACCAGCAAATAAAAGGTATAAAAAAAGAAAAGGCAGTAGGGTATGATGGAATACCAGGGGAATTTTGGAAAACATATGGAGAAACAGAAAAGGGTTTAGAAATAATGACAAAGGTATTAAACAAAATAAAAGAAAGTGAGGATATTCCGGAAAGTTGGAAAATAAGTATGATAGTACCTATATATAAAGGGAAGGGGGGACCAAACAAGCCAGAAAACTACAGAGGAATAAGTCTGCTATCTATTTTAGGAAAAATTTACACCGGGATACTGGCAGAAAGATTAAAAAACTGGGCAGAACAGGAAAGGAAGCTGACAGAATTTCAAGCAGGCTTTAGAAAAGGGAGGCAAACAGTAGATAATGTGTTTATAATAAAAACAATAATAGATAAATACCTTAGTAAAAAGAGAGGAAGAGTATACATGTTTTTTGCAGATTTTGAGAAGGCATTTGATACAATAAACAGGAGAGCTCTTTCATGGAAATTAAGAAGAAAGGGGGTGAGCAAAAATTTTATAAAGGAAGTAGAAAAAATATATAATGGGATAAAGTTTTGTATAAGATGGGGAAAGAATGAAATCACAGAAATGACGGAACAAGCAATTGGTTTGAGGCAAGGATGTAAACTTAGCCCAATATTATTTAATTTATTCATAGACGATATAATAGATAAAATCCAAAAAGCGAACAAACACTGTCCTGTAATAGCGAATAAGGAAATACCAGGATTGCTATATGCTGATGATTTAATGGTAGGATCTATAACAATTGTAGGATTACAAAGGGCAATAAATGAGGTGCAAAAATTTTGTGAGGAATGGGGAATAAAGATAAATATAAACAAGTCCAAGGTCATGGTTTTCAAAAAGGGATTTAAATTGAGAAAAGAGGAGAGGTGGGTATTAAATGGGAAAAGATTAGAAGTGGTCAAAGATTTTGAATACTTGGGAGTGAGGCTAAATAACAGAGGAGAGTGGGAGGCACATGGAAGAAAGATAGAAGCAAAAGGGAGAGCTGCAATGTCAGGAGTCAGAATTTGCAAATACAAGTTAGAGATGACAACCAAGTGGCTGGAAAGGATGTATGAGGCAGTAGTGGAATCAAAAATGCTTTATGCAGTAGAGATCTGGGGGGCCACAGATATAAACAAGAAGGTAGATCATATGTATAGAATGTTCTGCAAAGAATTATTGGGACTACCGAGATCGGCGCCAAGAGAAGTGGCCTTGGTAGAGCTTGGGAAAACAAGAAGGAAAGGAATAATAATGGAGAGAATAATAAAATTTTGGTATAAATGTTTGGTTAAAGAAGATGGAGAAATTTAAAATTGTGTATGAAGCAACAAAAAAATCTAGAGAATGAAAACAGTTGGTGGGCAGGGGTTGGAAAAATTATGGAGAAAATAGGAATGGGAGATATATGGAAACTTGAAGAAAGAAATGAAAGTAATGTAGATAAACTAGTAAAGTGTAGGGTAGAAGACATAGAAAGGCAAGAGATATGGGGAAGTTTAGAAAACAAGAAATCATTACAATTCTACAAGCAAATAAAAAGAGGATGGGGGCGAGAACCATATGTGGATTATTGTAACAGACAGGAAAAAGAAGGACTAGCGTGGATGAGAACAGGAGCAATATTTTTAAGAGGGACAAGAAGCGGTAAAATAGGAATATGTGAAATGTGCGGTGAGAAAGAAAGTATAGAACATTATTTGACAGAATGTAAGGAATTAGCATTATGGAGGAAAAAGGTTTGGGAGAAAAAATGGGAAAAAATAGAGGGGAAAATGGTAGCCATAAAAATGTTAACAGTGAAAGAGGAAAGGAAGGTTAGAAGTGTAGGTGAGTTTTTGAAGAAAGTAAGAGAAAAATGGGCAAGAAAAGTAAAGAGTGTAAATGAAGAAGGCAGAGTGGGGGAGAGGGACAATTAATTAATATAAGATGGAATAGATTGATCAGAGCTACCTGGGAGGCAAATGGCCTGGGTGCCAGGCAAACCAAGGTAGCAATAAAGTTATGTAAAATTTGTATGTAGTTTAGGTTAGAGTAGGATAATTGTAAAAGTTATGTAAAAGAATTGGTACAAATAAAATTCATTCATTCATACAAGTGTTCAGTGGACAGTGCCTGTAAATCTTGCTGAGTAGCAGTTCAGTGTGAGTAATCTTACAGTCCTTTATTGTGATTCGATTCAACAGTTGATCTGTTGCTCTGAGTTTGTAGAAAAGTGATCTAAGTGTAATGTTAGCACTATGTAGGCTAGAAGAGAATAAAGTGTGATTAGCAGTAACTGGTGTTTTCTCATTTGTTACACTGGTGTTAGGAAGTGGGATTTGTCGTATTGCCATTTCGTTACATTGTTGTCAGAAGTTACAATGTAAGAAACATAGAGGAGATGATGAAAGAATTATTCACCCAAATGGGCAAAATGGAGACAGGAATGAATTCTAGAATGGACAAAATGGAGACAGGAATGAACACAGAAATGAAGGAAATGAAATCTGGAATGGAGAAGATGGAGACAATAATGGAATCCGAAATGAAGAATGTGAATACTGGCATGGACAAGATGGGAAGCAAAGTAACAAGAGTAAATTCAGCAATAGAGAAGATCAAAGTGAAGATGGAAGATGTAAGGGAAGAAATGAAGTCAGAAATGTCCGGGATAAAGACAGAGCTATTGGAGAAGATTGACGAATGCCTGGCCAGGATGAAGAAAGAGATGGAAGAGCTTGGTGGAAAGGTGGAAGACCTCGGCCAACGCGTTAACGCCCTGGAGGACTTCGGGAAACGGCTTAGCTTTCTCGAAGGAGGGGTCGACGGCAATGCCCTAATGGAAGGAATGCTCAGTGAAAACCTCAAGAGCTACAAGGCCGAGGCTCCAGCACGCGACAAAACATCGGCGCGCGTCAAGCCACCCAAATATGAAGGGACGTGAACCTTTGGAGTCTTCAGCCGTTAATTCACAGCCGCCGCTCACGACCAATGGTCGAAAGAAGAAGAGGCCGCGCAGTTGATACCCTGAAGGGTCCAGGAGCAGAAATTTTGAGTACGAATCCGACGCCGGCAGCACCCGGAGACATCTGGGAGGTTCTCGAAACACGGTTTGGGAAACGCCGCCTGACCTCAGCCTATCTTAACCAACTCAAGTGGAGGAGGCAACAGCCGGGGGAGATGCTCCAGGAATTTGCCTTGGCAATTGAACAGTTGGCAAGTAAATCTCTAGCGCCTGGTCAAATGTCCCCGATGGCTGTCTCCTGCTTCGCCGATGGGGTGGGTGATCGCGAGACACGAAAGCACCCGATGGCCAACGAATACGATACCATCCACGTGGCGCTAGCGGCTGCGATGAGGATGGAGGCGTCTGACGTAATAACTGCTTATACCTCGAAGACTAGGAGCAGCCACCATGATGGAGCATCAACCCATGGACGACGGCGGAGATTTCCCAACGGTGTATGCTGGGGATGTGGCCAGCTAGGACACCTGGTGAAGAACTTTCCACACCAGCCCAGCGAACACACGAGAAACGACGCACCGGCGTGACGTGGGGCACGTCGGAGCCGTCATCGCTAACCCCTCAAGTAAAGCTGCGCACCTATGCAGAAAGATGGATAACAGCCTCATCGTGGATGGATGGGTGCGAGGGAAGCGGGACCAGACACTGGTGGACACAGGTGCAGCCGTGATGGTCATCAGACCTGACGTGGCGGAGGGGTTACCGTCCAGGAAACCCAGTCGACCGTACCAGCTAGTAACGGCGTCGGGCGACATCTTGTCCGTGGAAAAAGGGCCCTACTGGAGTTGACCTTGGGGCGGAGCGTGATGAGCCTTTGGGTATACACCGTGAGGGTGTCCAAGGAGGTGATACTAGGACTGGACGCCCTCAGGAGCCAGGACGCGCCGGTTGACGTCGGCAGGAGGGTCTTACGACTCGGCCGAGACGAGGATACGATTCGCAGCCCAAACGAGCGTCCGGGAATCTGCAGAGTAGCCTTGATGGAGGACGTGGTAATGCTCTCGAAGAGCCAAATGGTCGTGAGGGCGCGCCTGGAGCGGCAGTGGTCGAAGGACCTGGTGCTGGACCGGAAGAGGTCTTTGGACGGAATATGCGTTGACAGGGCACTGTTGCCTTGCCGGGAGGAAGTGCCTGTGAGGTTAATCAATCCATCGGACAGAGATCCGGGCATATGGGCCTGAACAGAGCTGGGGAGCTATGAGCCGGCTGTGAACGTGACGCGGTGTGACGGGCCTGCGGAGCCAGGACCAGCCCACGACCTGGGGTCCCAGCTGGAAGATTCATTGAAAGAGGAGGCCGACCGTCTAACCACGGTTCAACTGGAGAGGATCCGGCATCTGATTAGATGTAACCAGTCAGTCTTCAGCCAAGGGGACGGCGTTTACGGTCACACCGACCGAGTGTTTCACCACATTGATACCGGAGACACCCGACCTATTCGGCAGCCGCCAAGGCGCGTTCCTCTTGTAAAGCAGGTAGAGGTACTGAACATGCTGCAGGACATGAAATCCAGGGGGATCATTGAGGAGTTCGACAGCCCTTGGTGCTCACCTGTAGCCCTGGTGAAGAAGAAGAATGGTAAACTACGCTTCTGCGTGTACTATAGGAAGTTAAGCGCTGTCACTCGAAGATACTGTTTTCCTCTACCCCTGTTAGATGACGCTGGACGCTCTTGTTGGTGTCCAGTGGCTCTCGACCTTTGATTTCAAATCGGGATATTGGCAGATGGTCCTAGATTCCATGGATAGGAAGAAGGCCGCACTCTCAACGGGCCAAGGGCTCTGGCAATTTACGGTTATGCCCTTTGGCCTCTGGAACCATCAGCCACCTTCCAGCGCCTAATGGAGTCGCTGATGATGGGGCTGACTTACGACGCCTGCTTGCTGTACCTAGATGACTTCATTGTAGTTGGCAACACCTCCGAGGATCACTTGGAGAACCTGAGCAAGGTATTGCAGAAACTACATTCAGCAAACCTGAAGCAAGCTGAACGCGAAGAAGTGTCAGCTCTTCTGCAAGGAGGTCCACTACTTGGGCCACATAGTCTCACCAACTGGGGTGACCACGGATCCGGAGAAGACCCAGGCTGTAAGAGACTGGCCTCGCCCGAGAGATAAACGCGAGATGCACAGCTTTCTAGATCTCTGCAGTTACTACCGCCGGTTCGTTAGAAGCTTTTCCAATATCGCTAGGCCCCTAACCCGTCTGACAGAGTAGCGCCGGCCCTACCTGTGGGCAGAAAAGACCAAGTTCACCTTACAGGCGCTTTAAGGCAGGTCTCTGTGGTGCGCCTGTCCTAGGTTTCCCACAATCGGGTGGTGATTTCATCATAGCCACTGATGCCAGCGACAGTGGCATTGGAGGCGTATTAACCCAGGCCCAGGACGGACAGCGGCAAGTGATAGCCTACCTACTACAGTAAGACACTCTAAGACCGAGAAGAACTACTGCGTCACTCGGCGTGAACTCCTAACAGTAGTGAAGGCACTGGAACATTTCCATAAATATCTGTACGGTCAGCTATTCCACTGAGAATTGACCTCTCCACCCTCACTCCGCCCCTGGCTGTTGAGCTTCAAGAATCTAGAGGGCCAGACAGCCCGTTGGGTCCAGAGGCTCCAGAAATACAACTTCACGTCAGAACATTGCAAGGGGAGGAGCCACTCCAATGCTGATGCCTTATCAAGAAGGCCCTGTCCGAAGGAGTGCGGCCACTGCATTAGGGTGGAGGAGAAGGAGCGTATCGTAGCTGTCCGTGTGGTTTCGGTGGTGTCCGCGAATGGATGAGATAGCGAGGACTTGAGGAGGGAGCAGCTGGCGGACACCGACTTGGTGCCGCTTCTAAGAGAAGTGGAAGCAGGAACTAGGTCGAGCTGGGAGGATATTGCTCCAAGAAACAATGAATATAAGTCGTGTTGGGCCCAGTGGGACTCGCTGAGGACAAAGAATGGGGTATTGTATAGGGTCTGGGAGTCGCCCGGTAGGAAGACCCAGAAAGAACAGTTGGTGCTCCCTCGCAATAAGGTTGTGGAAGTCCTGGAGGAGGTACACGTGGGCTTCTCGGAGGGCACCTTGGATCCAACCAAACAATCGACAAACTCCGACAGCGGTACTACTGGTTGAGGCTGCGGCGGATGCCAAGAGATGGTGCCGTCAATGTCATGTATGGGTGGCAAGCCGCGGCCCACAGACCAGGAGCCGTGGACGTATGCAGCAATATAACGTGGGAGCGCCCTTCGGGCATCGCCATCGACGTAGCTGGGTCGTTCCCTGTTTCTGACAGGGGCAACAAATATCTGCTGGTAGTCATGGATTACTTCACAAAGTGGCCGGAAATGTACACCGTACCTAACCAGGAGCCCAAGACGATCTCAGACTGCCTAGTGGAAGAAGTGTTCTGCCACTTTGGAGTGCGGCTGGAACTACACAGCGACCACGGCAGAAACTTTGAGTCAAACCTAATAAGAGAAGTGTTGGAATACACAAGACGCTAACGACATCTCTCCACCCGCAATCGGACCGCATGGTCGAGCGGTACATTAAAACTCTTGAAGAACACCTGAGAAAGGTTGTGACTAACCACCAGAAGGACTGAGATGTCAGGGTGCCACTTTTCTCCTATCCTACCGCTCATCTATCCACCACACCACATGGTTGACGCCCGTAAGTTTGGTTTTTGTCAGGGAGTTACATCTTGTTTGTAATCTGATGTTTGGAAGCCCTCCTGAGGTAGAATTGCCAGCGGTCGATTACGTGGAGAAGCTCGTGGAGCGTCTTCACGATGCACATGAGATGGCCTGACAACACATCCAGTTAGCGAGCGATCGGATGAAGACCCGGTACGACCGGCAAGCCAACAGCCAAGGCTTCGAGCAGGGTGACCTGATGTGGCTATCCGGACTAAGGGGCGTTGCCCCAAACTTCAACAACCATGGCAAGGACCGCACCACATGGCGACGAGGATCAACGATGTCTACTGCATCCAGATTTAAAAATTATTGTGTTGTTTAACGACGCTGTCAATTGCCAGGATCACATCAATGTCGCCGGTGTGCCGGAATTTCGTCCCGCAGGACTTCTTTTACATGCCAGTAAATCTAATGACATGGAGCTGTCGTTTTTAAGCACACTTAAAAACCATCGGTCTGGGTCGGATTTGAACCCGCGACCTTGGGATCAGTAGGCCAGTGTCTAAGCCACTGAGCCACCCAGACCAACAACCGCATCCAGAAGCTGCCCCATGGGAAGGTGCTGGTGGTTCAGTTGGATTGTTTGGTCAGCTACGTTGCTGCTGTTCGGGAAGACCAGTGCGGAGGAGGGAGCAGTGTCACTGCGCCTGCGTCTAATTACCTACACTAGGGAAGGAACCCGGCACCTACCTGCACTAAAGACCGGTTCGGCGACCGGACAATAGGGCACACAGCAACAACAGCTATTGTATGGTGTTCTGGTGTCTAGACTGTTCTCCCACAGTCACTCCCGACCATTCTACTTCCAGAAACTTTCCATTGTCTAAAGAACCAAAAAGGAGCAGCCGAGAGCCGAGCAAGTTAGTTAAACATTTACAAAGCGTTCAGTGGACAGCACCTGTGAATCATGCCAAGTAGCAGTTCAGTGCGAGTTGTAATCTGGCAGTTCTTAATTGTGATTCAATTCGACAGTTGTTCTGTTGCTCTGAGTTTGTACAAAAGTGATCCAAGTGTAACGTTAGCACTACACTAATTGAGAAGAAGGTGTTAAAGTGTGATTAGCAGTAAATGGTGTTTTCTCATTTGTTACAATATATTTTATTTAGAAACACAATTAATGTACATGGGCATCATTGGTAATCCATAACAACATTTGAGTAAAGTGCAGTATTTGTTTGTATTGGACAACCATATAACCTCCAATTAGAATATTTTGAGTCTTTCAAGGACAAAGCTAGAGATACAGAAAATGTATTAATATTCAAATTCATTCTGAATTTCTTATATGAAACTGTGGTCATTTCATTCCTACACCAAAAATATTATTAAAGAGCCTTGTGTTGAGTGTTCTTGTTGTTGTCCATAATACTACAGGAGGGAAAATGTTTTTAAGGTAACCTTTCATATGCAGATCATGTTGATGAACTTTCTAGAAACACAAATTATCCTTAAGTTTTAGCAGAAGTATTTCAATGGAACATCAAATTTTACACTTAAAGTACAAAATTCACTTGAAGCTTGTTATTTACACAAAAAAGAACAAAAGACTTGTCAACATAGTGCTGATAAAAGTTCCAAATATACCCGGAAGAGTTCATAATGTAATGCCCTATTTCACACATATTGACAACTTCAGAGCCAATCCAGTACCATAGAATTAAATAAAGACAAATATAAAGAAATAAGATAAACATACCCCAGCTGAATCATGGAGGCCTTTGAGAGCATATAAGAAATATTATAATGAATTGAAACTTGTGACTTTTGAGCCTTGTGCCATTATGGAAACAGACCCTCCACTTTTCTTTTCTTTTCTTTTTTTTTTTCTTTCTTTGGTCGGCAGTGATGGAAATAACATTCTAAATAATTTAATTTCTTAAGTATATTCATCAGCTAATCAGTAACCTTCTGCCAATTCTGAAAAATAACAAAGCAGTAATACCTGTTTGTAAGAAGAACATTGAAAAGTAACATCAATGGCTAAAAATAACTGCACATTTAGTTAATGGAAATATGGTACTGCACAATCAGTGCTGCAAATATTCAAATCCAGAAAAAACAAAGCATACTTATTAAATTTGTTATATTTAAGGAGTATCTTTTGCTAACTCATATCATTTACATTCTCTGTAACTAAATTCATAAATACTATATCTCATATGCACAAATATTTCATGGGCAACAGTTTTAAGAATATATTAAAAATTTTATTAAGCTGTTAGTTTTTCTTAGAAAGGCACTAAAAGTATATCACTTGAAGTATATTGTTCGTTACATTTATACAAAGTAGAAGTAAATGTTTGCATATAAATTATATCATGCTGCGGAAATTTGGAAATTAGTGTACAGAATGTTTCCTGAATTTTAGATCTTCTTGGTACTTTATTAAACAGATCTCCAAGATCTTTATGTATGTAGATATTATCACAAATTATGCTTGCTTTGTTAAGCTTCATAACATTGTTTTAAAAGGCATTAGTTCTCATTGAGATTTTAAAACTAATTTTGATAGTTCTACTCATTTACTCATAGACACAAAATTTATTTCACAAATTCTATCTATGCTTGTTAATGAATAATGTTGGAGTTCATCTTAGTGGTACTTCTATTCATTATTAGGTTAACATTTTATGAAGAGAAGTTATATATTTGGTGTTACAAGTGGAGGTACAGTTTTTAAGAACTTAGTGAGTACCAATAATACAACTATTTTCTTTAATATAAAATACTAATGTTATACAGACCAAACTGCAGCACTGACCTTAACCTGCTTTCTCATGATGGAAAATTTGATAACAGATTTGATTCTTTGTATCTTATTGTATTAATGGAGTGGTATTTCAATGAAGATTTTGCATTTGCTATAATTGAATGTTTTATTTTATAAGTTTGAGTTAGCAATCCATGTAATTCTGAGTTTTAGATGTGATTTAAAATGGCAAGCACCAGCTAGTTTGTTATTAATTATTCAGAAGCTCAGCAATAAATTCATTCACAACATTGAATAAAGTAACTTCATACTATGCTACAATACTGCCTACTGTTCAGTGATTGATGTTAAATGTTCACTGCAAATTGAATCTGGATAATACCCTTTTTAATTAAAATGCTGAATTATATGCAAAGTTTGTGAATCCATAAACCAGAAAAATGAAAAAAAAAAAAAAAAAAAAAGAAACACTTGTTGAAAATTATATTAAAAAGCTGTGTTTAAATATTATATTAAGTCTTGAATGCAATTGAAATAGCCTGGAAATGCAATTGCTTTGACTTTATCTCTGTAAACTGTCGTGTTGCAAAAATATACACCAAAACTTCACTGAGCTCTTTTCCATATTTTGCAAAAATTCTTTTACAGTTTAACAACCATGGGACTAAAATTGCCATTTACAATTTTTTAATAGTATTTTCATATCTAGTAACCTCAAATTAAAAAAAAAATGCAAGCAAACACTGCTGAAACGGTTTTGTCATGAGATATCACAGTCGTACCCATTGTGTATAGCTTGCTCTCTACTTATTATGTGGTGTTAATACATTCTAAAGCTTCTAAGTTATTCATCAGTAACACCATTTTTTGAACTTTCATGTAATATTTAGTCAGACATCAATGTTCAGATAAACACAGATTCGTCTTAAAGGTGCATACATAAAATTTTGGTGGTAATTAAAAGAGTTGTATAGGAAATTTAATAAGGGAAGCTAGTTCACTTGTGTATACAATATGTAAATATATGTATATACATTTCTCATAATAGAAAAAAATAACACCAAGATATTTTATGCACTTCTATGTGTATTCTATGTACAGAGTTCTTATTTTAGAATTTTGCAAGAAGACGTCAAAAGTGCTGCAGTGTTCATGGAGCTGATTGCCAGGAGCAACTGGTGGTTGGATGTGGATTTTTCATATACTCTACCTTTTAGTGTTCCCCACAGATAAAAGTTGCAAATTAGTTAAACAATACTATATCATGATCTTAAAGCAATATTAATGTACTAAAACAAAATATTTGAAATGTGCATGAAAAATCCGCATTCTATTGATGAACTTAAGCAGTATATAACAGAGAAAATCAAAGCCATCATGGCAATGGAAGTTCAAAATGTTGTCCATTCTTTCATAAGAAGATGTCAACTGTGTGTAGCAGCACATGGAGGACATTTTCAGCATTGAAAGTGAGAAATTGAAGTACACATTTTTGAACATGCTTTGATTAACTATAAGAGTGCGCGCCAACCACTGGTTGTAAGATTCACCCACTCCTGGCAATCGGTTGCACAAATACCGTCCAACTTTTGCCTTCTTCTCGCAAAATTCTAAAATAAGAACCCTGTAGTATGAATCAAAAGTTTGCTGTATGCATTTTTTATTTTGCTCGTTGTTCTTAGTGTAGGTTTAATTTTCAGCTTAATTTGCAATGGCTGTGTACCATTATGCCAAAAACCACATGCACTGTATGCATTAAGAAGTCAGTTTTATTCACTAAAGTATGTAAGAGTATATTTCAAATGAAACTAAAGAACGAAAATGGATAAAATGTTTGCCATGAGAGGTGCAGTGAGTTGTCAGAGGCACAAATATCACAACATATACTTGTATGATACATCCTTCAGTGAACTCCATATGCCTTCAGGTCTTACCCTCTGATGGTATGTGATACTGTCAACAGTAATTTGTAACTTTCCACATTACATGTTAACAAACACTAAGAAAATCTATATTTTAGTAGGTACAATGAACCGGGGGTAGAAATGCATTGTCACGAGTGGAAAGTGTAATTCATTACAAATTATTGAGTACAAATTCTTGTTTATTGTAAGAAAAAGCAAAGCTGTTACATGTTGTCCTACAGCAACTGTTGGAAATGCTAGTCATTGAGCTGACTGCAGAGCTTTGCACATCTCACTATGGACTGTAAGTAATATTCTCTAAGCAATACTTTGGCTGCTCTCAGATTTCTTCACTTGCTGACATGACCCTCACTACAAGCTCTGCTTCTGTGTTCACCAGAGTCTTGCAGACTCTGACTTCAAGTACTCTCACAGAAAGAAATGCAGTAGTATAAGATCTGGGGACCTATGTTGTCATAGAATATTAAATTATGCATATCATTGTTCGATTCTACCACAAGAAAAACCTGCATTCATTTTGAGGAAATAATGCATAGTTATTTGTTTTTCTAGTTTATATCTTCTTACTTACTACAGCTTCCAGTTGACATTCCTATAACCATCAGCAGAAATATATATGCAGAAGTGAGGCAAAGACCATATAGGCACAGAGTATAATTATTCAGAGCAAAAAATCAAATAAGAGTTTCAATAAAGAAAATAAGCAAGATGTGCAGGTTGCAATGGATTCAGAACAGAAAGTGACCAGATGAGTCTTGTAAATAAAAGGGTAGGAACACCATATAAACATAGATTTATATTTAAATACTGTACTTGCCTGTATTGAGGACAATTGGATATTTGCTGTAATGACTGACCCAATCCACATATTATAACATCATGGTTTTAGCACACTGGCATGTTAAAGGAATAATTCTTAATTTCAGTTTTGGTAAATGGCATGCCTAAGATATAGGCATTATGCTATCATAAGATGTGCAAACTGCAAGAGTTTCTTATTGCTTAGTTTGTATAGCCTCCTTTAACTTCTATGATCACGCTGGGGGCTTTGACTTGAGAAACATCTGAAAGGGTTATTGCTGAACAGTTTACCTTAAAGTTATAAAAGTCATCCAGAATGAAGAGGACTTCTGAGGACACTCTCAAAAAATTCAAAATATACATTTCATTTGTTAAGATCAACATTTTGAAAAATGTCCCATGTTGTCTGGGATGGAAGAATTTTGTTGAAAATCTTAGTATCGCATCCCTGGAGGATGCTGAACCTAAATACCAAGTTGGCATTTAACCAATTTTTTGTTTTTGAGTTGTGCTGTTCCCAAATACACACACACACACACACACACACACACACACACACACACACACACACACACACACACACACACACACACACACACACACACACACACACACACACACACACACACACACACACACACACACACACACACACACACACACACACACACACACACACACACACACACACACACACACACACACACACACACACACACACACACACACACACACACACACACACACACACACACACACACACACACACACACACACACACACACACACACACACACACACACACACACACACACACACACACACACACACACACACACACACACACACACACACACACACACACACACACACACACACACACACACACACACACACACACACACACACACACACACACACACACACACACACACACACACACACACACACACACACACACACACACACACACACACACACACACACACACACACACACACACACACACACACACACACACACACACACACACACACACACACACACACACACACACACACACACACACACACACACACACACACACACACACACACACACACACACACCACACACACACACACACACACACACACACACACACACACACACACACACACACACACACACACACACACACACACACACACACACACACACACACACACACACACACACACACACACACACACACACACACACACACACACACACACACACACACACACACACACACACACACACACACACACACACACACACACACACACACACACACACACACACACACACACACACACACACACACACACACACACACACACACACACACACACACACACACACACACACACACACACACACACACACACACACACACACACACACACACACACACACACACACACACACACACACACACACACACACACACACACACACACACACACACACACACACACACACACACACACACACACACACACACACACACACACACACACACACACACACACACACACACACACACACACACACACACACACACACACACACACACACACACACACACACACACACACACACACACACACACACACACACACACACACACACACACACACACACACACACACACACACACACACACACACACACACACACACACACACACACACACACACACACACACACACACACACACACACACACACACACACACACACACACACACACACACACACACACACACACACACACACACACACACACACACACACACACACACACACACACACACACACACACACACACACACACACACACACACACACACACACACACACACACACACACACACACACACACACACACACACACACACACACACACACACACACACACACACACACACACACACACACACACACACACACACACACACACACACACACACACACACACACACACACACACACACACACACACACACACACACACACACACACACACACACACACACACACACACACACACACACACACACACACACACACACACACACACACACACACACACACACACACACACACACACACACACACACACACACACACACACACACACACACACACACACACACACACACACACACACACACACACACACACACACACACACACACACACACACACACACACACACACACACACACACACACACACACACACACACACACACACACACACACACACACACACACACACACACACACACACACACACACACACACACACACACACACACACACACACACACACACACACACACACACACACACACACACACACACACACACACACACACACACACACACACACACACACACACACACACACACACACACACACACACACACACACACACACACACACACACACACACACACACACACACACACACACACACACACACACACACACACACACACACACACACACACACACACACACACACACACACACACACACACACACACACACACACACACACACACACACACACACACACACACACACACACACACACACACACACACACACACACACACACACACACACACACACACACACACACACACACACACACACACACACACACACACACACACACACACACACACACACACACACACACACACACACACACACACACACACACACACACACACACACACACACACACACACACACACACACACACACACACACACACACACACACACACACACACACACACACACACACACACACACCACACACACACACACACACACACACACACACCACACACACACACACACACACACACACACACACACACACACACACACACACACACACACACACACACACACACACACACACACACACACACACACACACACACACACACACACACACACACACACACACACACACACACACACACACACACACACACACACACACACACACACACACACACACACACACACACACACACACACACACACACACACACACACACACACACACACACACACACACACACACACACACACACACACACACACACACACACACACACACACACACACACACACACACACACACACACACACACACACACACACACACACACACACACACACACACACACACACACACACACACACACACACACACACACACACACACACACACACACACACACACACACACACACACACACACACACACACACACACACACACACACACACACACACACACACACACACACACACACACACACACACACACACACACACACACACACACACACACACACACACACACACACACACACACACACACACACACACACACACACACACACACACACACACACACACACACACACACACACACAACCATTTTGTAAAAATGCTTTTTTTGGAATTCAGGGGACCTCAAAACAGTATTTCTACTGAAATCTCTGTATTGAATTTTTGGATGGAATGCACTACCTTCTCTACCTACTATGCACATGGTAGAGAAAGTAGAAAAGTAACATAAGTTATCTTTGTACAGCCAGGACAGAAATGAGTCATGTCTTGAATGTAAATTTTTCTAAGACCTACACAGCACAGTGCTTTGTTCACATTGTATGCAATACAGTTGTGTAGTCACTGCAGCAAACTGTTATATTGCACTACTAAAAATGCCATTTTCATACGTCTCCTCCTAGTGGTGTGTAAAAGCGTAGGGTATTTCTGTTGTTGAGACCACAGGTTCACTTCTCACATGTAGTAAACACTTTCTTTGGTTAATGTTTAATCAACACATAGCAGCTACTTATTTTCAGTACGAGTATATTGCATTTCATATACAGCAGTTGATGAAATTAATAATAGAATATATATAACTCTTCTTTAACCCTTTAACACCGAAATAATTTTAATTTTTTATTCACTTTCATTTTTTTATCAGCAACTCATACAGTTTTGTTGAACTCTAATACAAAATAATGAGTCATTACAGAGAACCATTTTGTCACAATGGGCCATGTCCACATGATCACGCTAGGTTGGCTCTACCTTTTGACATGTGGAAGCTATAGTAACTACAGCGTTGTCTCTCCAATGTACAATACCTATACCGTCAGAGCTCTTTGCCATGTCATATGCACCTCGTGCCTGATTCTTAATTTCTTTTGAAGGAACGATAGGACAGTTTTTCGGGATTCTATTTTCCCTAATTGTCCCTGTAGTGCCATATCCACACGCTTTCAAATGAGGCAGCAGTTCCATCCCAGTAAAAATGTTGTCAAAATATGAACAGAATGGCAAGTGAACCATATTATTTGGTAGTTCACTGAGCATCTCAACCATCGGTGCAGCACACTTTCCAAAGTGTTCCTCATATTCTGCATTGCCGTTAGAATTTTCCCTTGATAACTATCAAAATTTATCAAATAACCAGAGAGCAAGTTTAGACACCAGTCCTTATAGCCAAAATGAATAGGTTTTCCACGGGTGAATTGTTTTCAGCTATGTCTTCCAAAATACTCTACCATACGCTCATCAGAATCTGTATTCTGCTCTAGTCTGAAGTGGGAGATGAATCTTTTCTCCAGCATATTAAAAAGTGGTCGCAGTTTCCACATCTTGTCATTCATTTTAGGTTGTGTATTGTCTGCACAGTGAATAGGCCAAAAAATTTCTACAAAGCAGTCTCTTCTAATGGCATTTGCAACAAATATTCCGCAGATCTTCTGATACCTCCCAAAATTACCTTTTACTAAGGACATTATTGTAGCCAAATAAAATATGTATAGCGAGGAACATTTTAAATTCCTCTGCTGTTATTTTAGGACCGTCATAATTGCTGATTATTGCATATATCCTAGATTCTTCTATCATAAATTTAATTATTTCATCATCTAACGTAAGTTCGAAACATTCCCAGGTGTTTTGTTGGATAATAATGAATAATAGCTTCTGGGAATATGCCAATTGAACCTCTATTATCATCCTTAGTCCACATGAAGCTTTCCTTCATATGTTTGCTCTTCCTCTGTGGTGCAGCAAGTGTGTTTTCTAAAGCGACATCATCAACTGCACCACCTTACACGCACATTGTTGGTGAGGACAATTTCAGCTTGGCTAGAAAACTGGTGCCCTGCAAGATTATCGATCTCACCACCACCATCCTCTTCACCAGAATCTTCATCAGAGTATATGTTAGCATCTGGAGGCTCTATAAAAATGCTGTCAATGTCTCCTATTGGTTCATCTGATTCTAAAATATCCAAGGCTTCCCGGGGAGTTATATCCCTGTTAAAAACATATGGAAAGTTATATTCTGTATGCTAAGTTTATAGTCTTTTAAATAATAAGTTTTGTTATGGCAACACAACGCCTAAGCCATGTAAGGTAACATAACTGTGAAAATAGACTAAATCATATACTGCATATACATGCACCTAGCGTATTCATATGATCATGCTTCACTTTAGAAGGGTCTAAGCCAAATATATACAGTAACTATTGTTTTGTTTCATAATAACAGGAACACTAATCTTGCCAAAGACCTTTAAAAGTATTTATCACATAATGCAGGTGTAATTGTAAATGAAATAGGAAACTTGCTTTAAGCACACTGACTTCTGGCAGCTGTTACAACACTAGCGATAACTAAAAGTTGTGCAACAACAATGTTTGTTTACAGAAGTGAACAATATGAGTGGACAGGGATACCACACCATTCTGTAGCTGATATAAACCATCAGCGATACTCTACAGATGAACATGACTCATTGGAACGCTGTTAAATGGAAAGCAGTAAACCATGATAATATGAACACGCACGGCATTAAAGGGTTAAGCATTTATTCTACCTACCTGCAATACGGGTGCTGTACACAAAATCACGTGATGTGCAGAAGGGTGCACAAATGCTTCAGACCTGAACAGGTTCTCTTTCAATGAATCATACAGCATTTGACAATGGCTGAACATGCACACATGCTGTCCATTCCAAACCAGAGTTACCTCTGATGTAAATAAAAGCACATATTTCTGATTGTCATGAATATAATCACACAGCTACTTAATAAATGTATAGAATTGCATATTTTATTGCAATTGTAAGAAGTCATTGCTAAACATAATGGATATATAATAACTGTTAGAATATTATAAAATATAATTTTGTTAATGATACCTGCTATTTCCCTAGCACTGGGAGTACCTTACTTGTGAGTTGCCAACTAAAGTCAAAACCGCTTATAGCAACATGGCTTTTAACGATGTATTGGCTATAAGAGCAAAATCTAACAGTCCCATCTAAACCCTTATGTGAATGCTATATTTAAAAATTGCATAGTACAGCGTCACATATAGTGACTTATCATATAAAACAATGTATATTTTATTACCGGTTCAGAGAAATATATCAGCTATAATGTCCAATGTTCATTTTTGTTTGTTACATCAAGCAATATACAGAAGTATTTTTACACATGAAATGAACAAGACACTATTGATGATGCGAGTGGCACTGTAGTTAAACATAAAATGTTGCGAGTTTCACTACTTGAAATCCGACAGATACACACCTGACACTCCTATGGTCTAATAAATACAAAATGCGCAGCTTCCAGCAATTTGATATGTCCAAAAAATACCCCTGTAATGCTTATTCTCTAACTCTCGTTGATCTTGCAAAAAAAAAAGAAGAAGAAGAAGAAGAAGCAGACACCCAGTTTGTGTGACTATTGGCTATAACGTCCACCAACCATTGGTCCCTTTGACAGCATTATAACCAGCTTTGACTGTATATGCATGACTGGCATTGCCTTGCATATGCAAGAAATGCAACAGCAATACCCTCAAGGTGCTATCTCAGCACTGAATCAACACTTTGCATAACATAGGAAATATGAGTATGACAAGCAAAGTCATTCATTATTTATTAGCACACATATACTAAGTTCAGATAAAATCTTGTGATCTAGTCAGTTAGTGTGTGAGTTCTCATGGCAGAGGAAGGTGTGTATAGTGTGAAACAAACAGTTCAAACACAAAAGAGGGAAAGCATTAAGAAGTCACAAAAAACAAATAATACTTAATATTTAATTACTTAATGTGTTCAACTCACTACTATAAAAATACCCATCGCTTGCAGTAACGCATAATACAAAAATAACATCCTAGTTTACAGGCATTCCAGTGAAAAGTGTAACCAATACTGTGCAGCAAACATAAACAGACTGATTCTAATATGGCAGCTGAGTTCTCTTAGGTGGATCTGGATTTGGGTGTTTTACCTTTCCCTGAGGATCGCAAATAATGTAAATAAAAAGTTCATTTCTGCAAACTTATAATGGATGCTTCTTCAGGTTGCAGTTTGAACTATAATTTTCACACAGGGCATAAATGAAATAATGTTCATCAGCAAGCATGTGCGAGACGAAGCAGTAGCTGTTAGGGATTGTGAACTACTTTCATGCGGATAATATAAAGATTTTGTTTACAGTAAAACGCACTCTGGTTTGGAATGAAGAGTAGAATGGACAAAAAGAAGTCTCTCCTTTCACTAGTGAATGAAGCAGGCTTTTCTGTTCATGAAGTTGCAGCTCATACTGGAGCCGCTGCATCTACAGTACAGAGGTGGGTGAGATTATCCAGGGAAGGAATTGAACAGTGTTGTCCTGGTTCAGGAAGAAGTGTATGTCCACTCCCAAAATTAATGTAGCTCTATTTGCAGTAGCACTGAGGAACCCTTTCCAAATTGCTTCTGAAATTAAGGTACATTCACAATTCCCTGGATCAGCTCTGCAATGTGTATAAACAGCAGCTAAAGAAGTAACATCTGAACAGATGATCACAGATTGTCTTGCCTTGCATTTGCAGAGGAAAATGCCAACTGCAACTGGAATAACGTGATATTTTTAGAGGAAGTCACATTTTGTTCACATGTAAGGGAAATGTGATTGTCTACCATGCACAGGAGTCCCGATACAATGCAAAATACAATTCACAGTTTCATCACAGTTGGGGCTGGATATCAAGGGATGGTCTAGGTGTATTGTGGAAGCTTGACAATACACTGAACAGTGTGCAATACATGGTAATATCCAAGAATATTTTGATTCCTTCTGTAAGGGTGAGATATCCTAATCCAATTATTGCTGAATTCCTACACGATAATCAAACTGTCCACACATGTCAAAATTGGTTCTCAGAGAGACAAGACATCAGAATAATAGACTGACTTCTCTGTTCACCTACAGAAAATGAGTGGGCTCGGGTGAAAAGGAAGTTTTGCTTGTATTTCCCTGCAGGTGCACAAAGGATAAAAAATGGCCTTTGGGCACAAATTATACTTGCTGAGGGATCATATGCTCAATTTTAATGTTGTTTATTTTTTATATTGTTTAATTCTAGAAAATATAGTTTATTTTAATTTATTTATAATGTCTTAGCAGAAGTATGTTTTGTGTTTATAGGTGTGACTAAAGTGCTTAAGCTATATTGCTATAATATAATGTTTTACACATAAGGTAGTGCCATGGCTGAGCAGTTAGACCATTTGCCTATCACCAAGGCAGCCCGGGTTTTATCCCAGGGACCCGCATGTGGTATTCATGGTGGATGAAGTGGCATCTGGGCAGGTTTTCTCTGGGTTCTCAGGTTTCCCTACCATTCATTCCACTAACTGCTCTATCATCACCTTTCCAATCATCCCTTTCACCTGCATTTCATATCATATTCTTCCTCACTCCCATACCTGGTGCTAGGCTGACCACCTGCTTCCAGGTCTTCACTCTGACCGGTCCATAGGTTCCTCTGCTCCCCAACAGGCACTTAACCCTGGCTTGTAAGTCCTAGGAAGTATAAGTCCTACATACAGGGAGGGTAATCAGATGAAGCAAAAGAAGTTTTACACATCCAACTCTAAAGTTAACAACATAAAAAATAACAAGTAATGTGATATTTGAACCAAGGAGCTTATGAGCACAAGCAACATAAGGTTGTAGTATGCTCTGTTTTCAATAGTTTATAAGATGACCATTGTATTTAAGGCACAGACCATTCTACAGTTCCTGCATGTGCATTGTGAACACAGCTGTTACGAAGGATATCAAGCCCTTCGATTAGCACATGGAATCTGGGGATGACTTTTTTTTTGTCCACAGCTGTATATTGCAAACTCATGAAAATAAGTGATACATAGTGATAGCAATTTAATGAAACTATTAAAAACATACATATAAATTTAGTTAATGTTGTTTTTAAACATTAAAATGTGTGAGAGGTAGAACTGGAACTTAAAAATTCAATGCCACAACTGGGATTTGAACCACACACCTTCCACTTACCGGGCGGCTGCTCTAACCACTGAGCTATTGTGACAAACTACCAGAATGGCATTAAATTCTCAAACCAGTTCGTATTTCTCCTGGTAAACCACAAAGGCAGTCTCACATCAGAGACAATTACCCCAATGGTGACTTACTATTGTAAGTACTTTATATCCCAGGATTAAATAACCTTCAGATGGTAATTGAGAAATTGTGAGACTGCCTTTGTGGTTTACCAGGAGAAATACGAACTGGTTTGAGAATTTAATGCCATTCTGGTAGTTTGTCACAATAGCTCAGTGGTTAGAGCAGCCGCCCGGTAAGTGGAAGGTGTGTGGTTCAAATCCCAGTTGTGGCATTCTACCTCTCAAACTTTGCCCACACACGGCTTGTGTGTTTAAAAACACCAACAGTAAGTTTGTTGGCATAAATAAATAATAATTACCATCTGAAGGTTATTTAATCCTGGGATATAAAGTACTTACAATAGTAAGTCACCATTGGGGTAATTGTCTCTGATGTGAGACTGCCTTTGTGGTTTACCAGGAGAAATATGAACTGGTTTGAGAATTTAATGCCATTCTGGTAGTTTGTCACAATAGCTCAGTGGTTAGAGCAGCCGCCCGGTAAGTGGAAGGTCTGTGGTTCAAATCCCAGTTGTGACATTGAATTTTTAAGTTGCAGTTCTACCTCTCAAACTTTGCCCACACACGGCTTGTGTGTTTAAAAACACCAACAGTAAGTTTGTTGACATAAATAAATAATATTAAAATGTGTTTCCAAGAACAACAGTTACAGTTTTTTTTCAAAAAAATAAGACAAGTTTTCATTTTCAAAGAAAATGTGTCACATTTGTAGGTCTTTGGTAAGTCAAATCACTGCATTCAGAGTAACTCCAGTTCCTACAAATGCATCTGTACCATAATTAAGGAGCGTGTTTTCAAAACTTGATAGATGCAAAATTTTACAAAATTGAGTTATATATAGTATCAGCATAATTTTCACCTTCTGCATTGTTCTGTGAAATCAGATTTTGCAAAATTCAATTCTTGTCCTGTGTAGAAGCTAGGGAATATCAGCAGTTTTTTCAAAACTCAATAGATCCACTTGCTCAATTAAAGCAAAGGTCGATACATGCAATTTTATTATTTTGTAATCCAAAGTGTAGCAACCTCAATTCTATGAAATGCATGTTGGCATTGACTGCCATCTCACTCTTGCGATTCTTGGAATTCTCAATCATTTCTGCAAGCTTTGTACACTCCTGCTTCGTTGGAAATAACTACGAACTCAGGTTGTGCACTTGGATTTCACATTAATTTCTGCAAGCCTTTTGTTCCATTTATATCCTGCCTTTAACTGCAGAGGTCATATCGGTGACCTTGCCTATTGGCAATGGTATTACTCGTTTAACAGTGGGTTTTTTGGTCTTTGGGGGTTTTTATACGTTGAAGTCACACATTCACACTTTCATTCATACTTCCAGACTCAGGGAAGGATGAAGAATAATCTTGGCTGGAGAACTGCACTGTACTATGTACAATGGACAGGAGCTCAGATTGTGAAACTGTACTAGTTGTAGAATGCACGGGAGGTAGGAATTGCAAAAACAAGGAAAGGAAATCAAAATGCAAGTCAAGGAAAACTCATACTCCAGCAATTGCATGTTTAGATAGTCTCGAGTACACTCCACAAAATCCTAAAACTAAAGCTTCCAAGGAATCACAGGGGTGTCAAAATTTTGCTTATCTGGGAATGTGCCAAAGGAAATCAGAGGAGGTGACAACAGGAATGTTACAGAAGGGCATTACTGCTGCTATAAAGCAAGACATTAAGAAGTACAGATGTAGAGAAAGCCACTATGGAAGAGCAAAATCAATTAGAGGATATTTATCCTCCAGAACTTAATATCAGAAAAATGTGGACCAACTTCTGCAAAGAAAGAAGATTAAGAAATCTACCAGTCTGCTCATTGTCAAAATATAAAAACATATTTTACAACTTCTTCAATCTTTCATTCCGTACACCACACACTGACACATGCTCAACCTGCAAAATGGGAGTGATGAAGATTAAGACAGAGGCAGATGTGGAAAAGAGAAACGAACTAAGAAGCATGTATAGACTGCAGAAGCACTAATAAAGGTGAAAGCTTACTTATTCATATTGTTTGAAATTTCTTTGTGTGTATTTAATATGTTTATTATATAAATAAAACAAAATATATGTTATTGTGAATGTAGTAGTACTTAGTTTCAAAGTTTATACCTAATAAAATAATCCTTATAAACATTAATATGTTGGTTGTATAGCACATTATGTATTATAAAGAAGTGAAAATAAATAAAAAAATAATAAATGCATAAATAAAAAGCAACAAAAACAGTAAATTACAAAAATAACGAAATTTCATGTCTTAATTTCTCGCTCAGGCAGAAAAGTTGATCAGCATCTATTGGCTTTTGAAAAAACTCCACATTTTCAAACCCCAAATTTGCACCTGTTAAACTATACTATTTTTTTCTTTTCACATTCAATGACACAGTATCAGGAAGGAGAACTGAATGATTAATGTATTTGCTGTGCTAACCAATTAGTATTGCCAATAAATTGAGAAAACAGTTTTTTTCAAAAACGCATTTTTTGCATCTATCGAGTTTTGAAAAAACGCTCCTCAATTCTCTATCATGACCAAACTCCCTGCAAAGTGAACAGCCATCTGCACTAAATTCAGAGTTCACACTGTCCATTTTGTCATCACATATGGTATCTAGCTCTATGTTCATATCACAGGATCACTGCTACTCCCATTGAATTGGAGTTCTCTCTTTCTTGGCCTTTCATTTCAGTTATGTTTTTCAACCAATTCTTCTCTTCTATTTCCTTTCTTGTTCTTCACTTCAATGGCTTTTAACAACAGGTATTGTCTTTTGGCTTCATTTTCTATCTAAACCATTCTTTTCTGGTGCAGCTGTCAATATTTTTGACTTCCACTTTCTTCTACCAAACATATGTTTTTGTTTATGTTTTGGTTTTGAAATCAGAGAAATATCATAACTTGGATGTATTTGGCTTTCTGCTGGGTTACTTTATGGTAATAGCAATAATGAAGTTCTTTATTTTGGACCAGGCATTTGTTCTGACGATCTTGTTTTTGCTATTCTATAATAACTCTTCTCATTCTAGCCTTAATCTTTAAAGGACAACTCAGGATCATCTGTAACAGATGACTCTCCTAGTGGAATCTGTCTAAACTGAACCAATGGCTCAGAATCACTGGTGCTAAATATATCTGCATTTAAAGAATGCACTCATGATCTGAAGCCCAAAATTATCTTTTCCGTTCTAGCTTTCAGATGTCTGGTTACATAGTTCTACTAGATCATATGGGAAGATCTTTTCACTCAAATGCTTATTCACATATAAATTACAGCGTGATGTAAATACTTCTTTCATACAGCTATAAAAGATAAGCCCAAAGATTGAAGCTAGTGGGAAACAAAACAGAATCATTACCATAGCAATGCCCATTTTGTTGTAGAGGTTATAAATGTTCATAGAGTATGTGACTGCCTTGGTTATCAAGGGTTAGCAAAATTAGATCATCTTTGATGGCTTTACATGTTTATTAAAATGCAAAAGTCATTAAAAACAAGTTCATCACTCAAGACCTTTTTAGAACAACCAGTGGCATGCGGTGGTCACAACAATTACCCCAGCAGTATACGCTACGGCACTGAAGAATCATCCTATACTTTAAAATAAATAATCCTTATTCCAAAATGGTCACGTTATAAATAGCAGAGGTATTTGTTATCCTAAATACTTTTCTGATATTTAGCATATGCTTAGCACATTATAGCCCATATAAAAATGGTCTGTTTTGAATATTGTCTATTACACAGTCATTTGCATTCATTTTCAATAAATTCACCTGTCACATTTACTAGATACTTTAACAGAAACATATAAAACAACGCACTCCTCACCTTTTAGTTTCTGCAAGGTGCAAACCACAGAACTCCCTAGTAGCGCAAATGTCTGTCTGTCTGTCCGTCCGTCCGTCCGCCCGCCCGCCCGCCCGCCTGCCTGCCTGCCTGCCTGTCTGTCTGTCTGTCTGTCTGAACAATGCTTTTAAGGTATTAAGCGTAGCTAATACACGTTGAATATGTAGTGTGTAACTTAAGGATTGGTGTAAAAGTACCCCTAAAAATTTGACTGTGAGAGTCGGCTGAAGGACAATTTCGGAGGCGAAGGGAAAGGCGTGATAGACGGGTAGATTTATTAAAATGTACAAACCGGGTCTTACTTAGGTTTACTGGTAGTCCAAGTCCTTCGAGGTGCGCGATTATCTTCTGACAGTCTGTCGAAAAATTGCCCAAGCCCATACGGGAACTTGGGGGGGGGGGGGGTGATTGTTTGATAAAGAATAATATCGTAGGCGTATTGTAGGACTCTGACGGCTACTGTTACCGCCGAGATGATGTCACCGACATATATGGCTTATAACAATGGACTAAGTGCCGATCCCTGAACTAGACCTTGCGATGTCTGTCTTATGTGAGCATTTTGTGGGAACGGTGCAAGTGTGCAATGTCTATCGACATGAAGCGCCGATATGAGTTGGCGAATAGGCGTCGGGACTCCGACCGCCTGTAGCCGTTTCAGTAAAATTGGGATCGAGACATGATTGTATCCAGAAGTTATATCTAGAAACTTGCCAGGACTTGGGTATTTGTGCGGAAGGCGATATTAACATCGGTTAAAATGGTATACAGTGGGAAGGTGGTCCCATAGCCTCTCCGGAATCCTTATTGCGTACTGGGCCACCGACTATTTCGTTCTAAATAAAAACTGAGGCGGTCCTGGAGGATCTTCTCAAACACCTTTCTTAATGTGGTTAATAAGCCTATCGGGCGATAATCCGAAGGGGCGTGACCCATACATCCTGGTTTTAGGGTGGGATGGATTATTATGGTTCGCCATGACGTTGGTATAGATCCCCCGCGAAGTAGTTTGGTATACGCTGATGCTATTAAAGCGTACCACCTTCGGAAGAGATTGCAAAAAGTTATAGGTGATCCCGTCGGCTCCCGGGACCGATCACCCGGTTTTTCTCATAGTTCTGCGTACCTCAGTAGCAGTAAAATGTGTTAATAGTGGGTTCCACGTATCTATTTCCGTTGCCGTAATCGTCATGTTTTCGGGCACCGAAGTCGGGGCCACCCGACATCAAAATTGTTCCTGTAATTCGACCTGCCTGTTCATCGGTGAGGTCGGTAAAGCTGGGCGTGGTTTCTTGAACCAGGCCAACTGTTTCCATATTTGTGCGGTTGTAGTATCCGACGTGATGGAGTTACAATATCGTAACCATGATTGCCGTTTGATGCGGCGGAGCCGACGTCTCACGCGGGCCTCCGTTCTTCTGACTACGAAGTAGGCCTCCTCGGTCCTAAGGTAATTGTATCGAGAGTAAGCCAACCGTTTTGCCGCGACCAACTGGGCACACTCGCTGTTGCACCATGGAGGTTTTCGGATCTTCGGCGACTTTATTTCCGTCCAGGGGAGATACTGATCCTGGTACTGGTGTAGTATAGCCTCGATCTGTTCGTATGTCACGTCGGTTTCCGAGAACTGATTGGTCTCTTGGTTAAGGTACGAACGTAAATGTTCGCGGCACACCTCTCCTCGGCTACGACAATGATATATCGTGCGTCCGCCTCCCTGTCGAGGTACGTATTGAATAAGAGAGGGAAAATGATCACTCCCCAGGGTCTGGGGGAGTTTCGACAAAGTCACATTGGGGTTTATGTCTGCTGTCACAAACATCAGGTCTGGGGACGAGTCCTGTTGTCCCGGAGCACCCATTCTGGTGGTATGGGGTTCAGATATTAAAGTCCACGCATGTTGTTCCCCCAGCTGGAAGAGGGGATGACGTTGGCGTTGTTGCGAAGAAAGCGCCCGGAAATCTGTGATATTAAAATCACCGCAAATCACTTGTTGCTGTGTTTGGGGAGTCAGAAATTGTGTCCATTCCACCAAGGTGAAACGGCGGCCGGTCGCATAGACACCTACAATCGAGAGGTCCCCTAGAGTTACCCGTACAGCTTCCAAGTGGGGCGCGAACCGGATATCGGTATCCCAGTCCCGGGCATACAGATTACTGGCGACACCGATGGCTACACCTCCACCTTGCGTCGCCCGGTCGTTACGGAATATTTGATACCCCTGGAGGCGAAATGGCTGGTGTAAATGTAACCAGGTTTCCAGCAGTATTATGACATGAGGGATAAACCTAGTCAAGTACCAATGCAGGGCTGCTAATTTATTATTAATGCTGCGCGCATTCCAATAAGCCATTCTTAATTCCGGCATAGTAAATATGAGAATATCACAGGTCTAGTTGTTGTTTCAATGATGTCAGTGTACGTAGGAGATATTCAGGAGTTCGGCCAATAATGTATCAAATATACGTTGAATTTCCCAGAGGTCCCGTCCCCGAGACCCCGGGGGCCACTTTGAGGGTAATCCCGTGACTGTATCCTCCCTCGGGACGTTTCTATCCAGTGAGTTTTTGTCTTTGGTCGATGCTCTTTGCTCGATTGAACCAGTGTGCGATTCCCGGGTAGGAAGCGGTTGTAGGACTCCTAGGGGTCCATTCTCCGTTGGTGCAGATGGGGTGACGGAGGGGATTTCCTCTGGCCAACGACCATGAGGTGCCCATCGTTCCCGTAACCATTCCTGAGCAGGAGGTGCCTGTTGTGATTGACATTTACGTTTAGCCGAATAGTTCGATGTATCCCACCCGGTCCGATATGAGTTGGGCTTTGATATTGTGGATCGACTTCGATCCTCTGGTAGGTTAAGAAATTGTTCCCGTCCCTGGCACGAAACATCCTTGGGAATAGTTGTTTTAGTGAGGTCTGCGTATGAGGTGGTTCCCGTAAGCATCTGCCAAGCCTCGTATCTAGAAATAGGTAATTCCCCTATCCGGGCCGCAATCTGCGATTCAAGTTTACAAGCTGGACATTTATCTGTCTCCGTTGCCAAGTGTCCCTGCTTGCAATTAATACAACACACGCGATTCACAGGAAAGTCGCTCTGCTCCTCCAGGTGAACCTATCCACACTTTAAACTTCGCTTGGCGTTCCTACAGAATTTTGCTCCATGATGGAATTTACCACAGTTTTCACAAATTAGAACCCTTGTTGTATACGTCTCCACTGCAAAGCGTTGATAATGGACATACACGTACGCTGGCAGTCGTTGCGCCCTGAAGCTAATCTTCACCGTATGTGTCGGCTGATAAGTCGTGTCCCCATTCGATGTAACTCTGCGATTGAAACGATGAAGATTATGTATAGGTAGCTGGCCCGTTATTTGTAGATGGGTACCCAGTTCTCCCATGCTTCTATACCCCTCACCACGCCTGTTACAAAGATATTATAAAAGGGGATGTATGATCGTGTGTCATTAATCGCATCAAAATCCGAATCTAGAAATTTATTAGCTCCCATGTAGGTAGAAAAGTGTACTTCTAATTGGTTAAAGCCACTTTTATGGCTGTGTCACCCTCTCGGCGTGTACAAAAAGCCATTTTCCAATTTTAAGAGGGTGGAAGTCCCGAAAATTCCGACTATTACGTCGGACTATCACAAAAAATGGGCCTAAATCCGTGGCTTGATAGCGTAATGGGGGTTTAGTTGACTCGCTACTCATCGTTGTCCCAGGCGCCATATTTGACCCATTAGACTGCTCGGCAGCCGGAAGCTCTGTCGGATTCAAATTCGACTCGGCATTTTCTTGTGTAATTACCTCCGTATGTTCAGCCACTGGTATGTCTGTTTCCATGACCACCGGGGCTAGTAGAGTTGTGTCATCCATAATCAGTGCCGGCTAAAACATTGCCGGCAACCCCCCCCCCCCCCCGAAGGGGTGGAAACGCCTCTAAGATCCACCAAAATTAAGTATGAAATTGTTATTCTTACCTCGTTACTCCACCAAGATAGCCAGATACAAAATTAATCACTCAACAAAAAAGACAGAAACTATGCCAAAAGCACAAACACGTGTGCTCTGGTAACACAAAGACTGCTTCAGCAAACAGCCCGATCTACCCCGCCACCACACCTCCGCCAAGCAACTAGCAGTAAGCGTATGCAAAGAGCGATGCGCCTGCCACCATTGATCACGGTGGGATGAGCGCAAACGAACTTTCAAACTTGTGACAACAGCAGTATATAATCTGATCTGCATGATGACCGACTTATTAAATTTTCCCCTGTTTATTTCCATTTTGTTAATGGAGGTCACTTTCGTAAACAAAAGAGCATTTCTTAACAATATTTCTTAAGAATTTCTTAACAATATTTTTAATGTTAGGTAATAGTTTAAAGTATATGCGCTTTTCATATCGTTTGCATTATTGTACTATGTCCTATAAAAAGACACCATTATTGTAGGGTTGCTACGCTTGCGTGTATCGCTATCTCTCTTTCAAGCTTTCGATGTCGATATGTAACGGTGTAACCGATCGACTAGGCTCTGTTCTACGACGTCAAAGCCTAGCTAGCTGCAATGAAACTCAACTAACCAATCAAGTACACACTTACCTCTGCTGTCGGCTGGTGCCATGACTACGCTAGCTAGAGCTCTATACAGAATACGCATGCGTCAATATAGCTCTCGTACGCTAGCTGGTATTGTAAGTACATATTCCTTTGGAACAAGCCCAGTCGCCAAGAGCAACAGCTAGCTAATGGCGGGGCGGGAGTTTGAACCTTAAGTTCAAGTTCGATGTGCGTATTTGATTCAGATATGAAGCAACTATTTTAATTTCGAACTTGTGAATAAATCGGTTACCCCAGCAGTTCTGGGGTAGCTGGGGTTGAATGCACGCCACTGAGAACAACCATACATAGCTCCTAAAGGTCCATTCTGACTTAGCTGAGGAACCATTCGCTGATGAGGATACATAAAACTAGAGAAATATGCACCTGTAGCATTGAAATGACAAGTGATAGTGGTATTATATCCTCTTTCCCATGATATTGCTGCTCCTACGTGTTTGATTCTTTTTGGGACTAAGATTGTACCAGGATCTTGTACAATCTTTATGCTGGTTTTGTCAACAGTGAAAATTGTGTTTGGTGAAAAGTTATACTGTAACATAATCTATTGCAGGTTTGGGAAGACTAGTCTTACATCTTCATTGAAAACCTTTGCTCTATTTAAGCTAGTCCCAGTGGCGGCTCGTGACCTGTCGCAGTGGGTGTGCAGTACATAACATCCTCTCCACCTTTACTCCCTTTCTTTCTCTAACACACACCACAGAATTCTAATTCTAAATTCATATGGGCAATTGAGCTCATATGTTTTACTCATATATTTTACACATTCGCATGCGGAAAAAATTAGTGGGTGTGCAGTTGCGAATATGCGATCACCCAGGAACCGCCACTGGCTAGTCCCCCCCTTAGGTTTCCTTGCTTGATTTCTGAATGTCCTTTTATAAATAGACAGCCAATCTTATCCAGCTAAAATACAAATTTATGGGCTGTTTTGCTAACTTTTACAAATTCATGAGCCATTTTACTCACTTCAATGGCAGACATATCATAGAACAATTCAGCATATATTCTGACAATTCATTTTCTTGAGTATTTGAGGAGCATTGGAGCAAAACACATAGACAAAGTATTTTAATACGGATTTCTCCTATTTCAATAGTACAGAATTGATCTGTGCAATCCATTCGTTTCAAATAACACTCCTTCCTATTGTAAAATGGCTTAAAAATACAGCATTGTTTCAGATAGTGCTTAGTCCCTTGAGACAAATGGAACAAAACATATCATTTTTCATTAGCGATGAATTGCTTACACGCAGTGGCGAAACGTGCAATGAAGCGACGGAAGCGAGTGCCCAGCTCCACGAGCTCATTCAGTACCTAAATATTTTGGTATTTGCACATTCGTAACCTTGAATACTTCGTAGATTTCCGGAAGCAATCGCGACTTGGTAGTTGGGAAGCGCTGAAAAATTTTGCACGTGAAATCTCTAGTGTACGAAGAAAAGTTTGTTTAATTTTATGCGGCTCTTTTAAATACAACAGCAAATATATTTCAGTAGAATTAGCAGAAATATGTTGCTTAGATTGGTTTTAGTAGTAACAAATAGTGATTTCTTGTGAAATTTTAAGTTATTAACCAAAAAGTGGGAACTGCATGCTTTCTCCATTTTAGAATAACAATTCACGCGGCGTTGGACCAGCTCAAGGAAATATGGGACGTGTGAGTGGAGAGGGGGATATGTATGTCTGCTGGAAGTGTGGACAGTCTAGCAATGCAAGAAGGGTCTATGTGCGACTGTGCAATAGAAAGGGTACTGAAGAGCAGCTTTAGTTTTTTCAGTTATGAGGAAAAACTAAATATAATTAAATGTGACAAGCCGAAAAAGCTTCTTAATAATGATATTGGCATGCAAAGCAAAGACGTTAAAACATTTATGCGCCACTTTAATGAAAATATGTAAGATACCATTCCATGGTTATGTGGGTATCATAGATTGCAAAATTGTTGTCTCAAGCAATTTACGCAGTTCGAAAATACACGGATTGAATCGAGTTTAAGCGAACAATTCTGGCTCATAATACAGAAGCATAATGAAGAGGTAAAAAGGAACAGGAAAATTTGTTTCGCAAATTATAAAGATGGTGTGCATTTTGGGAAAGCACAAACTTGCATTTCAAGGACATGAGTCCCAAACCTCTTTGAACAGAGGTAATTATATTGAAATGTTGAAGGAATTAGGAGATTCTGATATAGACTTGTCTCATCACTTGGCAAATTCGACAGTTTTTTCAGGGTTGTCCAGTAATATACAAAATTATATTATATATTCTGTTTCGGAACTGATGACAAACGAAATATAGAAAGAAATTTCTCAAGCTGCTTTTGTTGGAATTATTGTGGAATAGGCAACAGATATTACAACGAAATCACAACTAGCTGTTATATTTAGGTATGTGAAAAAAACCAGAAGTATTGAAGAAAGATTTTTGCGTTTCAGCGATGTCAGTGTCGACAGAACAGCAAGTTCTTTAGCACAACATGTATTTCACGTCTTAAAAGAATTTAATTGTGAAAGAAAATTGGTGTCACAGACATATGACGGGGTGGTTGTAATGTCGGGGGAACACAGTGGTCTACAGATGAGAGTAAGAGAAAAATGCTCACATGCTGAATTTGTGCATTGCTATGCACATAGACTGAATTTGGTTTTGTCCCAAGCTGTGAGCTTCATTAAACAGTGCAAAATATTTTTTACTTCACTTCTTGGTTTTGACATTTTCTTTTCTAAATCTACGAAGCGAATGGCAGCATTGGACTGCGAGATAAACAAGAGATTTGCAACACTAGCTCCAGCAAAATGGAATTATAGTAACAAGCTACTACAAACAGTGTACGAATACAAAGATGATCTAGAAAACTTACTAAATTCAATGGTTGAAAATGCAGATATTTGGGATCCGGAAACAGTATATGGTGCTCAAGGCCTTCTTTCTACATTACGTAGGTTTGATTTCAATTTTTTTCTTTATGTGTTCTATTGTATATTTCCTGAGACTGACATATTGTTTCAAGTACTCCAAAAGAAGGTTTTTAATATTGGGTTTTGTCGTAAACAAGTTGGCAAATTTTCAATACATCTTACGAAACTCAGAGATGACTGAATCTATCTAGCACAAAGTATCTGATGTCTGTGGTATGTCTGGCCCTAATAGAAGACTTAGGGCAGATACTATACCAGGAGAAAATGTATCAACTTCTTATAAGAGATTATTTTTTTGGAAATTATTGATGTAATGAAGATCAATATTTATTCCAGGTTTTCTGACTTTGAAAAACTCGAATTTCTTAGTATTTTAGACTCTGCAAACTTTAAAGAATTTGCAAAACAATTTCCAGAAGAAAAGTTTTTAGTTTAAAAGAGAGCTTTGGCAAAGTCTTTGATTTACCAATTTTGAGAAGTGAATTGTGTGTTATTCAGAGACATTGAAATGCATAAGGGCACTGTCGTGAAATTACATCAGTACTTCACAAAAGCGGGATTAGTATCTTAGTTTGCAGAACTACATAAACTTGTAGTCTTGGTAATTACCATCTCAGCATCTAGTTCATCTGCTGAGAGGTGATTCTCAGCAATGTAGGGGATAAATATATCTTCCAAATACTCAAGGTCAGGAGAGACTTTCTTCACTAGCTCTTCTTAGCATTAAAAAGTCCTTTCTTGCAACATTGCGCCAAAGTCCGACTTTCTATGGTGATGTGATTCATATCTTTGGGAGGAATACTAGAAGGGCCAATCTGATGTACAAAAAATGAGCTACGATATTTAAGTTACTCTTATTTATGAAAATATATTACTCATTATCTTATCTAACTGTAACAATTTCAATAATTTATATATTCTTTTACCGAGATTAAGAAAACAAGAAGTGTTTATAGTTTATACACACATATACCATTAATTATTCTCTTTTGTTTTAATGAAAATTATTACTTGGAGCTTCCCTCGCTTTGAAAGTCACGCCTCGCCACTGCTTACACGAACCTGTGTATTTAATGAGCGTCTCACCCTTAGAAGACAGTGCACGTTAAATGGGGCGCAACGTTGCAACATGTACTATATGTATGTCTTCTTTTATATTCGAACACCAAATCGTGTATGAACTGACTCAGAGCGGCTCTTGAGAAATTTTCTAGAGTATAATCACCGTGATAATACCGTGACTAAATTACAGCCGACGTGGGTGAAATATTTTTCAAACAGTAAAGAATGGACAATTCGCCGCACTCCGCTTTGCACTATTCCATCATATTGCGTTAACCTAGTGTTTTTTTTTTTTTTTTTTTTTTTGTCCCACCCTTTTTGCTTTCTTTTCCGTGGCGTTCTTAAAGGTCCTTTCATTAGTTCCTTGGTAATCCTATACACTACTGCTTTTGAACACCCGACAGCTTTAGTTGTTTCTTTTACTGCCTCATTAATGCTTATTTGACTTGAAAAATAATATAACAGATTCATAATTATTTGGCGTTCCTTACCTCTTAATTTACCAATGCAGGGTGGAAGTGAAATTATCCGCCAGACTTTAAAAGCGAATTTTTCATGTTGTGAATAACAAGAAAGTATAGTACCAAAATGTTGAAAAGTTTATATTTTTCTAGAAAAAAAAATGTTTTTATCAAAATGATTTATCATCACCTGGCTGAATTATTATTTATTGAAGGTTCTTTATTTATGGCTATATTCATAGAAAATTGAATAAACTGCAACTTTTCCTTTGCGTATTTCAATAGATTCGACGGCTTTTGTGTAAGTCAAATTTAAAAGAACCCACAATTTGTTGCCTTTTTGTTTTAATTTAACATTTAATTTAAAAAATTGCAACACTTGACTGAGTAAACATAAAGAGTTCAAAGTAGGCAGGTAGCAGCACCATAGTTTACTCTAGCTAAGAAAACAATATATACGTATTCTAGCAGTTATTAGTTAGTGCGTGATGAGTATAGAAACAGTACTCATCGGAATTTTACTGAAAAAAAAAAAAACTGTCTCTGTAGAAATATGGGCCCATAGAAGTGTATAATGGCCCTATTGAAGAGAAAAATTCTGCATAGAATAATGTGTTCAAACTTGAAATGTATAGCAACTGAATATTTACACCATGCTATTAGGAACCTGGCAAAAGCGTAAGAGTAGAAAAGCACGAAGTTAACGGCAACTCGTATACGCTAGATAGAGACAGATATACCCTATTTAACTCCATACTGTCATCTAAAGGTGAGACAACCTATACATAGATTGATGCGTTTGCATTCTGTGAAACTAAAACTACACATGTTGCTGCGAAACAGTTTCAAATATCATTTCTTAGGTCTTGACAGTAATATTCTGCCACGCTAAGGGAATGAATAAACAAATGAGAACAAAAAACAGATGACTAATTATTTGAGGAAAGATATAGGTGTAACATGTGATTTAATTATAGGCTTAATTTGTTTCATTCAATGCTCCTTATTTGAAAACATTGCCTTTCCATTCATTCTCGCAGGACCAAAAATGCCAGTTTTCATTCTAGTTCTTAGTATTACTTCATGTATTCTGAAGGCAGGTCCACTGCACGAGCTGCCCGCCTCGGTAGCCTGATGGTTAGTGTGCCTGCCTCACGTTCAAGAGGTCGCGAGTTCGAATCTTGCTTAGGGTAAGTTATCCGGGTAAGATTCTTTTTCCGAGATTTTCCCTTATCCTGAGAAGACGAATGTCGGGTAACTTAAAGCTTCATGGACCTGGGGCTCATTTGAGCATCATTTCACCCGTTTCATTAATTCAGCGTCCGATATGACATTACGTTGGAGGACGTTAATTCTTTTTATTTAAAAAAACTGCAAGAGCATCCTCATGCAAGAAGAAAATTGATGTGAATATAGAGATCTATTGGCCAAGAATTGGGTTTATTTAACACGTCAAGCGAACTTGGAGAATATAATGAATGATTAACTAGTTCTGTTATGCCACTCCATTTTGGCACTTATGCTGGTAATATCAAGAGTCGAGGCAAATCTCTGGCCGGAAATGGACTAAATTCTAGGGATGTTGATAGTGATAATAGAGCATTTAACAGAATTAAAAGTGATGGAAAAGAGAATGTTTGCAAGTGAGAGATGCAGGAGGCAGTCTGGAGGCTACCAGAAGATAAGATGAGAAGAACTCAAAGGAAAACCAAAAGAGAGGAATTTCAAAAGAAACTGGAACAAAAAGTAGGGGAGAGATGTACATCAGAGGCTACACTAGAGGCCAAATGGAACTCGCTCAAAGAAGATATTCTGATGGTTTGTGAAGAATGTGTGAAAAAAGTGAGTGCTGGGGTGAAGGCAATAAAATGATGGAACGTAGATGAACAAGAAGTTGTAAAGGAGAAGAAAAAAGCCTTTAAACTGCATCTGATAATTAAGGATTCCAGATATAAAGAGGAATATGCTAAAAATAAAAATTAGTGCCAAATAGGGGTAAAAAGAGCAAAAAGACAAGCCTAGAAAGAATTTTGAAAGAGCATAGATAACAAGAACAGTTGGAAGACTATGATACACTTAAGAGGAACATACAGCATGAAGGCGTATAGTATAAAGGAGAAAGAAAATAAACTGAAAACAGAAACATAGGAAGTAATAGAAGTATGTCCCATATATAGTTACTATGAAGAGAAATTTAGAAATGAAAGGCACATAATGAACATAGAGGCCATAAATAATAATGATAAGGATAAACAGAAGGAAGAAGGGATGAATATGGATATTGATTATTGAGATGCTACTGGACAGATGAAAAGTGAAAAGGAGGCAGGAGTAGATGGAATAGTCCCAGAGATGGTTATAGCTGGATGTAAAATCATGACTGATCAGTTGATGGAGTTGTTTAAAACAGTATGGAGGGAAGAATATATTCCAGCCAAGTGGAACTGAAACATAATATTACCCATATACAAAAAGGGAGCTTCATCTATATGTGAGAATTATAGGGCAATTTGCCTAATAAATACAACAATGAAGTTATACACAAGGATTTTGGAAATTAAATTGAGGAGACATGCTGAGAATGACCTAGAACGAGTAGGATTTACACCTGGAAGACAAGCTCAAGATAAGATATTTGCACTGAGAGTTATTACAGATAAACAGATAAGTAAAGGCAAATCAGCATATCTTCCATTTCTGGATCTGCAAGCAGCTTTTGATTCATTGCCAAGAGAAGAGATTTGTAATGCATTATTTAATAAGGTACCTTTAAAATAAATAAGGGCTATTAAATCTAAATTCAAGAATGTGGAAGGTATAATAGGACTAAGGTGTAGGACCTCAGAATCTTTCCTAATGGAAAAAGGTGTCAAGCAAGGAGACAGCTTAAGCTCCTTGCTATTTATAATATTCACGGATGAAGTGATGAAAACCTATAAAATTAGAGCAAGTAAGTCATTAGTAGGAATGTGGAACCTAACACCAATATATTGCCAGATTTTAGCTTATGCCGATAAGTTACTATTAATAGCAGATTCAGAAAGGAATTTGCAACAGCAGTAATAGAACGGGTAGAAACAGTGAAGGAAAGAGGGATGATAGTAAATTACTACAAGAGTAAAGTAATGATGGTAGGTGGCACTGAAGGACAGAAAGAAGAGATTAAGATAGAAAGTGATAGCAGCTAGAACAAGTCAAAGGGTATGAGTACTTATGAACAGTGGTACATCAAACTGGTAAAATTCATGAAGAAATACGAAAGGAAGTAGAGAAAACTACTAAGGCCCATCATGCCTAAATGTATTCTTAGGAAAGAAGAAGTAGAGGGGACTAAAACTAGAGCATATAAGGCAGTTATAGTAGAACCAGTACTTACTTATGGAAGTGAAAGCTGGACAGAAACAAAGAATGATTTAACCATGTTTAATATAATGCAAATGAGAAGTTTAAGAATAATAATAAGGAAGACACAACAAAACCAAGTAGGAAATGAAAGGATACGTGATGAACTACAAGTACCATTTATAAGTAAGAAGATTAAAGATGGACAAATTTTATAGCATGGACATGTAAAGAGGATGGATAAAAACCAGAAGATACATCAGTTTTTGAAGCAAGAGCATTGGGAAGGAATTCGGTATGAAGACCAAGGATAACCTGGGAAGCATGAATTAAAAGAGTGACGGCAAATAGAGGAAAGGCTTGGGATCAGTTTAATAGATTGGCAGAAGATGGAACCGAGTTTAAAAGATGGAACTGTGGCAATCCTTTAGCACCACAATAAAAGAAGAAGAAGAAGAAGAAGAAGAAGAAGAAGAAGAAGAAGAAGAAGAAGAAGAAGAAGAAGAAGAAGAGAATGTATGAGAAAATAGCCAGAGGAATAATGAAAATAGTGGCAGATTCGGCAGGACAGTGATGAGGTAATAGAATGCACAATGGGCGTTATATCTGAGAAGAAAAGAAGAGGAAAATGTATGTAATTACTTGAATGTAGTACTTAAAAAAAATTGATGTGCTGCATTCACATGACTTTCTCCACTTTTAGGAACTATTCTTACAAATACTTATTCTTATATCTACTTCTTATTAAGATAGACTTTTGTAGTAGTGGTTTTACTACATATTTCCTTGTAGGTACCACATAAATATGGGAATATAGGCTTAAGCAGAAGTCAACTCTTTTTGTTTCTGCTGCCCATTGTTACTTGTCATGTGCACACACCAGGCACGCAAGGTAGCCTGACCTTGTCCCTTTGTTTGCTTGCAGACCCAGCATGTAGCATGAAATAGTTTGGCCATTGTTGTACACCAACCCCAATGTCACATTATTTTCTAAATTTTTATGTTCAGAAAGTTTCAAAATGTACTTCTGGTGAAGTCCTTGCATCTAATTTTTGGGTGAAATACAATACTTCCTCTTGTTAGTGTATCTAGTAGAGAACATAAAAATAATAAGTATTTGAAAATTTGAACCAGTATAACATAAGGGTTAATGCCACAAAAAAGATGTTATATTCACATGGCTTTTCCTTCCTATTCTTCAAAAAATATTTGTACAAAACCTTATTCTTCTATCTACTACATGTTAATCAAGACAGACATTTGTAGAAATGGTTCTGTTACATGTTTTCTTATAGGTACAGTGGGAATAGGAGAATATAGTAGGCTTAAGCAATAATCAACTCCTTAACACTTTGTTGCTATGTGATGACTTTGATATTCCATTTTCTTTGCATATCCAGGACATGAAAAATAAATAAGAATTTCCTATTTGAGAAGGTACAAGTATTTGAAAATTACAATCAATAACAAGGCATATGTTGGAAATGGTTACCTCTACAAAAATATTTGGTACCAATTATACGTTTTAATGAGATATACGCTTTTTGTGCAGTTAGATTCTATCTCTTTTTGGTATCCAAGTTAAGCTTAAGGCACTCAGAATGAAGACAACGTGAGGCTATTTCCAGAAAATTCAAGATATACATTCTATTTTTCATGAAAATATCTTAAACATATGGTATGTTAATCAAACTAGTTAGAGCTGTTTTTGAGAACATACAAATTTTTGAAAATTTTTCCATCTAAAGGGTAGTTTGGAGTGGGGAATTTTTTTGAAAATCTTTGTGTCATATATTTGGAAGATGCTGAACTTAACTACCAAGTTTGCTATTTAACCAACTTTTCAATTTTTGACCTACACTTTTCATGGACACATGGACATACACATGGAGTTTTTTTTTTAAAAAAAAAGAAAGGCTTTTTATTAAGTGACCTCAAAATGTACATTTACAGTGTCAAATTTTTTGGTTGAAACAATATACATTCTCCACCTACTATGTTACATGGTAGAGAAAGTAAGATACAGAAGGGATAAAAGTTGCACATTTTTGTGCATCGTGGTTGTGGTGTAATTAATTTATATAATTAAAAGAAAGGTTATGAAGGATGTGTGGACCTAACACTGGGGTATTGGCAGGACCAATTTATAATAGGGTTTCGTTTTAATTTTCCTTTGATTAGCATATACATAGATTTATTTGAAGCTATTTTTAGTTTGTTTAGCTTACACCATTCCTGTATTTTCATGGCAACAAAGTTTCCTTTGCGCTCAAGCTCTGCTCTATTGTCAGCTTCAACAATGACCATTAAATCGTCCGCATATGCGATGACATCTTTTATTTCATCATCTTCTTCCAATTGGTTAATAAGAGGTTCTATTCCTATATCCCAAAAGATAGGACCAAGTATAGATCCTTGAGGGCAGCCTTTGGATAAATCTCTTGATATCCTATGGGTAATTCCGTCTATATACGCTGATCTGTTCGTACAGTAGTCCTTGAGTGTGCCATATAGACATTTTGGGATGTTGATATCTTTTAATCTCTTAAAAAGGCTTGGCCACCAGAGATTGTCAAAGGCGCCTTGTACGTCAAAAAATATAGCAGTGACATATTTATGAGAAGAATTTTTATTTTCAAGTGCTTTGATTATGGCATCTTCCGTCGACTTTCCAGCTCTAAAACCATATTGTCTATTAGTTGCTCCAAAAATATTGCGATGTTCTTGCAATCGTTTATTAAGTAATTTTTCTTGCAACTTCCCTAAGACATTTAAGAGGCATATCGGTCGATAAGATTTTGGTTGGCATGGATCCTTATTGTTGCCTTTCCCTATTATGACTACTTTTGATTGTTTCCAACAGTAGGGTACTCGTTGTTGTATAAGGCATTCATTAAATAAGTCTCTTAATAATGGAGCAATTTTTGGCTGTAGATGATGTATAACTTCTACTGGAATACCATCTGGTCCTGGGGATTTACGTTCTTTTAATTTATAAATGCAATCCCTTACTTCTTCTACAGTAAACGGGATCACTATTCCTGAGTTTGGTAACACATTTTCAAAATCCATGCGCATTTGAGTTTGATGTTCAGTTTCATTCTCTTTAATATCAGGTGGTAGAAGAGCTCTAAGTAGAGTGTATGTAGTATCCGTCCAATTTTTAGTTAAAGATCCATTTTCTTTCCTTAAAGTTGATATAGTTTCAGGTGTTCTTATTTTATTAGTAACAAGTTTAAACGGGATTCCCCAGATGTTTAAGGATAATTGTGTATCTACAAAGAGGTCCCAAGACTTTCTTCTACATTCTTCTGGTTTAGATTTAAAAAGTTGTTTAGATTCCTGATACATTATTAGATATCTTTCTCTTTCATGTTGTACTACAGCATGTTGATAAGATCTTCTATGTTTCCTCATTTTGCTTCTAAGTTTTTGTAATTGTTCATTCCATAGAGGAAAATGAGCTTTATGCTTTGTCTTTTTAGGAATAGCGATTATCATTGCTTTAGTGATTGCTTTAGTAAGTTCCATGGCTTTTTTGTCAATGTTATCACCAAAGATTGTTGGTGATGGAAGTTTAATTTCTTCATTGAGTTTCTTCCAGTTTACCTTACTTAAATCAAAATTAAGTTTAAAAGGTTGCCATGTTTCCTTTACCGTAGATCCAAGATTTATATTCATATATATGAAGTTATGGTCACTAGAGGTTAATCCTTGTCCTACTTTCCATTCTTGAATGAATTTAGAGGCTTTACTATTGGTAATAGTAATGTCAATGTTCGCCTTTGCTCCCGCTCGGTTTTCAAAAGTTGGAGGATTATTTGGTTTATTTTGAACATGAAGGTGAAGTTCCACAATTAATTCTTCCATTTTTTCACCTCTTGAATCTCTTTTTTCTTCCCACCAAGGTGATTTGGCATTGGCATCTGCAGTGATTATTAATGGACTTTGTACATGAAGATTATTAACATCTCTAATTTTATCCAAATATGGTTCTATTTCATCGCTGTATTGAAAATAATAATTAGCAATAACAAAATTGCCATTTTTACTAGTGATTTCAACACAATTTGAATGAGTGTCACAAGCTTGAGTTATTTTAATAACTTGAAGGTCTTTGTTGATGATGGCTATTGCTGCCTTAGGGCTGGCACCGTCACAAATTATCCTTGTTGATTTTGGGAAATAAGGAATTTTATTATGAATAGTGTATGGTTCTTGTAAACATAGCACATCTATATTCATTTCTTCAACTAGTTTTCTTAATTCACCCATTACTAATTTTGAATTTTGGGTGTTGATTTGCCCTATTCTTATATATTTATTTAATTTTCTCTGATGTTCTTTTCTTTTAATTGGCCAATTTTTGTTACTCATAATCGGTTCGAGAGATGAGTCTATCCATTAATAATCGATAAGTCGGACAGTCTTTTTGGTTTTTACAGATTATTTTTCTTCTAGAGCAAGGGATACATATCGCCGGTTGAGCTCTCTTACTGCAGTTTTCAATATCATGACTATTTTCACCACAATGTCTACAGTTTGCATGTTCTCCTTCTTCCACTCTGGTACACCATTTTGCGGTATGTCCCAAGTCATGACATTTAAAACATCTTGCAATAGAGAGATAATCTTTAATTGTTAGGGATTGAAATCCCGCAAAAATTCTACCTGTTTTAATCATTTCTTTTCGGAGTTGTGCAGAAACTTCAGCAACATGATGAACTGTTGTTCGTTCGCGAGGACCTGTTTTGAATCGAACTTTAAAATTATTATGAAATTCTTCTTCTGTCATAAGATGTTCAAAATTTTGTTTATATATGTTTATAATTAAGTCTTCATTGCTTTGTCCAGATAATACATTATAAATAATCATCAATGGACGTCTTCTTTTTGGCAATTCCATTGTCAAGTTTTGTTCTTGTAGTTGCGGATGATCTATAATTTTCTTAATATCTTCTTCTGTGTCTGCTTCAATTATAACCATTTTGTTATTACTCCGAATATTTCTAATTTTGATTTTATCTTTTGCTGGATTCAATTTACTAGTAACTATTTCTTGTATTTTTTTGACATTTTGATTTTCTGATTTAATGAATAATATATTCTTTTTTATCACAGTGTTACGTATATGTGCATCCGTTTTATTAGTTGAGGGTAGTTTCACCATTGAGGCAAAAGTCGGTAATTCTTGTGTTTTTTGAGTTGATTTTATTTCTTTCAAAACCTCTACTTCAGTTCTTAATTTAGTGTTTTCGCGAACTATGTTTTCATAGTAGAGGTTTAGTTTTCCTAACGTTATATAAATTTTCTCTTTCTTTTTGGTATTTATTTTTTCATTTCCTAATAAATAGTTTATTTGTGACATTGCTTCCGTGAAATTACTTTCAAATTCATTATTTTCTAAGGCGGGATTGACTTTTGTAGGTGTTGTCGTAGTTGAGATTATTGAAAGTGTTGGAAATCCTTCTTTATCTTCTATTATGGGTATGTAAGTATTTATGTCCTCTATTTCGTTGTCTTTCTTTTGTACATTAAGTTCAATAGTTGTGGATTGTAAGTCATCTCTTATTGTAGATGCATTGTCTTCAATTTGTTTAAGTGCATCCATTTTCGATGTTAAGTCATCATCGTTTGTAGTTCTTTCCATTATGGTACTTGTAATGTCAGTTAATTTTGTCATTTTAGAACTAGACGGATGAGTGTCAACAAACTTAGACATCTTTAGTTCAGCTTTGGAAATGCCATCAAGCCCAGATATTTTTGTATTTAAGTTTGCAATGTCGGTAGATTTTGTCATTTTCATAATTTGGTTAATTTCAGAAGACTTTGCTTTGGACGTCAAAACGCTCATTTTATTAAAATCTTTTGATAATTTATGTGATCTTCTATTCATTTTATTGATGACGTAAAAAAAAATGGTATGATATTAATTAATTTATTGGAATTATTTGGAAAATAATGTCTTTTCCAATAAAACCGCACTTTCAGTTAAATTTATAAATATTGCACTGTACTTAATAGATACGGATGCATTTTCAAGTTATACGGCAGTGAATTATCAAAAGAAAAACTGTTCGTTGTCTTTAACTTAACACACTGATATCTTGTGTTTGTTTATATGGCCGTTACCATATTTCAGGTAAAATGTGATAAATTACGTTGAAAATCATACAGGTATATAATATATTAGCATACACTGGTGTAATTTATCTAAAACATTTAAAATATTATGATATAAGGCCATACAACACTTCACATTTAGAATAATAGTGAAAGAAACGAAGTTAACCAAACTTAGCGCAGATGTATGGCTTTCACCGTATTTCACAGAAGAATGCAAATTGTGCACACAAAATCATTCGGGTATAGCAGATATTGATATTGTTCGATGGAGTTTACTTAGTAGTATCAGAATCAATAATCAGAATTCATATAACACGCTTTATGTGTGAATATTTAACGAAAAATTACTTTTGTGTTGAAACACTCACTGTTGCACGAACACAAACTAAAATTTTTGTTGTTCTTGTATAATCCTTCAAGTCTAGAGCTCCTAATATTTCCACAGGCACTTAGATGAATTTAGATCACAATCACAAAATAATATATGCATATTTAAGCATTAATTGATAATTATATATGACTTTTAGCACACCGATGTAAAGCTTATAACACATTATACTAGTATATATATATATATATATATATATATATATATATATATATATATATATATATATATATATATATATATATATATAATCTCATCACTTGTATAAAAGGGTACAGAGATGGGCGATTATTCACTGCTAGATTTGTCAGTAAAGTCAGAGGGTTACGCTCAAGATAATTAGGAGAAGTCGCCAGGTAATAGCTAGGATCATGAGAAACGAGTTTTTCCTGGAAATGTGGTAAAAGATCACGTACGGAACCAGGAAGAGACGGTAAGGGCACATGTACTTGAGAAAAGCTACGCCGTCAGTGCATGTGTACCGAGAAGTGAAAGGTACCGGATGGCTTCATGAAGCGCATTTTGGCGCGAAAACGTGAAGGGTAAAAGTGGGGAAAATTGTTAGGTTAGCTCAGATCTCGGGAGAGCCAGTGACTTCACTTGCTGGGGTGCCGTGGTACAAGTCGGTCAACTTGCTTGCGCACTGAGGTATAAGTCGAGCAACCTACTTGCGTTGGGTTGGAGCTGATCATATTACTACATATCTACCATAAGTGTTTCGCATACAAGTCAACTTCTTACGTACGTTAATGTGCTCTGTAGTAAGTTTAAGATCTACAGTGAATAATCGTCAGTCTGATTAAAGTTAGAAACATCGGAACAAATTTCAGAAATCGGCAAATCTACTAAAACACTTTGCTGAATACACCTGTCTTAACAAGAGCTCTGGTTTTCTATGTTAATACACCGAGCATACCCAGAGTTTAAGACTCATGTAGAGCAGCTGTGGCAGAACCAACCTGAGGAGCAGCATTTCGCTTAAGTTAGCGAATTAATACTTCAGTAGCGGAGAACGGCTGCACGTCAGCATCCACCCTACGAAGGAGCGAACTTTCCGCTTCATATGGCGCAACAACGTGGGCCCGAACAGCAGTAGAACCGGACCACAGTAGAGCTGAACAACAAAGCAGCATAGGAGCAGACAACGGAACTCCAAAGGAACCAGGACCACGTGGACAAGAGGATTCGCATCGAAGCAGCAGTAGCAGGTAGCAGGTAAAAAGGTACTGAGTGAAAACCTTATCTTTATATTCTGGTAGTAGATGTATTTGAGAAGTGGGGAGATGATAGAGCAGGCTGATGTAACTATGGATGTTCAAGAAGGTGATTTTTTTTAAATTAACGTCCTCCAACAATGTGTCATATCGGACGAATGAATGAAATGAAATGGGTGAAATGATGCTCAAATGAGCCCGAGGTCCATGGAGCTTTAAGTTACCCGACATTCGTCTTCTCAGGGTAGGGAAAACCTCCGAAAAAAAACCTTACCCGGATAACTTACACTAAGCGAGATTCGAACTCGCGACCTCTTGAACGTGAGGCAGACACAAGAAGGTGATGTAAATAATAGTATAGAGAATGTGGAAAATGTAGAGGATACAAATGGGCAAAATCAGGCAGAACAGTTAGGGGAGAGTAATGTGAGCAAAGAAAGTCCAACTCAGAGTTTTACTATGGACAATAATATGTATGGGTCATTTGTGGCGCTGTTACATAGTTTTGAGAAAGATTTAAGTGAAGGAATAGGAAAGGCAGAAAAAGAATTCAGTGGAAAGTTAGAAAAGTCAGAAAAAGTTAGGCAAAAAGTTAGAAAATAATCAGGAGTTAAGGGAAGAGGTGAAAGCTAGTAGTCAGAGTATTATAGAAAATTAGCAAAAAGTTTTAGTGAGTTTTAAGGACGAGGTTAGAAGTGAAATTGAAAACGTGAGATAGGAGATTAGGGAGACTCACGAGCAGGTTAGGGAGGAAATAAAAATAGTAAAACAAGAAATCAATACAGGAATAGGGGAAGAGCTTAAGAGTGTAAGACAAGAGGTCAGTGAAAGGCTAGAGAAAGGGAATAGAAAGCTTAGGAAAGAAATAACTCAGGAAGTATTTAAAGAGAGGGAGGCTATAAGCGAAGAGTTAGAAGTGCATCAAAGGAGGTTAGAAATGTCTGAAAAAGAGAAACGAAAACTAACTGTAGGGATGGACGCAGTAGGTGATAAGATCAAAGATTTGCTTGAAAGAGTGAACATCTCCGATAATAGTAGCAATTCAGCTTGTAATATAAGTAGTGCGACAGCAAGGAACGAGGCAGCGCCATATGCGTCAGCTGACATTCCGATGCTGAACTCAGGTCCCAGTACTTCGGGTAACCATAACCAGAATGTGGTGAGAAATGGCGGTCCACATGTACCATGACCTAACCGTATCCTCATTGAGATATCTCCACCAATTTTCGAGAACGAAGAATCTAATGCACCTAAGGCATTTATCAGTAGCATGCAGGAATATTTCATTGTGAAGGGAATATCTGAGGAATACAAGATGACTGTAGTACGTGTTTTAAGGGTAACGCCTTGAACTGGCTGGAATTATCTGTAGGAGTAGAACAGAATTATGAAACTTTTAAGGAAATATTTTTAACAGATACTGGGGTGCGACTAGACTGGCAAGCATTCGGTTAGGATTGAGTAATGGTAAATATAATCCACGAAAAGATAACCCAATGGTTAACTATTTTATGGGAGTAGCCAGGAAATCACGGATGCTCGAACCGCCGATGCCAGAGCGTGAATTGATTAATCAAGTGACCACTCATTTTCCCAAAATAATTTAGCATTATATAATCATTGCCGGACCAGTTATTATTACCACGATGATAGATTTATTGATTGCGTTGGAGAGGAACAAAACACAGAATGACGTGACTAATGATAAAAATTTTATCAAACATGAAAAAGGTCCTACAAAATTTTTCGGGCAGGGGGCACCATCAGGAAACATTAGAAGTTATGACATCCGAGAAAGATATCATGATCCCATACCGAAAAATGCTAACCATTATGAGAATAGGAGGAGAAATCATTTCGACAATAATCATACAGGTTGATATGAAACTTTTCAAAGAGGACGGAACGCCCAAGTTAATTTTGTGCAGGAAACTAGATTTTCCAGAGATAGAGGGGGACAATTCCATAGAAATAGGCGTTATTCTGGAAATAATTACCACGAGAATAATAGTAGGTAATAATAATGTATATAGACCTCATTCCCCAAGGCAAGAGGACAGTTGTAGAAGTCGGAGAAATTCACCGGTTCAGGAAGATAGGATAGACACCATTAACACAACTAGGCAATGGATGGCAAGCAAATACAATCAGGGCGCGAACCCGGGACCTTCAAATAATGATAACGGAACAGGAGCAATTAGCAAGGTGACGGAAAACTTCGCACCCAATCAAGCTCGCGTTCAGTGAGGGTTGGGAAGCACCCCTATTGTGAAGAGTACACGGAAAGTAGGGATAATGGAAGGCAACTAATGATAGAGAAACATAAGGAGGGAAAGTATAAAAGGGAGTATAAAATATTAACGCATCCACCAAAACTAAAAGTCGGCATTAATGGGAAACAGTTTTATGCGATCATCGATATAGGTGCTAACACTACCGCGTCTTCACAGAATTTTTACGAAGATTCATTGAGCAGTGGGTTGAAAGTAATTTCCTTGCCAGTACACGGAATATATTGCTCAGTAGCAGTGGGAAAGAGAAAGAAAAGGGTAAAGTTTCAGGCCATGTTAAATGGTGATTGAGATTTGCGGAAACATTAACTTGTTATTTTTAGTTGTACCTAGGCCAGTTACGGATCTTATAATCGGGTGTGATAGTCTATATGTCTGGAACGCTATTGTAAACTTCGAACATAGATTTTTAAAAATTGATACGGAACAAGATACCATAGTCGTGCCATTTTTAGAGGACAGTAATTTGGGTATAATTGCAAGGGATCGGGTAGAGGAAGAAATTCAGGAGGAAACATTCTTCATGGAAGTAATAAATATTGGACCAATGGAATTAACAGAAGTTAAATTAGAAGAATATAATGAAATGGATAAGGAAAACGTCGCTTAGAGAGGATATAATGATCTACGTAATTATGTTGGAGTAATGAGTAATCAAAATATCCCAGACTAGACTCGAAGGATACGAAAATAAAGATGCACGACGAGGTGAATGACTGTATCGAGTTAGAATTAGCGAAATTAAGGGAAATTTTCATGGAAAACAGAGAAGTGTTCTCAGAAAAGCCTGGAAGGTGCAATACCGTGTGCTATCAGGGACGAAGTGGATAAAGTTATACAAACCATGTTGACAGACGGCGTAATCGAGATTTCAACGTCCGAATACATTAACCCACTGCATAATTCACAAAAGCAACGGGAAGGTGAGAATTACATTAGATGCAAGATAATTAAATGCACATTGTAAGCCTGATAGATTTCGACCTGAAAGTGTGGACTTCATTTTAAACAAACTACAAAAAGGAAGTTCTTTTCGGCGCTGGATTTAACGTCATCTTTTTGGCAAATACCATTTAGGGAGGACCTTAGAAAATATACGGCTTGTTTGCACTCTGGTGTATTTTATCAATTCAAAGTTTGTACCTTCGGTTTAAAGACTAGTGGAAGTGCGTTATTAAGAGCAGTATATGAAATTTTTGGAGAAAATTTGAGGACATTTGTGGCACAATACGTTGATGATTTCATCATGTTTTCGGATAGCATAGAGGACCACCTAAAACAATCAAAATATCTATTGAGTAAGCTCAGGGAAGCAAATATGACAGTGAAGCCGAGCAAGGCAGCGTTTTTCGTCCGGCAAACAGAATTTTTAGGGTATATTATTTTTTAATAAGCAAGTTTCTCTTCTGTGGGTACTTTTAAATGCTAATTTAACCAGTTGCTATTAACTTACAGATGAAAAAATGCCTTACACAAATATGCTTCATTCTTCAACGATACTGTGGATTCTGTGTAAGACAAATAACTGCTTCATTGTCTCCTTACGGCTAGACCTTACATCTTTCATCTGATCAAGCTCAATTAGAAGCCTTTTACCCACACAATTATAACTGAATATTGCTGCTGTCTCATCCAAGTTATAGGTCCACCAAAGTAAAGGCACAGTATACCCGAAGTAAAACATCCACGATAGCATCACCTCCATGATCAGCATCATTATACGATTTCAACATACCTCTGTTTAAATTGTTTGTGTCGACAGTTCCATAATTAGCTATACCACTCAGATATTGCAAAATCCCTTTGATTCTGTCTAGAGATTGTTCAGTTGATGTTTTTAAGATTTCTAGATACTGTTCCAATGGCATTGACAATATCAGGGCTGGTTCCTTATGTCAGATACATAGGTACTGCAACTGCTTGTCTGTAAGAAAACTCTTGATTAAGAGAGCATCCATTCAAACTATTGCCTTATTGACTGGAGCACTAACAGAATTGCATTTGCTCATGCCAAATTGCTGCAAACCATTTTCTGTATAGTGTCCCTGGGTCACTTCAATGGGTCCATCTTCACCCCTCTTAATTTCCAGGCCCAAGAAAAATGATGCTGGTTTAGAAGTGACTCTGAATTCTTTGCTTAAGACATTTATAAATTCTTGAAGGTCACTCTCATCACCAGATGTAATCAATCCCTCTTCCACACAAAGAATAAAAAAGCTTTGGTAGTTCCTCTTTCCCTTAATAACAAACAAGGACCAGGTTCACTTCTTTGGAATCCTAATCCAATAATATGATTCATGAACTTCTTATTCCAGCAGCATGGCACCTGTCTCAGACAACATAAGTTCCTTATTAACTGACAAATTTTACCAGAATTATCACTGTACCCCTTAGGCTGCTTCATATATGATTTCTTTCAACTTGCCATAAAGAAAAGCAGTTGACACATCTATTTGTGCAAATATCATATTTCCTCTTTGCTGCAACATTTAGTAGTCTTTGAATGATTGATATTCTCACTACAGGACTGAAAGTTTGGTAATAATCAGTACCTTTCTTGTGAGAAAACTTTATTTACCAGTCTTGCTTTATCTGTCAACTGATCCAACAACATTGGTTTTCAATTTATAGACACATCTACATGGAATGGTCTTCTTACGTGTAGGTGATGCCTCTAAAATCTGTTTGATTTTCTGGATGAGCATTCATCTCGTGATTCATAGCTTTTTTCCAGTTGGCTACATCATCTGAATTCACTACATCTTGGTAGCTATGTTTCTGGTTCTGCGAATGTCAATGAAGCCATTGCATGGTCTTGAAATTTCCTTGACAGCTTGAGTGCTGAACAATCAAGCAAATTTGGTTTCTCATTCATCTGTAATATTGTTTATGGTTAATCATTCTCAGCTTCTTTCAGCAATTCTGTGCCAATGTCACGAAGATCTTTTTCCTCTTTCCCATCTCCCTCCCTTGTCTTCTTCATCTTCGTTGTCTTCCTCTGCTTCTTATTCTCCTTTCCTTTCAAGATTGGATGTATTTTCATATTCCTCTAAATCTTCAGGTTGTTTAAGAAATCTAAAATTTACAGGACAAATCAAAGCTTTCTGTATTACTTTTCCTTCAAAAATAACATCACTTGATCTGATTTGCTTATTTTCTTCACAACAGATTTGGTAACCTTCATCATAGTCATAGCCAATCAGAACACCTTTCACTTCTTTTCTATTCATTTTCTTCCTTTGCTGTTTTGGAACATTAACTAGCATGTGGATCTTATTCATAGGCACTTCAAACCTGGTTTCCTCTTGTACTACAATTCATAGGGGGAGATCCTAAGTATACAGAAGGTCATGTTCAATTTAAGATATATTGCTGCTGTATTTATCATTTCTGGTCAAAATGACTGAGGAATGTGTTCATGTTAGTGCATTACAGCTCAAGCAGTTTCAATAACACTTCAATTTTCTCTATCACTATCATCATTGTGCTCAAGAGCATAAGGCATCTTAAGGCAGAAGCAGTCTTTCTTCCCTAGAATCACTTGTTTGGTGTTGAGTAAAATTATCCTCCTTTATCAATTAAAAACTGCTTAATTATATGTCCAGTAGTCTTTGCTTCAGCTATTAACTGACTTATGTTTATTTACAACTTCTGACCTCACCTTAATAAAATAGATAGTGCAAAAGTTAGAGAAACTATATTTGAAAAGCACAAAACAACAATAACCTGATACAGACTTTTGTATGGGTCACAAACATCTGCATAAATTAGCTCTCCTAGCTCCAATGCCCTCTTCCTAATACCAAAAGGAAGTCAGTGGGCCTTACCATATATTCATCCTTCACACACTCTAAATCAGTCTCAACATCAATATTGAGCTCTTTCTTCATTACTTTTTCACATGTCTTTCCTTTTGATGTCCAAATTTGTCATGATACAACTGAAGTGAACTACATTCACTTTAGCAGGTAAGGCAGGTCTGATTGTTCTTATAGCCAACTCAGATATATGTCTCTGAAACATTCATGAATGCCCACCAGTTTTACATCTTCACCAATTTTGAACTTGCATTCTTCTGGTGTGGATATGAATGTACTTTAAGGATATTTATCCTGGGCTGCAAGAACTGAAAATGAAGTTTGTTTGGATTTTTGGTACATACCACATATCTCCCAAGGAATATCTGAGTCATATACTGTCTACTACTGCTTCAGCATCTAGTACCCTCGCCAATTGTTCCAACTGTGTCTCCATTAGCCACAGCTAGTGTATGCTTAATGTAAAAGGGTTCAAGAGTTTTGAAAAAAACACAATTATGTATGTAATATGACTTTTTTTTGCAAAACGTGTAGAATTTTGGCACACAAGGGATTTGGGAAATTGATTATAATCTTTTACTTAGTTTTTCTCATTATCAGGTTTTCTGATGGCATTCCAATCAGCAGGCCAATGCTTTGCAAGGAGGCAAGTGAACTGGCAACAGAATTAAGGTAGATTTCAGTGCGTCATTAGACTGGCTGCACAAATTTAAGGCTAGGCACAGTATTGGCAGTCACAATGTGTATGGGGAAAGCAGGAGTGTTGATGCAGAGACTGTTAGTGAGTGGAAGGAAATCCGTTTGAAAGAACTGACATCTTGATTCGCTCCTGAGGATATTTTCAACACAGACAAGACAGAATCGTTTAATTTAATGCCTGATCAAACAATGGCATTCAAAGGGGAAAACTGTCATAGCAGGAAACAAATCAAATAACGCGTAACACTTCTATTGTGCACCAGAAGTGATGGAAATAAAAAGAAGCCTCCGCTAACAATCAGCAAATTTGCAACCCACGTTGTTTTAAAAACGTTGCTACATTCTCTACAATATAGAGAACAAAAACAACAAGAAATCCTGGGTCACGACGAAAGTTTTTGGAAGACTGGCTTCTAAGTGCGGACTCTAAAATAGGAGCGTAAGGTCGTAAGATCTTGTTATTCATGGACTGAAGCCCTGCACATCCTTCCATTACTTCTCAGTTGAGGAATGAGACTGGAATTTTTACCAGCGAACTGCACGAGCAAGCTGCAGCATGCGATCAGATCTGTAGACGTTCAAAGAATGACACAATGAAAATCAACATGTTACAGGGAAGATTTCTAGTATTGTATTTATTTCATGTCTTTATATTTTTATTCATGTTCATATGAAATAGGCCTACTGTATTTTCCCCAGCACTTCTTGTGGTACTATGTATTAAACAGATGTGATTGACTCTCTGGGTTATAATAATTTTGTCTTAAGACAAATTAAAGTCCATAAATTAATATACACCATTTTATTTTACTTTGGTAGGCAATGCATTACATCTCAGCATCATGGCACCGTGTCTCAGCGCTTACAGTTGGAAACTACTTTCGGAAAGCTGAATTTGGAGTAGGTTGTGATGATGATATTATTGCTCATGATAATGTTCCTGATAATGACTGCGAATGGAGGAAACTGGAACAGGAGGCATTCGATGACTATGTAAATGTTGATGCCAATCTTGTCACTGCAGAAGCCATAACTATCTGTGAGATAGTTGAAAATTCACAACAGGCTCTGAGCAAGGACTATAACAATGATGACGACAATGATGATACTGAAGAGCTGTACCATAAACCAGTGGATTTTAATGATGCTGTTGGTGCTTTATGAACTATCAAACTGTACTGGTTTGAAAATACTGTTCACGGTGTGGCCATGGCCAACAAAACACAAGTAAATATAACAGACTACTTTGTAAAATAACTCAACTTTCTTTGTACATATTTATTTTTATTTGGGTGCATTTCTCGTGTTTGCATTGTTTCATATTGTCGACTATAGTTAATCCTATTTTTAGTTGTTCGCGTTTTGCCTATAACCCATATGCTGTATAAATTTTCCTATTTTTGTTTACTGACTTTCATTCATGCATTTTTCACACATACACTTTTTCCTTTTGGGTCCCTGGAAAACGTAGAAACGAAGTTTTACTGTATTATTAGGGCATAGTCATTGTCACCTGATAGTACAGAACTGAGGACTGCAACCCCTGTCACTGGCTAGTAACCATTAGAAGAAACAAAATTTTTAAACCCCAAACCTTAATGCAATGCCTGCCTTTGGCAGAGGAGTTAGTAGGGTCCTCAAGTTTTGAAAAATTCACCCTTTAATTAAACATTTCCAATATGTCCTTACTAGTTTTATGTACTACATCCAACATTTCATAAATTTAAAATTATCATCATTACTATTACTATTATCATCATCATCATCATCATCATCATCGTCGTCATTGTCATCGCCGCCGCCTCCCCCGCCCCCGCCACCGCCACCACCACCCCCGCCCCCGCCGCCGCTACCTCCACCACCACCACCACCATCATCATCATTGTTGTTGTTATTGTTATTATTGTTATTATTATTATTATTATCATTATTATTATTATTATTATTATATTTATTATTATTATATTTATTATTATTATTATATTTATTATTATTATTATTATTATTATTATTATTATTATTATTATTATTATTATTATTATTATTATTATTATTATTATTATTATTATTATTATTATTATTATTATTATTATTATTATTATTATTATTATTATTATTATTATTATTGTTGTTGTTGTTGTTGTTATTATTGTTGTTGTTATTGTTGTTGTTGCTGTTATTGTTGTTATTACTATTATTATTATTATTATTATTATTATTATTATTATTATTATTATTATTATTATTATTATTATTACTATTATTATTATTATTATTATTATCATCATCATCATTATCATTATCATCATCATCATGTAGGAGTATGTCCTCACGTGGTCGATAGGCAGTTGTGTTGTGACAAGGTAACTAGAGAAAGAGAGAAAGGTGTTGTGACTTAATGGTGTTGTTATGAGGTTCATTTCCTTTAACTCGTTGGTGACGTATGTATTGCCAACGCTGGAAGATTGAAATCAGCGGAAGCATGTGAATGTTGCCAACTAACTTGTTAGCGTTATTTGTTGTTGCTATTTAGTTACTATTGTTTTGTAATTAAGTGATGTGACGTAAGTTGTTGTGGGGTGTGGCTTGTGTTTAAAAACACAAACAGCAAGTTTGTTGGCATAAATAAATAATAAACTTGAACTAGTGCATTTTCACAGATTACTAAACTGATCAAAGGTACAACAATCCTTGCTGGCCGTCTACACGAAACAATGAAGTATTGGCGCATGCGTGGTTCGGCTAGTCGAAGCGATCCACACACGGACTTTTTTTTCCTTCGAAAAATACCTTTTACATTCAGAAATTATCATAACGTATATTTTCAATGAAATCTCGATGTCGATTTTTTTTTTTTATTTTTATTTATTCAGGGGAGCTCATAACGTGTATTTCCACCTGAATGCCAGTCATACATACGTTGCGGTACGTATTTAAGGTGTTGAATAACAGTTATAATACTAACATACCACTACCCAAATTACTAATACACGCATCTTCGGTTGGCAATAACCCCTCCATCGCTTCGACTAGCCGATCCACGCCTGCGCCAATACTTCATTGTTTCGCGTAGACGGCCAGGTACAAACGACCTACACTTACCCAATCCGGTTTTGAGATTGTTTAATACCGTAATTTTATTACAGATTACGCAGTATTAACAACAATAATAACAATAAAATTAACATGACTGAAGATGCAAAGCCAGATAGCAAGCCTTCCATGCAACGGCAGTAGCGCCAACACCAGTTCAGCAAACGTGACTGAAATATGTGTTATAAAATAGAAACTCTACTCTTGGATATATTTGCTGCTATATCAGCTCTGATGACCGCCTCTGTAGTGCAGTTGGTAGCACGCTTGCCTCTGGCGCGGAGAACCCGGGTTCGATCCCCGGTACTAGCATGGGGAATTTTATCCACTGTGGGTCTGGCATGGGGTGCACTCAGCCTCGTTTGGTCCCGGGGGACCAATTGAGGAGCTGCTTGATAGAAAAGTAGCGGCCCCAGTGAAGCGGTCGTGAAGCCCGCATAACTGGCCGGGGAGGGGGGAGGGGATCTGGACGCTGACCACGTGCCACCCTCCAATACTGCACCCCACCAATGACGCCTGTAGTGGGCCGAGGTGGGGACGCAGCGGCTGGGTAGTAAGGCTTGGCTCTTCATGGGCTGTCGTGCCGGGGCTTAGTTTTATAACAGCTCCGATGATATAAGGACATTTTTCTGAGGTGTTGTGAACAAGCCTGGTTAGAATGCGAGTGATGTCAAAGTGATTCACTTTTATTACCGGATATCTGATAATGGAATCAAAACATACGAACGTGCTTATACAAACATGCAGCACGTATGAAGAGCTTTATGCTCGTACAAATCAATGTTGTTGTAGTGTTTAACGCCCGCTTTTACTACTACGGCACCGCAGGCGGTGACACTGATGATACATGAAGGTGGAGCACCGGTGGAATGAGATGGCGGGGGAAACCGGAGTACCCGGAGAAAACCCGCCCTGACGCCGCTTCGTCCACCACGAATACCACATGCGGGTCCCTGGGATCGAACCCGGGCCGCCTAGGTGGTAGGCGAGCGCGCTACTCGTACAAATCAAGGTCAAATTATATCTATAAAATAAGCCTATAGGAAACTCTTTCACAAAGTAGGTATAGCTTTAATTCAGATAACCCTTTTTAAAATCTTAGAATTGCCTATTTTAATGTCCCATAAATTTTAATTGCCCAGTCCTAGAGGAGATCAACAAAACACTAGTAAAAGTAATCTTTCAGTATATCACTTGTAATAGATGCAGATCATCAAATTATGGGAATCAGGGTTTAAATTTAGAAAAGGACAATCACCATGTGTTGGAAGTTCAGATAAATCCCAATTACTGTTTCATTTATCCCTGCCCCCCCCCCCTTCCCAAAAAAAAATTGAAGTAAACTGTGTGCTTTAATTAGATACACATTTTTGTGTAGTAAGACTTTGTCTATCCCATACAGTTTATCAGTTATACAAATGTGATTCAGAATGAAAAGGACTTCACAGGCTATTTATCCTAAATTAAAGGTATACCTTCATTTTAATTGTCATGTAAATATGTTAAACATATGCCATTTTAATCAAAATACGAGTACAGTGACCATTTTTGAGAAAATTAAAAATTAGGAGTATTTATAGATGTAAAAGTTTGTTTTGGATGGAGGGTTTCCTTAAAGTCGCACTCTTGGAGGTTCCTGAACTTCAATACGAAACTTGGTTTTTAAAAGTGACTGCTTGGGTTTTGAAGTTCACACTTAACACACATACAGGCACACACACATAGACTTCTCTCTCTCTCTCTCTCTCTCTCTCTCTCTCTCTCTCTCTCTCCATTCAGGAAGGCTCAGAAAGTGTATAGAAATACACCTTCTGAGCCTTCCTGAATGGAGAGAGAGAGAGAACTAAAAACTTACACAATATGCAGGTACTTGGATGCAGATATAAACAATTATAATCGCGTTTAAAGAGGAAATGTAGACTTGCTTCCGCAGCATTTGCTTTGTGACGGTTTTGTGACGTTGGGCGCCATTTGTAACGGGTTGTGGTGTCGGATTTAGGTAGGCCTGAGAGGATGTTTCTCAGGCGCGAGGTTAGATGACAAATACAGTAAAGACGTTTTACTAATTTTATTCTTCACCCCTTCATTGCCTCGAAGTGCCGACCTGAGCAAGTTTCTGGTGTTTCGTTCTAAGATTGCTATTTGCTTTACTTTACGCTAATCACTGTCGCCTTTCACACCTCGACGTTTTTTTTTTTTTTTTTTTTTTTGGCGCGAAGCTATACTTATTCTGCGATACAAGGTTCCCCTCGTATCAACATCGCAACACAGACCAACAGTAAGCTTCCAAGTTTCCTATTTATATTTCACCCCCGCACTTCCTCTCTAGTCCCGTTATGGAGGAGGGGTGTATTTTCCCCAGCTGTGTCCTTGAACTTTAGGCAATACTTGCCTGGGTGCGAGATGACAAAAGATTGTTTGTCCCCTGGCCTTCAGAAATGTGCTCAGGTCAACATGCTTTCGAGAGGCAGCTTCTTTGCACAATACAAAATTATACTTATATCTAAAAGTCTTATATATATGTACATTCTTAATCTAAAATTACAAATATATACATAGAAGTTCCCGTCTCAGCTTCCAGAGGGAAATGAAACACAAAGGGGACCTTTTAACAATCTGAATACGTCCTAAGGTGTTGTCATCTTGCCTGTGTACGATAACGCTAAACATAATGTGAATGAGGTAATAGTGATCCGCTCTCATTACTGACGATAATCAAAGCAATACATAGAGTGGAATATTGTGCAAATCAAAACCGGGTTATAACTGAAGACTTTCATTTAAAACCGACCCTAAATTTAAATTTTCACAAAATGAAACTTCATCCGGCATAGCTTTAATTTATTATGAAGTCTTATATAATCTTGGAATTAATTATTGATATTTTATATGTATAGATGTAAAGGATATCAGTATAACGGTGCAAACACACGAGTACAAATTATATACTTCCATATTATCAGTTGATACAAATTCTCAATACTATAAAATTAACAAAATCACTGATGGAATTTAGAAAGTCTATGAACGTTATCGGTGGAATGCCAGGCGAATCTTAATTTCTATTTAATTTGCCAAATCTTTACTTACATTTTCGTTATTTAAAATCAGTATCTGTATCAGGTTTATTACATGAGGATACGTTTAACATGAATAAGTATATGGATATTTAAATGCAACAAATATTTAAATCCCCTCCAGACAGGAAAAAGGTGTGTTTGTTTACGTAGCGTGTTGAAGGTCACGGAGCTAAAGCTTTGTGTTGAAAGCAAGAGCTGGCGGAAGAGGGGAAGTTTTTATTTATACCAAATCACGACCTTTTGCTTGATTCTCAAATTGCTTACCAGCTTCAGCTCACAAGCACTAGCTAGTTTTTATTTATACCACCCTTTGTCTTAGGCTGCAAGACACTCCAAATCCTTATATTTATGTCTGCAAGGTGGGTGCAGTTGTTCACGGACGGGACTGTTTGTCATCTACCGGGTTTGGACTGAAAACATTTGTTCACTCAACAGGACACTGAACTTTTAGAAGAGGCAGAGAGCAATCCCTTACAGCATATGTCTACAATTAAAAGTAATTCTAATTTCCTTGGTTCAAATTGCACAACCTTTTGTACTTTGACTACCACTGGACTCTTTGCTCGATCGACAGCTAAGAAGCAGAGTCTTACAGATAATCATGGAGTATGTCACCTCACATTTGCAGAAGAAAATGTCAACAATAACTGGAAAGGAGTTACATTCACAGATGAGGTGACATTTTCAGCTACAAATAAGGGGAAAGTATCTACTGTCCCAGAGGAAAATGTTAAGATGCAAAATGCCAAACACAAATGAATTGCCAAGGTCGGTTGTTGTTGTAGTGTTTAACGCCCGCTTTTACTACTACGGCACCGCAGGCGGACCAAGGTCGGGTATGTGTTGTTTTGGGATTGGAAGTCTCAAGATTGTCTAGAATGTGTTGTGGCAGCTTGATGGCACATTAAACAGCCAGTAGTTTAAAGACATTCTCAAAAACATAGTTCCTCCTGTAATGACTAGACATCCCAATGAAATTATTGAATTCCAGCCAGATAACGACCCTGTCCATACAAATCAACAGGTTTCAAACTGGTTCTTGCAAGGACAAGATACCACAGTGATTCATTTGCCTCCTAGCTCACCAGATTTGAATACTACTAAAAATGTATGGGCATAGACAAAGAAAGTTTTGGAGTTAAATTGGCCTGCAAGACAACATAACACAAAATAAATTTTGTGGAACCAAATACAGAATGCTTGGGAGAAAGTATCCTCTCGTAAAAATTTTTTTTTTTTTACTCGGCATTTTATCATCCATGCACCATAGAATAAGGGCAGTAATGGAAGCAGAGAATTTACACACCTGATATATTTTTTCTATTTTTGTTTGCCTGTTTATTTAGGAATATAATATTAACTTGCTTCATATTTGGTTTGAAAATGAAAAGGAGAGTATTTCATATTTATGTGTGGGCATAAATGCCTTGAAATCAAATAAACCTTAGCAATTGGATATTATATTATATCTAATAAACACTGCATTTTTCTGGGAAAAATGCTCTGTATATGAACCTTGATACCTGCTTATAGCCACTCGGTTATCAGTGCAAGTTCAGTAGCTCGGACTCAATATTCAAGGTGACAATACAGCAAAGCTAAAGACATGCGTCCCAAAACAGCAATCTGAACCAGCCACAGAAACCATTTGGACGCAATAAATATGCACTTCGAGGCTGCTAATTTATTTTTGTCTCAGGATATACATATGCACATTTGTACAGGGATATGTGGTGTCTGAACAGAATAGCCCCCAGCCTGTAACTTATTCACATTTAATGTAATTAGGTAAAAAATATTCACTAGGAAAAAAATGGAAAGTCTTTGACTTTATGGTGACAGCATTGAAAGAAACCATTTTACACAAGGATTGCAGCACATACACCATGGACCTTATCTTGGCAAAAATCCTAAATATCACAACAACCTCCAGAATTTGGAAATTTATTATTAAGTATCGCCTTTAGTTTTATAAAAATTACTTTACAATGAATATCACAATGCCACATATGATTATACAAAGAGACCCAAAAACATAAGAACCACTGCGCAGATGGAAACATGATTACGGGAGCTGATGTACATAAACTCATGTGGATGACTTGTTTTTCTCTGCTCTGAAAGTGCAGTATCATGCAGTATTGAGCTGACGATATCGTGTGGCTGAATTACTACCAGTGTGCTTTATTATTTTGTCCTGTACTTAGCCACAAAGTGTATTATGACTCAGTATTTGTTTTCTACTGCACAGCGGTATTTATTTATGATTTGTATGTGTTAACTCAATCAGCTTGCTAAGTGAAAGTGCGATTTGCAGAAAGATTTGCAGATGTAAAAGTTCCAGGCCGTACAACAATCCATAAACTTTATAATTAATTTCAGGCCACAGGAAATGTTCAGGCTCAGAAATCTAAGACGGCATACGGTTCTTACCAAAGAAACAGACAACAATGGCCACCATTTGGAGAATTTCCCCTAAATATCGCTTAGGCGTCTTTCACATCAGGCAGGCATTTCTTATGGCTCTTTGCAAAGAGCTACTAAATTGCTGAAGTTAAAACCATATAAAATAACTGTGGCACACATTCTTCAACCAGGTGATCCTGTAATTAGGAGCATATTTTGTGAGTGAACTCTCAATAGTGTATGCAATGGCAAAATTGACCCACATTTAATATTTTTTGCGGACGGAGGCTTGGTTACACCTTCATGGATGTGTGTGTACACAAAATAATTACTGGAGCTCTGAGAAACCTAATATTGTTCATGAAATAGCCCTTCATGATGAAAAACTTGTTGTATGGTGTGCCATTAGTGAAGAAAGAGTTGTAGGCCCAATTTTCTTTGAGTCAATAGTTGACCCCCATACATACGTGAATACAGTTTTGCCCCCCCCCCCCCCTTTTGTTTTAGAGAATTAAACGACAGGGAGCGTGATTATGCTTTTTTTCAACAGGACTCTGCAACGGCTCATACAGCCAATCTTTCGATGAGAACAATGGAAAGTGTGTTTCAGGTCAGAATTATTAGTAGAAATTTGTGGCCACCTCGGTCCCCAGACCTAAACCCCTGCGATTTCTATCTCTGGGTAACTTAAAGCATAAAGTGTACAAGACAAACCCACACAAGCTGGAAGAATGAAAACAAAATGTTGTTAGCTAATGCTGGATTTCTGACAATGAAGTCATTAATCCTCTTGCTCTTCAATATTTTTCACTGATGGATGGGACACTAGAAGTGGCTGGGCATATTTGAAGGTGGTCTCGATCCATTTCCTCTTGCAGATCACATAGAGGACAGAGTAAATTAAAACAAAATATCTGCCAGGAAATTGCCAGCATTTAACGTGAACTATGGCGAGTTATGGATAATTTCCTAAAGAGGTGCAAAAAATGTATGGACGATGGTGGCCAGCTTCAGCATCTCCTATAATAACACTGGTAAGTAAAATGTTTAAAAGTAGTTTTAAAAATGTTGTATGGTTTTATCCGCACTGTTCTATGACAGCAGCAGTTTGCGATAAAAGCCAAGGACCCATACAGACAAAATACAGCGCAGCCGGTTCGGAGTCTTTTGGATCACCTGTTGTTATAATATATGTCACTACTGTCAGCCAGCTGAGTCCAGTATTTAAGGGGCAAATGGGTGAAAATGTGGCCAAAAATGTTCACATTTTGTTCTTTTGTACCACAAAACACCAGGTGGTTTGAAGTACATATATGTGAAATTTTAAAGCACTTCAGTGCCTATACATATTTAAAGATCTGCACTCTGAGGGGGTATGTCAGATAGCAAAACCACCACCTGAAGTAAAAAATGCCCTTTTATTTACTGATTTTTGTGGGATTATGTTCCATGAAGATTAGTTACTGATTTGTCACTGAGCCACCATGATCGGTAAGTATAACTTTAACAAACGTGGTGTGGTCAATTTGACCGCCCATTTTTTCAATTATTGTGAATTGCATTCTTTCCCACCTTTTATTGTTGTGGGCATCTCAGTAGCTTCCTGTTTAGTTGTAATCTGACTAGTGAAGTGTGAGCTGCTGCTGTACTCCTTTTGTTGTGTAAGTAAAAACATTATAAAATTCTAATGCGGTCATTTTGAGTACACCACGTTGTTTACATAATTATATTCTCTAACAACTTATTCCAACCTCCAATTCTTTTTAGAGTTTTTGTTGGAAGTATGGATGAACAAGTTAATCATTCTGCCTCAAATAAAAGACAACAACAGGTAAAAGCCTCAGACCCCAAATTTAACAAAATCGTAGATTAGGCCCCCTGTATGGCTTTACAAAACACATCACTCTTATCACATGTGCCAAAAGTAAACAAGACAGTTCTTATATCATCCATGCATCATAGCCCAGCTGAAGATTCTTTCAATCAAAAGCCAGAAATCATATCTTATAATAATTCCAAGGAAGGAGTGGATGAGCTGGACTAAAAATCTTTTATATAGTCCTGTAGCCGACGAACTCTATGGTGGCCAATGTGCTTGATTTGCCATTTATTGGACCTAAGCATAATAAATGCGTACAGACTTCAGTGTAGTGCATCAGATGAAACTCCTGGGTACTAAGGTGCATTTTTGAAAGAACTTGCTCACTCCACTCCCTTGTGCTAAAACACATGCAAAGAAGAGCACAGATTCCAAGACTCTCACAGGAATTGCGACTGGCAATACGTTGTACACTGGACCTGATGCTCCAGCAGGAGCAGTCATAGGCCCTAGCAAAAGGAAAACTTGCAGAATATGTCCGGCAAGCAAAAAGGAAGACCTTTCACGTTTGCTCTTTCTGCAGGAAACCTCTATGCATGCAATCCAAACCAGGTACAAAAAATAAGAAAAACTCAAGTGTTACACCCGCTCAAAAATGAGTAGTCAATATGACCACACCATGATCTTACTGTCACAAACCTGCCACCACGTTTGTTACAGCAGCTCTGCTGGTAGATGTCATGTACACACCAAATTATCTGCCTTCTACAGAATGAGTAGGGAACATAGAGAAACTTTTGTTGGCTTCTTCAAGAACTGAAAGTTGGTTTTCTGTTTCTGTCTTTGTTTATAGTGACCATGTGCTATCTTACAGACTATTTTCAGATAATTTGTTATGACATAGTTAATCTAATTACTAACATATTACATCACACACAAAGTCTAGTGCAACTATTTTAGCACAGTTCTTGCACAGTATAAATAGTTGTATAAACATAATATGTATAGTAACAGGAGGAGTTGTGTGGTTGTGAAAATGGCTAGGTGAAAAAGCACTATAAGCTTCTAAAGAACAAATTAGAAACTAAAAACTTCACTTATCTTAGTATTATTTGCTGACCCTGGGTTTCAAGCTGTGTCCAGCTCATTCTCAAAGCCATATAAACAAATTCGTTGCCAAGCTACAATCTTTTATTTTTTCTGAAAAACAATTACTCTAATTCAATTTTTATTTACCAATCTCTGAAAACAAAAATTTATAAATACAATCTATAGATGGTAATTCGAAGTTCATGACACAGTTCCTGTTTTTTAAAATAAAAATTTTTTCCCAAACCATTAAATCTATAGGATTACTTAATTGCTTTAATAATTTAACTTCTGGATTAATTTCATGATTAAATGACCAAAAATGATTTGCCACAGCTGATTTATCAGTTTGTTTATATTTAATATTTCTAAAATGTTCTTTTATTCTGGTTTCTAGTTGACGTTTAGTTTTACCAATATAAACTTTACCACAATCTAAACAGCTAAATTGATAAATGCCAGATTTTTTATAATTTGGTATTTTGTCTTTTTTTGAAAAATTAAGTAAATTTTGTATATTAAATTTATTTTGAGGGACCAAATTTATTCCATATTCTTTAAAAATCCTTGTAAATTTTTTATTAGCCCATGGATGGTAAGTAAACTTTTTAAAAATACAATTATCTTTTATTTTTTTAAGGGTTGAAACTTCTTTGACAGCTTTTTGATACTTAAATTCCTCTATCCTTTTATGTATAAAATCTGTATTAAAACCATTAATTACTGCAGTGTTAATAATGTGTTTATATTCTATGTCAAATTCATCTTTATTAAGGGGTATATTTATTAACCTATAAATTAAACTATTAAAAACAGCAAATTTATGTGCAAAAGGTTTTAATGGTAATTTTTTCCAACAAACTTCTGGCTTGGCAATGGGTAGTCCACTTTCGCCATTTCTTGCTAATCTTTTCATGAGTTTTTTTGAAACTCAAATTACAAAATCATTCCCTCTAATTTTTAAAATATGGTATAGATATGTGGATGACATTTTTGCTGTTGTCCCTAAAAAACAGATAAATGATGCTTTAAAACTTTTAAATTTACAAGATAAAGCTATACAATTCACTTTGGAAACTGAGAATAATGGATTCCTTTCATTTCTGGACTTAAAAATTAAAAGACATAACAATAAATTGAAATTTGGTATTTACAGAAAATATACTCACACTGATAATTACATAAAATATAAAAGTTTTAATTCTGGGACAGAGTCATTAAGGAAGCCATCCAAATCAAACTACATCCAAACAATTACAACAGGGACCGCAGACTTCAGCTAAGCCTTGCCTGGACAATAGCCATGAAACACATTCACAACAGTAACTATAGTGATTCTGCACCAAGTACTGACCCTCAAGAAAACACTGTGGCCGGTTTCAAACATAGCCCGAAACAGCAGGCCCAATCACAAATCGTCACCCACTCATTGGCCAGGGCAACATGACCCCCTCCCACCTAACATTGCATATATATGGGGAGCGGAAAGCTAACAGTCATTTTCATTCTGACGAAGGCCATGGAGTTTACAATGGCCGAAAGCTCAATGTTTTTAAACCTCACACGGCTGATCACCCATGAAACTGTAATAAATAATGTGCGCCGTGCAAGCTTTAAATCTTACAATATAAATGATATATTATTTCACTAACTGTAGCATAAACATTGTGTGCACAATGATGTAATATCTTTTTATCTTAATTCGAATGAATTTAGCCACAATTTAATGTTAAAGTGTCATGCAAAGTTTAATTTCTACGCAAAATATGGCAACGTCGTGGACCACGCAAAACTTACTGGTCACGTGCTCTCACAACAAATTCGGGTGCCTGGGGGTGGGGGCAATATCGCTTAGCATTTGGTGTGAAGCTTGTTGGGAGAAACAACGTTTAAAGTACAATTGTCTGCAATACAAAGGAATTTACCTTGCAATCATGAACTCGTTAATATAAAGGGAGTACTTAGACATGGTGGTACTAATTTAAGGGGGAAATTCGCCTTAAGGATAAAAAATAATACAGAGATACAAAAATAAGCAGACAAAATAAAGTGTAAATAAACGCAGATGTTTCCAGTACCAACATCACTTATCTAGCGAAATAAGCCACGCTTTATCTCCAACAAAAAAAAAAAAAGGTCATCTCTTGTGAACTGAAATGCGACTCAATATTAAGAACTTTAATTAAGTAATAATAAAACCTAAGTAAACACCACATAATCAGCATAAATGACATACGTTTTCAGTATTTCTTATTGTAAAGTGCTTATAAATGCATTTAGACAGGCTTATGGAATTTATTTCAAAATGCTGACTGGTATTTGTGTTCCTTGTTAAATAGTACTTGTAAATGTAGCATTATCTTTTAGAGTACTTTAGCTGTGTTTTAATCCTGTATTAGATACGAATTTGGTTTGTCATTTGTCTAGAGAAACTCCATATTATGTATACTTTCTTTTAAGGATAGTATCAATGTCATGTTTACTGCTAGAGATCAATTTCATTTTACTTGTCTTCTTATTTAGGCACCTTCGTGACCACAGCTGTAATTTATGATGAGAGCATTAGTCTTATTTCAGCCCAATAATCTACAGAAGAGCACAGTTGTTTTAGAAAAATGAAGGGGAAGACTTTTATTTACTTGTGTATTAAAGGCAATTACCATTGTTTTAGCTCATGACGGATAATAATGATTATAGTAATGAAGAAGAAGAAGAAGAAGAAGAAGAAGAAGAAGAAGAAGAAGAAGAAGAAGAGAAGGAGAAGAAGACGAAGAAGAAGAAGATGAAGAAGAAGAAGAAGAAGAAGAAGAAGAAGAAGAAGAAGAAGAAGAAGAAGAAGAAGAAGAAGAAGAAGAAGAAGAAGAAGAAGAAGGAGAAGGAGGAGGAGGTCCACTATTGGGAAAATCTGTATCCCTTTATGCCAGTACTGTTTTACCCTAAAATACGTGGTTTTGATCGATTCATTCTTCTGCTGTCTCTCCATTATTACTTGAAGGAACACGTCATTTCAGTTATATTCACACCTTTCAGGCATGACATATCGATTCTTGCCGATTGGCCCAAGATTCTGACGGCTTCACTGGTACGTAAACGAGTGTTTTGTTTATATCTGACAGCACATGCAGCTTGGGTTCAACAGAAGTCGCTTAGGTGTGCATTGGGCCAGTGTTTTTTTATGTCTTAGTGCAGTACTAACACACACCGGTTGTGTTTTGTTTACAACTGTTGACCGCGAGGCACACGCCAGTCAGGTGTTTTGTTTACATTTTCAGGCACTTCTGGTCTGGAAACATGTGCCGCTTGGGTTCAACACAGGTTGCTGGCGTGTGCAAATACAGCATAGCATTGCCATTTACGCTACCGAAAAACTTAAATTTTACAAAACTATGACACCAACCGAAATTAAACTTAGCATTTTACGTTTCTTACGCCTGCATCTATTAGCCACATTAATCTGACCAAAGCAGTACCTTCCACCCTCTATGTATGTTATGGTATGGCATGGCATATATATATGTATATAGACACACACACAGGCTGAGTCAGAATAACATTAAATAAATTTAAGATGTGATTCAGGGGTTCTATTTGAGTATTTTCTTATAGTGAATGTATATCCATAAACTCTTATCGAGCTAGAGGACCTTAAAGATTTGCAAATGCCCCATTGGCTTAGATGAAATTCTGTCATACGATCATTGTTCCCTCTTCAGCACTGAAATATCGCTTGTTTTGCTGTCTTTACATTTCAGAATATCGCCTGTATTCTGTTTTAATGTTGTTCATATCACCATTAAGTAGGTTGTAAGCAAGTGATTAAACTTCCCATCCATTTTTTAAGAGGACAGATAAGAAACATGAGTATAACTTGAGTACACAGCTAATAATAAATGTGTTGGAAGAGTCTTGTTGTTCATAAGACATAGCAAACCATACATTTTTAACACAAACTTGATCTTTAAGCTTTCATGGTGATTATTAAGAGCTTTGTTATGTTACCAGTCGTCTAATATCTATGAAATTGCTCAAGCCATTTGATTAGTTATTCATGTCCTGATAATACTGAAACAGTTAGATATTCCAAGAAATGTTTGAACCAAACCATGAGCTTGATTTTGTGAATTTGATATTCTTTTGGTATTTGGTATATTATCAATTTGAGATGATTGTCAACTTCAACATTTCAATGTTTATATAATTAATGATTTTCTCATATCATGTTAAGGGTTTTAAACATTATTTTCCTGGGGCATACCCAAAAAAATTGTAATATGTGTTCTACACAATGTATGACACCATAAGAAGGTATTGTTAAAGAAGACAATAGTCGAGTGATATTGTCATGGTAACGTACAAGATAATTTTTTAAATGCTCTTTGATTAATGAATTCACGCAAGATAAAAGCCATTTTCCAGCAATGCTCTTGAAAAATTGTAAATTATATATAATTTTGGACGTGCCGAGCAATATAAATTATTTTAAAAAGTGTTGTAACAATATAACGACTTAATTGTCATGTTTTATAAGTGTGTAAATAACTTCACAAATTTAAACAAAAGAGTTCCGTATTTACTTTATTGTGTAACTACGACTTGAGATAAGAGTTCTCTGGTCTTATTTTGTTGAAGCTACATCGCTGGGCGCCATATATGTGGTTTTATTATAGCATAATGGCAGTTTAAAAACCATTGTCGTTGAGTTGTTTCTTGCGAGGAGGCTTCAATCTCAGGTTTCGCAATAAGAATATGTATATATATTTGGGGTTTTGGGGATCGAAGGGTTCACAATTCTAAATAATCACAGAAATATGTACATCCTGAATTGGAAACACAGGTTACAAAGAACTCTGCAAGTACCCTCACATACACATGCCCATCACCACTGTTCTTGTCGAACATTTCTAATGGACTGGCTTTGTCTTCCCCCACCAACCTGACTCCCATGTTTTCTCATTCGTCCTTTCCTAAAACATTGTGATTTCATTGGCTATTGGTTTGAATTTCGATTACAAATATCCGTTGGCTTGGCGTACCCACGCTGAATGGCATTTCTAATGGCACAAATTTATAATTTGTATAAGTCTTGTAGAATCCTTTACATAAACCATGCCATCATTTATTAATTTTTATTTTAAATTGAAAATAATGCTACAGTTCTCGTTGTTCACCACTGATCGCCGAGATATACATAAAGACTGCATCAAATGGCTTCATACTATAAGGCAACATTTAAAACACCTAAATAATAACAAAAGATTTTATTAAAAACAAAAGGTGTCAAATGTGGAGCTGGAGTAGGAATAAAGCAAATTTCAAAGATAACAAATACTTACTGAACTCCAAGGAAAAGAGCTACCTATGGAAATTTTCTTGAAGAAGCAGAAGGCAACACGACTCTGAAATTTCAAGGACATTACTATGACAAGGATTTCTTTTCCAACCCAGATTGCAAATTGGTGAGCGGCAATCTACCTGCATAAGGCATTCCAAGAGCTGAGAACAATGTCTGCACAGATTTCCCGGAATCTAACATGATATATGTCAAGAAGATGGCAGAAAGTAGGATCAAGAATTTTTATGTAACATCAGGGGTCTCTGTCTAGGGGATGTGTGAATAGTGATCACAAGGTACCCAAGCTGAGCAGAACATTACTTCCTCTTACTGGTGTTTTGCTCCTCACTGTAACTTTTCTATCTGACCTTACCTTGGTCATCTCTTGTTCTCTTCCGACCCCGATGCTATTAGGGTTCCCGAGGGCTAGGGAGTCTTTATTTTTCCAACCTCTCCATTTCTCTAATTTCTCTATAAAATCTTAACCCCTACCATGCTGACCTGTCATGGCATGTAATACGCCCTCTGATTGGTAATCAGAGGATATGGTCGGTGAATTTATTTTGATAACTCTCCCGGTCAGGTCGGTGAGACCCGTAAACCAACGACAGGTGTGGTCCTCCAGACATTCTGGGGGTTGTGAGAGAGCGATGTGACCGCCAAAACATAAAAATATGGTGCTCTCTAAAAAGCGGTTACTATTACTGCTATTGCTCTCTTCAATATCATCAGTGAAAAATACTGGAGAGCAAGAGGATTAATGACTTCATTGTCAGAAATCCAGCATTAGCTAACAACAACACCATTAACCTAAAATCTGCATTTTGTTACTTAAATGGTAAGGGATTCAGTCGCATAGTATACAGCACTTTGTGGTTCGGGCTTTCCACTTTATTTATATAGAACTAGCAGAGGTGAATTATGTTTATGGTGCTGCTTGGGGAAATGTGAAAAGGGCACGAGAGCTTTACACTTGCTATACCCAGGAGACATTTGCCTCATCACAGCACCTTTACTGCTATGCATCAACGACTGTGAGAAACAGGAACTTTCCAAAACCAAGCATGTCACTCGGGAGTACAGAGAAATGTAAGAACAGTGGCTCTAGAAGAGAAGATTTTTGACCGGGCCCATAATTCTCCATTCATTAGCAAAAAGAACAATACTGCATGCCATTCATACAAGCCAGTCTTTTGTTACTAGAATTCTGTGCAAACAGTTTAAAATGTTCAACATAGTAACAGTCATGTTTGGACACAGGAAAACCCTAGAGTTGCAAATTATCAACACCGGTTTGCAGAGAACATATAAAGGGCTGGTGTTGTGAATGACATACATGTCATATCTCCATGTTTGACAGGCCACATTTATCTACAGTTTTTACAATATATTTTACCAGAACTACTGAAAGATGTTCCTTTATGAATACACTACTTAATGTGGTTCCAAGGTGATGGGGCATCTGTGTCTTGTTCTGGTGATATAAGGGTTTTCCTAAGTGTAACATATCCTCATCGCTGGATCAATTGAGGTGCACCAACATCATGGCCAGCACTTTCACCAGATCTAATTCCTTTGGATTTTTTCCTCTGGAGCCATGAGATTAATAGTGAAGAACTAATGGCCAGGATCTTTGTAGCATTTGATGCTATTTGTGTTATACCAGGTATTTTTTAAAGAACTCTGCAATCCTTACTATAACACTATCAACTATGCTCTGAAGTCCAAAGTTGCCATTTTGAGCACCTTTTACAAACATTTATGCACTTGGAAATTAATTGTTCTTTCAGACTGACCGTGTGTAGGACAAGCTTGGAATGGGGTAGAATGAGACTGAAAAATGCAATGCCATAGACAGGAGTTGAACCACAGAGGAATTGGAGAATTTAATCTTGAGTCGGCATGTTGCCATGGTAGCTCAGTGGTTAAAGCAGCCAGACGGAGACGAGAAGATCTGTGGTTGAAACCCTGCATATGGCATTGAATTTTTCAGTCATGACAATAACACGTATTGCAGATTGGTTGTTGTACTGTTTAAAATCAATTATATGCGGCTGCTCTTATTTCAGAACTCTTGTAATAAACATGAGGCTGAGGACAACCCGAGCTGTCTCTTACGTGTACCTGCCCTTTTTAGGGCTTAGCCACTGTATTGACATGATGTGGAGTTTACAGGATAGAGGTGTTATTGAGATTGGAATAGTGACAGAAGGTAGCAAGATTCACTCCTCAACGGCTACAGTGTAGTAAAACTGCGTAGCATCCTGTACCCTGGAATTTCATCTAACCAGATGCAGAATTTTAAAATTGTAATTGCCCTCTAACGCGATAACAAGACATTTACAGACATACATTGACTGTAAGAAAATATGCAAATAGAACCCCTTAATAACGTCTTGACCTTTTAATGCCGTGTGTGTTCATATGATCATGGTTTACCACTTTCCATTTAACGTTCCAAAGCGTCGTCGTCTTCTGTAGAGTATCGCTGGTGGTTTATATCAGCTACAGAATGGTGTGGTATCCTTGTCCATTCATATTGTTGGCTTCTGTAAACATTGTCGTTGCACAACTTTTAGTTACCGCTAGTGTTGTCACAGCTGCAAGATATCGGTGTGCTTCAAGTAAGTTTCCTATTTCGTTTACAATTAGACTTTGATTATGTGATAAACACCTTTAAAGGTCTTTGGCATGATTAGTGTTCCTGTTATTATGAAACAAAACAATAGGTTACTGCATATATTTGGCCTAGGCCCTTCTAAAGTAAAGCATAATCATATGAACACGCTAGGTGCATGTATATGCAGTGTATGATTTAGTCTATTTTCACGGTTGTGTTACCTTACACAGCTTGTGTTGCCATAACAAAACTTATTATTTAGGAAACTATAAACTTGGTATACAGAATATAACTTTCCATATGTTTTTAACAGGGATATAACTCTCCGGGAAGCCTTGGATATTTTAGAATCAGATGAGCCAATAGGAGACATTGACAGCATTTTTATAGAGCCTCCAGATGCTAAAGTCTACTCCAACGAAAATTCTGGTGGTGATGAGATTGATAATCTTATAGGGTGCCAGCTTTCTAGCCAACCAGAAATTGTCCTCACCAACAATGTGCGTGTAGGTGGTGCAGTTGATGTCGCTTCAGAAAACGCAGTTGCTCCACCAAAGAGGAAGAGCAAACATATGAAGAAAAGCTTCGTGTGGACTAAGGATGATAATAGAGGTTTGGTTGGTATATTCCGAGAAGCTGATTATTCATCGTTATCCAACACATGGAATGTTTCAAACTTATGTTTGACAATGAAATAATTAAATTTATGATAGAAGAATCCAGGAAATATGCAATAATCAACAATTATGATGATCCTAAAATAACAGCAGAGGAATTTAAAATGTTCCTCCCTACACTTATTTTATTTGGCTACAATAATGTCCCTAGTAAAATGTCATTTTGGAAAGTATCAGAAGATCTGCGGAATATCCTTGTTGCAAATGCATTAGAAGAAACCGCTTTCTAGAAAATTTTTGGTCTATTCACTGTGCAGACGATACTCAACCTAATATGAAGGACAAGATGTGGAAACTGCAACCACTTTTTAATATGCTGAAGAAAAGATTCATCTCCCACTTCAGACCAGAGCAGAATATGGATTATGATGAGCGCCTGGTGGAGTATTTTGGAAGACATAGCTGGAAAGAATTTATATGTGGAAAACCTATTTATTTCGACTATAAGGTCTGGTGTCTAAACACCCCCTTTGGTTATTTGATAAATTTTGATATTTATCAAGGAAAAATTCCTAATGGCAATGCAGAATGTGAGAAATGCTTCGGAAAGTGTGCTGCACCGATGGTTGAGATGCTCAATGAACTACCAAATAATATGGTTCACTTGCCATTCTGTTTGTATTTTGACAACCTTTTTACTGGGATGGAACTACTGGCTCATTTGAAAGCATGTGGATATGACGCTACAGGGACAATTAGGGAAAATAGAATCCCGAAAAACTGTCCTGTCGTCCCTTCAAAAGAAATTAAGAATCAGGCACGAGGTACATATGACATGGCAAAGAGCTATGACGGTATAGGTATCGTATGTTGGAGAGACAACGCTGTAGTTACTATAGCTTCCACATGTCATGCAGCAGAGCCAACTGCTTCAGTATCCAGATATTCTCAGGCAGAAAAGCAGAAAGTAAGAGTCAGTCGACCAACCTGCTGTATTTCAGGCTTACAATGCAGGAATGAGCGGAACTGATAGAATGGACCCAAATGCCTCATACTACAGAATTGGGATCCGTGGAAAGAAGTGGTGGTGGTGGTCCCTGTTTACTTGGTTGGTAGATGTAGCGGTTCACAATTCCTGGTTACCTCTAAGAAAATCTGGAAATAACATATCTCAACTTTTGCCGGTACATTGTGCAGACATACCTTGAAAAGTACAAAACTGCACCATCAGGAAGAGGCCGACCCGCCACGTCTAGATACAGTATTCAACATTGCAGTGTTAGTGATGATATCCATCTTGATGGGAAGAACCACCTTGTAGATCCCTGCAATTGACGATGCTGCACTGGCAAAGAATGCACCAGCATTTCGCACAGAGTGTATAAAATATAACGTTGGACTATGTATCCCATGTTTTGTCGAGTTTCACACCCTATAAGACTTGACTCTTGGACTTGCGACATACTTTTGTGTTCATGTAATCATATTTTATATATCTGCATGTGTTTAATATTTATAATTCACTTTTAAAGTGCACTTCATTGTAATATATCGCTGTAACTTTGGTGTTTGTTGTGAACTATGGCCACTTAAGCATAAAATGCTTACACAAGCACCTAGCATGATCATGTGGACATGGCCCATTGTGACAAAATGGTTCGCTGTAATGACTCATTATTTTGTATTAGAGTTCCACAAAACTATACGAGTTGCTGATAAAAAAATGAAAGTGAATAAAAAAATTAATATTATTTCAATGTTAAAGGGTTAAAATTATTTAGTGCTATTCTGACTCACCCTGTATATACACCAGGGAGAAGGGTCATTACATTAGTTTAAACCTGTGATAGATCTTGGGCTTTGGAGCACATTTTGTATCTTATGTTTTTATCTCTGACCATTTCCTAAGGAGACATTTTAGTTTTGCCAAAAACAAGCTGGCAACACTGCAGATTGTGTGAGTGTCAGTTTCACTAGGTCAGTACATACAAACACAGCAGCAGGGTGTGTCGACAGCATAAACAAATACCATGCTGTGTTCTTCCATGTTTACTGTGCAAGTGTAGGCCAGTCAGAATCGTTATCTCCCAAAACATTACACCACCCTGCAGGTGACTGACATGCTTACACCCAGAAACTGGTTCAGATGTGTGACCAACCTCAACGCAACGTTGCCAAGTTGTTTCACATCTGAAAAAGCTGCTCCTAATATTGTTTTAATTCTTTTAAGTGAATAATTATTTTGAAACCTTGTTTGATGTTCCATAATTACTACCGAAACTATGCCATAAATATGTTACTCCATGCAACTTAGATGTTACAAACTCTGCACATCTCTGCACATTCTTGTGGAATTATGCATCCAATTTGGAACAAAATCCATTTATTTTTTCAAAATTGGCTGATCAAAGAACAAAATGCCATTACCTTTTTTGTTTGTAATGCTTTTATGAAGCACCATATATTAAAAGGTGTCAGTCTGGGTGGCAAGTTGGTTAGACTATGGTCTACAGATCCCAAGGTCGCAGGTTCAAATCCAGCCCAGACTGACAGTTCTTAAAGTGTTCTTAAAATCGACAGTTCCATGCCAGTAGATTTACTGGCATGTAAAAAAACTCCTGCGGGACAAAATTCCGGCACACCGGCGATGCTGATGTGAACCTGGCAATTGACAGTGCAGTGTGTGTGTGTGTGTGTGTGTTAAATTTCCGCTTAAGCTATTACTAAACTTGTGCATTAATTTTTCTAAATGACTTTTTGGTTTTCTAAAAAGAATTCAAACCCTTTTTTAAAAAAATGTGGAGCAGGTTTCATTTCTTAATTTGCAAATTTTTTTAAAGAAAATTTCCAATAATTCAAATCTAATTTACATATAAAAATGAAACTTTGTCATATAGCTTCACATAACATCACAACATGTGAAGGAAAAATGAAGTATGTAGCTTTAAAATTGTGCAAAATAGGAATTTCACCCATCACCCCACTTAAGCACTGATGAATGATAATTTATAGTGTATTTAGATATTTCTCTAGGTTGTGTGAATTCTTCACACTGATCTAGTTTCCCTGTAATGCACCAAACTATATAGGATGGAAGTGAAATAATCCATCAGACTTTAACAGAGAATTTCTCTTATTATGAATAACAAAAAAGTCTAATACCAAAATGCTGAAAGGTTTATACTTTTCTAGAAAAAATACTTTTATTAAAAAGTTATCACCACTTGGCTGAATTTTTATTGATAAAAGGATCTAATTTATGGCTATATTCATAGAAAATTGAATAAATGACAACTCTTTCCCTTGGCATACTTCGATAGATTCAAAGATTTTTGTGTAAATTAAATTTAAAATATTCACAATTTGTTGTCATCTTAATTCTGTTAGAACTGGCAACATTGCTCTAGCATGTTTACTTTCTTTCCAAGTCGGTGTAGATTGGGAATGTTTAGTTAACTGCATGCAATTGTTTGTTTGTCAAAGCTGCAAAAGATGTGAAGCCTCTCTACAAGTATTGAATACTTGCTCTAAACTCTATTTCAAATTAATTCCACTGTTATTGCATGCTAATAAATATTAGTTATTAAAAGTATGGCCATTTTTTGTTTCTAAAGCTACCATGTAAATAATGGTCAGTCTGTGACTGTGGAATTCATTGGGCACGAACACTAGTGTTAAATTTATTTGCCTACATCTCTTAAAATATTTTGATATCTTTTACATATGCTCAGGCACACAAGTCTTGCCAGAAACTTTGTGTTGCAAATTTCACTAATTGGAGTTATTTGGCACTCATAACTGGGGCTAGGAAGTTCATACATTTGCATGTTTTTTCATAGGGGTTAAAAATGTATGCTTTTACATTATGTGCACGAATTACGGAATTTTTAGTTATTTGGATATGATTTTATGGTGCATATAACTGCATATTTTCTTGATTTTTGATAAAAGCATATTATTTCAATATTATAGCCCCTATATTGCATATTTTAATGATTTCTATGGTTTTTTATTATTGTTTTCCATCTGGATAATATTTTTCATATTGGTAGTATTGCACATGATGATACAACTCACAAAGATTTCAATATTATAGCCACTATATTGCATATTTTAATTATTTTTATGGTTTTTTTTATTATCTTTTCCATCTGTATCATATTTTTCACATTGGTAGTATTGCACATGATGATGCAACTCCGAGGTGGCGAGAACTAATTCTGAGTCATGTTGTCATGCAGTGAATCCAGTTTCCACCCTTTCATTATATGTATGTTCGTAGAAAATAATCAGTGCGTTATCTGAGAGGTTTATAGTAGGAAGGATAAAGTGCAGGTCAACGTTTTGAGCAGCACGATTATAGCAATGCTTGCCTGCCCACCAGTAGTTGTGTGTTGTCTTCAAACGTAACAGTGTTGTGAACTGATTCCCACCAAATTAAATAAGTCGTATAAAATGTTAAAAAACTCTTCAAATACCGAAACTAAAACCACCTTCAAGTGCTAGATTAATTAATTTACAGAACGAGTTTTCGGATGATTTAATATCTACAGATAATAGGGTACTGTTTTGTGGAGCGTGTGAGAAAAATGTAGGGAGTGAGAAAATACTTCAAATAGTTCAGCACATAAACACAGCAAAACATAAGGAGAATTTAATCAGAAAACTCGCAATCAAAGAACCTGTTCAAAAGCAGCTAGTAGAGTGTTTAGGAAGTAGGGTTACTGAATTTTCCTATGACTTGTGTCAAGCATTTTTAGCTGCTGATATCCCCTTATTCGAAATTAATAATCCGACATTTAAAAACTTTCTTGCCAAGTACACTCGACAGCATGTGCCTGAAGAAAGTACACTGCGTAAGACTTATGTAGGACATTGTTACAATAACGTATTGTCAAATATACAAAATGAATTAGTGGATCATTTGTGTGGTTGTCTGTTGATGAAATCCCTGATTCTGAGTGCCGTTCTATTGCTAATATAATCGTGGGTGCTTTAAATAATGAACAAAAGACTACACCTTATCTTAATGTGTGCGAATTGTCGGCCACTAACAATGTAACTGTGACCCAGTTTGTGATGGACACTTTGAAATTACTATGGCCATGTGGAATCAAATACGACCGGTTACTTTTATTTGTTACTGATGCAGGTCCTTATATGGTAAAATCAGGACAAACTCTGAAAGGTATTTTTCCTAACTTAATTCATATAACTTGTTTGGCACACGCTCTTTATCGCATTTCTGAGACAATACGTGATTCTTTCCCGTTGGTAGATAGATTTATGTCCAGTACAATGAGAATTTTTGTTAAATCTCCTGAAAGAGTTTAGTTGCTTAGATCAAGAGGCAAATAATACCTGACTTCCTCCTGCACCAGTGTTAACTCGATAGGGAACATGTGTCGATGCAGTTTTATATTATACTGAGCCCATAGAAATAGTCGAAGAGGTTGTTAATTCTTTGGACTCGAAAAATGCTTCATCAATAGAAACTGTGCAAAATATTCTATCAGGCACTGGGTTAAAAGAGGATCTTAGTTTCATATCTGCCCATTTTTCTTTCTTACCATCAGCCATAACGGCATTGGAAGCTGTAGGATCTGATTGGCATGAATCACTTACTGTCTTTGAAAAAAACAATATGTGACCTAAGTTCGGTTCCTTGTAGCATGGGACAAAAAGTGAAAGAGAAAGTGAATTATGTAATTTCAAAAAATTTTGATTATAAACAGATGTGCGATATTCGAGACATCCTCAAAAGAAAACCATCTGTCACACTAAGAGACTTGACTCTCTCTGTGAAGCAGTTAACATCATTTAAATATGCCCCGATAACATCTTGTTACGCAGAGAGGTTTTTCACGTTACAAAAGTGTTTTGAGACAACAGACGATGTTTTAGAGTTGAAAATTTGTGCAAAGTGTTGGTTGTGAACTGCAATTTAGCAGTTAATACTAGCAGCGGGACCACCTCTGCTTCAACCTCTAAGGAATAAGGTAACTTTATTTCTTATTCATACTAACTCGTCTTGTCTACTGCAAAGGGACATCAATCGTTTTAATTAAATAATGCATATTTCTTGGCATATTTTTAAGTTTTTAAGAGCATATTTGCATGCATATTTCAGTGTTTTTTAGGGCATGAACTTCCTAGCCCTACTCATAACATTGTTAAATCTTGGAGTAATTGTTGGCAAAAGTTGTCATGTTATGCAGATTCCTTTTTCTTAGACTGGCAATCATATATAGGTACGTGCTTGCACGAAGCACATTAGTCCTGTTTTAAAACAGGTACATTAAAAATTAAAGAAAATCGTAACTTACCGGTTGACCAAACGTATAAACAATTGCACATAAATTTTGTTTAAGCATATTGCAGTGAAGCGTAAATTCACATTATAAATTATGCTTACCTAAAGGTTTAGCAATTACTAGTATCACATTGTTAAATTCAATACAGAATAACGGTATAATAATAGAAAAGGTATCTTATGGAAGAGTGACATAATCTTTGGAATCAATGCAAATTTGTCACATGAATATCCAATGCAGATAACCTAATCTCTGGCCATTAGCTGCCAGCCTATGTACTGTCACCGCGCCCGCCGTATCTAATTGCCGACAACCGCAGTGTCACCCATCGCATTATTGTCGGCACTACCGCAAAGGAGCCGAAGGAAAGAGACGGAGAATGGCCGCATTGTTGGGGCGCTTGCCGAAAGAGAGAAAGTGATAGAGGCTTCTAGAACTGTCTGCTTTGTGTTTCACCGCTAAATAAGTGAACGTTCCGGAAGCTTCCAGAATAGTGCCTGGGAGATATAAATAGCGGTAAAGTGTGAGAAGGGTCAGTCAGACGTACGTGAAGCGTTGAGTAGTGCCGACGGAGAACAGTCAGACGTACGTGAAGCGTTGAGTAGTGCCGACGGAGACGGACAGACGATGTGGAGAGTTGTGCCGACGGAGAAGAGTTAGTTCTTTGTGTTACGAATTCGGACCCGTGCTGTTGGAGAATCGGAAAAGACTTTCTTGCTGTTGCAACGAGTGTACAAAGTTACTGTTTACGGAAATAAAAGTGTTTCTTTATCTCGACTACATCTGTCTACTTTACTTCACACCCACCACAAAAGTCACACTGGTGTCAGAAGTGGGATTCGTCGAATTGCTTCTAGTTTCATTACATCGTCAGAAGTTGCAACGTTAGAACCAAGATGGAGGGAGATTCGGAAACCAGGATGATGGCAATGATGAAAGAATTATTTGCCAAAATGGAAACGTCATACGACAACCTCGTTGCCAAAATGGAAACGTCATACGACAACCTCGCTGCCGAGCTGAAAGAAGAAATAAAGACGAGAAACAACCTCGTTGCCGAGCTGAAAGAGATGAAGACGGAGCTATCGGCGAAAATTGACGGCGAACTGATTGGCGTGAGGGAAGACGTGGAAGAACTCGGCGAAAAGGTGGTAGACCTCTGCCAGCACGTGGACGTCGTGGAGGACGACGGGGAACGTCTTGGCGCCCTGGTAGTAAGAGTTGACGAGAGCGTCAAAGTACTGGATGCCAGGGGCAGACGGAATAGCGCGGAGCCGGAGAGGGAGCACCTAGTGGCCGAGGCGACAGTCGCGCCCGTTTCAGATGATATGAGGGAAGACGTGGAACAACTCGGCGAACTGATTGGCGTGACGGAAGACGTGGAACAACTCGGCGAACTGATTGGCGTGACGGAAGACGTGGAACAACTCGGCGAACTGATTGGCGTGACGGAAGACGTGGAACAACTCGGCGAACTGGTTGGCATGACGGAAGACGTGGAACAGCTCGGCGAACTGGTTGGCATGACGGAAGACGTCGAACAACTCGGCGAACTGATTGGCGTGACGGAAGACGTCGAACAACTCGGCGAACTGATTGACGTGACGGAAGACGAACAACTCGGCGAAAAGGTGGAAGACCTCTGCCAGCATGTGGACGTCGTGGAGGACGACTGGGAACGTCTTGGCGCCCTGGTAGTAAGAGTTGACGAGAGCGTCAAAGTACTGGATGCCAGGGGCAGACGGAATAGCGCGGACCCGGGGAGGGAGCACCTAGTGGCCGAGGCGACAGTTGCGCCCGTTTCAGATAACGAAAATGTACGTCTCGGGGAAGACAAAGGGGCAGTTCAGGGACGTCGTCGGGGATCCTCTGGAGGAGTGTGTCGGGTACGTAACCAACCAGGATACGACGTGGAGGACGATCAGCAGGGAAGCGCACAAGCAAACGAGCATCACGCGAGAACCGACTTGGCATGTGACATGGGGGGACCGTCGGAGCCATCCAATCACCTGACGCATAGTGCCGTGAACGGAAGAAGGGTGGACATCATCGTGGACGGCAGGATACAGGAGAGGCCGTGCCGAGCACGAGTGAACACGAGTGCAGCGGTGGACGCGACTCGCGCGGATGTGGTGGGGTTTGTTGCCGGACCCATCGGAAGCAAGGTGGCTGCGAAGGTGCGCCAGAGAGGTCGGCGGACACGGTACCCAATGAGCCGTTTCCAAGTGCGCAGGATGGCCCGTCAACACACCAGGAAGAAGGGCAACTGGACGAGGGCCCGCCAAGACCGGCGGTACTGTTGCAGAATTTCGAAGCAGGATGGCATACGTCGTCCTACCCGGACCAAGGGACACTATCCAACAGCGATACCTAGGATCGTGCCTCCTGGAGAAGAGGTTCGATGGGTTAGTCCACCGGGGCGCAAGGGAGATGCCGCAGTGATAGTGCTGGTCGGGACGACCAGCTCTGAGGAGGGAGCAGTGTCACCGCGCCCGCCGTATCTAATTGCCGACAACCGCAGTGTCACCCATCGCATTATTGTCGGCACTACCGCAAAGGAGCCGAAGGAAAGAGACGGAGAATGGCCGCATTGTTGGGGCGCTTGCCGAAAGAGAGAAAGTGATAGAGGCTTCTAGAACTGTCTGCTTTGTGTTTCACCGCTAAATAAGTGAACGTTCCGGAAGCTTCCAGAATAGTGCCTGGGAGATATAAATAGCGGTAAAGTGTGAGAAGGGTCAGTCAGACGTACGTGAAGCGTTGAGTAGTGCCGACGGAGAACAGTCAGACGTACGTGAAGCGTTGAGTAGTGCCGACGGAGACGGACAGACGATGTGGAGAGTTGTGCCGACGGAGAAGAGTTAGTTCTTTGTGTTACGAATTCGGACCCGTGCTGTTGGAGAATCGGAAAAGACTTTCTTGCTGTTGCAACGAGTGTACAAAGTTACTGTTTACGGAAATAAAAGTGTTTCTTTATCTCGACTACATCTGTCTACTTTACTTCACACCCACCACAAAAGTCACAGTACCAATGCTTCATACATACGTTTTGCAGACAATATTGAAACTACATGTGCTCACCACATGTGTCTGTATTAGAAACAGACTACCTTACTATTTATTGTGAACATGAATATCATATTAAGTCCCTAACATTCAGTAAATAATATGAATACAGCAACTCGCTTTTGCTCAGCGTGCATGAGCAGTAAGTATACATGGACTTAGAGTGTATTCGCTTCATTTCAAGTGAATTATGCATTTCTCACTGATTAGAGCATATTTATACTTTCTCTTTTTATGTTTCTATCATATTTGTGACTTCCTAATGGATGTAATACTGCAACCAGTGTCGGAAGTTAGAAAACAATTTTATGGGGCATTAAAAACAAGAATCCGATTCCAAGTGAGGCCATTATCCTATCATGGCTAAGGCTTTCAAATAAAACAGGCTAGATATTCAGATCTTTAAAGGTACCAAATAAAATCTTTGTAATTACATGGAAATGTAAGATTTTACATAATGTTTTCATATGGGGCAGTCTACAATAATTCTATGGTATCTGGCGCACTGCAACAAAACATCTGAATTCAATACATGGCCAACGTTACTTAAATGGTTTTTAAAGAGCATTAGAATAATTAATTGATCTGCCACTAGATGCTGATTACTTAATCAACAGATTGTGCAACGTTGCCACACTCTCTCACATTTAAACATGATTATCCAGTTAAAGGTACATTTAATTAAAAAAGTTATCTAAATTTTTTGTTAGTTTACATCCAATCTCTCACCTCCTTCAGTCTGGTGGATTATTTCACTTCCATCCTGTATAGCATAGGTGGTATCATGTGCAATATTTAACAATATTAGGTTAAACCACCATTTATTGAGTATTTAGGACAACATTACCCTCCAATGTATATACACTTTAATTTGCTGTAAGCAAACGATCAACTCATCACTACACTTGCTACATGTTCCTGATAGTGAGCACATTCACTTTTTTCCTCTTTAAGCTGTCTTGGTATGAGAATGGCACCTGCTATTGAATTTACTTTGGCTATTGGTTTATAAGCTTTGAACGCTTGCTACAGAAACAAGCAATACTGTCACATCAGCTATGCTAAGGTCACCTTACTCTGTGCTATTTAGAGTAAATGTTTGCAGAATAGAATATTCTTATAATAGTATACAGCATGGGTAAAAACTTTAGTTACTATAATGGAGATATTCTCTTTTTCAAACATTTTATTGTAACAGTTTTTAAAGAATGTGCAAGTTACAATTTCAATATTCTAGCAACAAGAAAGCTTCACATTCTGTGCACTGGTAATACTCATATTAGCTGCACAACTGATCATTCAGTCTTTAAGAACACTCCCTTTTCAGAAAGCAGATGACATGCAAGGTGTACCGAGGTTCCAAACAGCACCAGCAAACCAGCATAACCAAAAGCACCACGTATCCGTTTCTTTGGATCTGTGACAAAAAATAAAACAATTAAGTAGTCACTCACATTTACCATTCCATAACCACACCTAATTTCAAAAAAACCTTTAATACTAGAGTCTTTGACAATCAATAATTTCATATTCCATAAATGTTTATGCCTCCTGGAGAAGGTTTAATTTTATAGTGTGGTGGACAATAAATGAAGCCTCCCTGAAATAATGCTTTGTGATTTTGGTGTCCATGTTCACAAACTTGGTATAAAGCACAATTTTAGAATGATCAAGCTCTATTAAAATAGGATTTGAGTTGATTAATAACAAGCTGTATTTTATTTGATCAAAGATGGTGTATTTAAACAATATCTCAAACAATATATATGAGAGGTAGAACTGGAACTTAAAAATTCAATGCCACAGCTGGGATTGAATTTAGTAAGTCACCATTGGGGTAATTGTCTCTGATGTGAGACTGCCTTTGTGATTTACCAGGAAAAATATGAACTGGTTTGAGAATTCAATGCCATTCTGGCAGTTTGTCACAGTAGCTCAATGGTAGAGCACCCGCCTGGTAAGCGGAAGGTCTGTGGTTCAAATCCCAGCTGTGGCATTGAATTTTTAAGTTCCAGTTCTACCTCTCAAACATTGCCCACACACGGCTTGTGTGTTTAAAAACACCAACAGTAAGTTTGTTGACATAAATAAATAATAATATATATGAGTATTTCTTCCTACTAAATTACACCCAAACCGGGTAGCTGACATTTTAGGAACTTGTACAACAGGAGCTTTGGTTTGGGGAAATGCTTAACTAAACTTAGCTTTAGAAGGTGAAACATGTATGTCACTCATCAGTCTTGTTTTGCAGAATGTGAGAGGCATGTAGTCTAACAACCAAATCAATGGCATTCTTCAGATAAGCATTACACCTTTATATATCTATTTCTTCTGTCCATGTATATGTAACTGTAAGGTTCCTAAATGGCTGGACCAATTTTTATGAACTTTTGTGTGGGTCATAAAGGTGATTCCAGAATGGTTTAGTCACAATTTGACCCGATAGAGCATATTCCTTCTAATTAATTAACTAATGTGTTGTTCACAGGACATAATATCTTTGGCTGGTTTAGGTTCCCTATTAGATCTGCCAACAGCACTGCAATCACATTTAAGAATTTCCGGTATTTGATAAGTTGAGCCTGGATTGTAAGAAGTTTTGGTCACAGCTGAGCTTTGCTATTACATTAAATGTGTGCACTTATTGAGAACAAGTAATTAAAAGTGTAATTAACAAATATACGAGGTGCATCCAGAAAGTAAGTCCCGATGACCGATAAAGAGAACAAGAACATCACTAAGTAAGAAATATTTATTGGAATAATTACATAGACTCACTGGCTACATTTCAACATAGTCACAACCATTGTTGAGGCATTTATTGTAACGGTACACCATTAATTGTATGCCCAACTCATAGGATTCTGCCGCCAATGTCCGCAGCCATGAAGTCACTTCATTCTGCACCTCAGCGTTACTGTGAAAACGTTTTCCTACCAGAAAACGCTTCATGAGACGGAAGAGATGAAAGTCACTTGGGAGCAAGATCGGGTCTGTAGGGTGGATGTTCGAAGACCTTCCATCCAAACTTATTCAACACATTTTGTGTGGCATTGGCTGTATGGGGTCTTGCATCGCCATGCAAAGCGTAATGCCTCTGGCGTCACCAGAGACACTCAGCCATTACGGTCTTCGTTCTGAATCTTGGTTCTTCCTTCCGTGAATTGCCTGCACCATTGTCTTACCATACTGTTACACATAATGCCCTGTCCATACACGTGACACAATTGACGATGGATCTCTGCTGGAGATTGCTTTTGAGCATGCAAAAATCGGACGACTGCACGAACCTCACATTTGGCGGGAGACAATATTTGAGAAGCCATTTGCTCCTAGCACAGAGCAGTAACTACTGCCGTCACAAAACTGAAACTTTACTGCAATGTTAAAATATACTTCCTCTCTTCTCCTGCACACGTGCATTCCTATCGTCTGGTGGTGCCATCGGAACTTACTTTCTGGATGTACCTCATACATTGTGCAAATTTGTAAGGTGCAGCATTGGGGCGACTATTCATGATGTAAACACGTCCATCCTCTAACCTTTAGCTTAACCTACAAATGTAATATATATTTGTTGAAGTAAGGTGTTAAAGTATAATTAAAAGACATACATTGTGCAAATGTGTAGGTTGCAGTATAGAGGAGAGTATTTTACATGACTTTTCATGATTTCCAGTGATATATACATTGCATTTTGTCACAATCAGTTTAACCTACAAATTTCATACATTATTTATTGACATAAGATTTTAAAGTGTAAGTAATACATTGTGCAAATTGTGCTAGAGTCTTTGCAGTACGTAATGAGCTTAACCTACAAATGTCATATATTAATATTTAAGTAAGGAGAAATATGAAAGCTACTATTCAAATCCAAAAAAACAATGGAAGAACAAGATAAATCAGAAATAGTTATAATTGAAGTATGGAAAAGTAACTACCACTATAGAATTTACAGTATCTACAATCCTCCAGACAATACACTAGATCTAAATTCTATTCCCATAGAACCCAAAAGTATTTTAATAGGTGATTTTAATGCACACTCCCCTAGGTGGGGCTACAGAGATATAAATTCAGCAGGAAGAGTCATAGAAGACCTATTAAACTCATCAACAATGGAATCAATATTTAATCCAAATGATCCACCCACTTACCTTCATTATAATGGTTCAGGTACAAATCCTGATCTTCCGATGGTGTCATCTGACATAATTGACAATACAAAAAGAGAAATAATAGAAGACCCAGGTTCAGGCCACAGAATCACCATAAACTCCATAAGAGGTCTAATAAATAAAAGTAACAAACCAAAAATTAAAACTTCTTGGAATTTTAAAAAAGCAGATTGGTCCAGTTTCCAAAATGAGATAGAAGGGAAGTGTAATATACTGTTAGAATCAGAGTTCAAGTCAACAGATGAAATGAATAAAAAAATTTGTGAAATATTATTGACAGCAGCCAAAACACATATCCCCAAAGGAGAGTTAAAGAAATATAGCTACTTTTGGTCTCCATCTTTATCTAAGTTAAAACACGAAAGAAATATAGCAAGAGTCAAAGCCGAAAGAACCAAAGTGTCCAGAAGATGTACAAAACTGGAGAAGAAAAGCAGCCATTTTTAAGAAAGAATTAATTACAGCAAAGAGGGCCAGTATCACAAATTTTGTGGAACATATGGACTATAGGAAAGATGGAAATAAAATATACAAATTCCTTAATAAAACAAAATTATCAAAAAATACAACTGAACCATTAAAACATAATAACAAAAGCTTAACTACAGATAGGGAAATAGCAGAATCCCTTAACAAGTTTTATGCTCAGTCACAAAGAATACCCCAAGCGTATAAAAAACAAGATAAAGCTATCCAAAAAACTATCAGAGAAACTAATAAGCCAAAAGATATACAAAATGATATTTTTATTCAGGATTTTAATGAAACAGAACTAGATTTAGCAATACAACAATTACAGAACAAAAAATCTCCAGGACCTGACAAGATCCACCCAGAGTTTATTAAACACCATGGCAGGAAAGGAAAAGAAATCCTACTTAAACTGTATAACACGTGTTGGAGAATGACTGTGCGCTCCGACTGGAAAAAAGCCATTATCATCCCGATTTTAAAGAAAAACAAACCCTCAAACAATATTAATAGTTTCAGGCCAATATCTTTGACCAGTGTTATTGCAAAAGTGATGGAAAGAATGGTGGCATCTAGACTTAACTGGTTCCTAGAATATTACAACTTAATTAATAGTTCACAGACCGGCTTCAGACAGAATCATAGTACAAGTGAAAATGTACTCCTACTAAGCCAAGACATCAAGGAAGCTTTCAATAGAAAGGAGGATACCTTGGCAGTATTCATTGATTTTAAATCAGCATATGACTCAGTCTGGAGAAACAAATTAATTGAGAAGTTGCAATCAATAGGTGTGAAAAGTAATATGCTTAAGAACACCGGGAAGTGAGTTTGCATGAAAACATCGATTTTTTATTTTTTATTCTAAAAAATAGTACACATCTTAAGCTTTAAAATGATATATATAACATGGTATGTCACACGGGTAATAAGCCCGTTTATTTGGTGATTTAAATATGGCGGCGCAAGGACACGCCCCCATTTTCCACAAGCAGTTCCACATTGAATGTGAATGCTTCTTTCGCTTATAATTTGTGAACTAACCCACTTAGGCATGCGTGGTAAATTTTAGCATGTGCATTGGCCATCCTGCTACACACCAGCGTGTGCTGCCATCTGTCAGCATCCGTTTCCTGTTTTAGTTTGAAAATTTCTTGTTCGACCACGTGTTAAGGTGTTTTGATTCTTAATTCGTTTGGTGTCTGTATACAAGAAGATTTCATTACCAAATCATAATGGGGAGAGTAAGAGTATTTGGTAAACGTAAATTCTACGGCAACAAATATACAAGAAAGAGTGGAGAAAGGGTAAGTAATGTTGAAATTGCTTCCAGCAGCCAAAGTGTCTCTGAGAGTGCTTCTGGAATAAAATTAAAAGATCTTCCTAAGGAGAATGACAGTTCTTTTGTGGTTAACCCAGAGGTGAATGGAAGTGGCTATGTTATTGTTAAATTACATATACTGTGTGAATTAATTAACAATTGTGCAAAGTGCAGATATTGTGGCAATGAATTTTGTATGAAGATAAGTGAAGAAGAAAATAGTAGGAGGGGTCTAGCTTCAAAATTATGTGCTCTTTGTGTGAAATGTGGCTCTAAAAGCTATGCTATGACCTCTCCAAATCTAGGTTCTTGTTATGAGGTAAATGCCAGGCTAATTTATGCTATGAGATGTATTGGTAAGGGGGTAGCTGCAGCTCAGACATTCTGTGCTGTAATGGATTTGCCACCACCTCCCACAAAACCCAAACAATGCCTAGAGTTAATTCACAAAAGTATTAGTGAAGTAGCTCTGGATTCCATGAAGAAAGCAGTAAAGGAGGGGTGGATGAAAATGAAGGTGATATAAATTTGACTGCTGCCTTCGATGGAACATGGCAAAAGCGAGGCCATACTTCTTTGAATGGTGTTGTAACAGCCACTTCCATTGCTTCAGGGAAGGTGTTAGATGCATATTGCCTATCAAAGAACTGTAATATATGCCATGGTGATACAGAATTTAAAGAACATGATTGTGGAATTAATTATGTGGGATCTAGTGGGGGAATGGAAGCTGCTGGAGTACAGGAAATTTTCAGTCGCTCTGTCAGTCAGTATGGTGTAAGATATGTAAATTATCTTGGAGATGGGGACTCTAAAGGTTTTCAAAGAGTTAAACAAAGTAAAGTGTATGGGGATGATATTGACATTACAAAATTGGAATGTATAGGACATGTTCAAAAGAGAATGGGTGCTAAACTTAGAAAATTAAAAGTTAATATGAAGGGAAAAGTGTTGTCTGATTAAAAACCCCTTGCAGGTCGTGGAAGACTGACAGATACTGAAATTGACCTTCTTCAGCAGTACTATGGGCTTGCTATAAGAAGTGAGTGAGTGAGTGAGTGTGTTTTGTTTAAGGGCCCGTCGACAACTTGGTCATTAGGGCCCCGAGTCCAGAAGTAAAATTACATTCCGTCAAGTGTTAAAACATCACCCATTAAAAACTAAAAATCTACGGTTAAAATAGATAAAAAACCTCTAAACAACTATTAAAACGTTTCATTTAAAATGCTAAAAACAGAGACTTAAAATTGCTACAAAGTAAAAAACGCTAAAACGTTAAAAAACCCAAAAATACGGCCATCTAAAAGGCTAAAATCTCTGAAATAAAATATCCTTACACTTGCTTCATAAAATCAATTCTGGAACAAAACCGCAGCACTGTATTTACAGATACTGGGTCGTTGCCTAAAACTGACGACAGTGTAAGCCCCAGGCCAACGGACTGGCGCTCACGGGCGTATCGCGGACAATTGCTATAAGAAGGAATGCAAGTAAAACTGTCAGAGAAATGAAGCAAGCTATTTGGGCTATATTTTTTCACAAATTGTCCACTGACAGCAAACCACAACATGGATTGTGTCCTAAGGGGGAAGATTCTTGGTGCGGGTATCAGAAATCCCAAGTTACAAACCAAGTATACAAACACAAGCATTCTCTTCCTGAGGAAGTTCTCTTAGCTATAAAACCAATATTCAGGGAACTTTCTCAGGATGATCTGCTTAGAAAATGTTTGCATGGGAGTACCCAAAATCCTAATGAAAGTTTTCACCATTTAATATGGGTAAGGGTTCCCAAAACTGTGTATGTTGGGGCAAAAACATTAAAAATAGGTGTGTATGATAGTGTAATTTGTTTTAATGAAGGCTGTAGTGGAAGGCTGAAAGTTATGGAAAAAATAGGTATCAAAATTGGGGAAAACATGAAAAGAGCATTATTAAGAAGTGACACGCGTCGACTCTCAGAGGCAAAAAGGGCTGCTGAAGTAATATATAATAAAGCTAGGACCAAGAAGAGGAAGAGGAATGCTGCAAATAATCAAAGTGATGAGGAATATGGAGCTGGCATGTTCTGAAAATGTGAGTATATAAACATAAACTGCACTTTTAACTTTAACTTCAATTTCCCGTAACTTCATTTTTTAACACTTGTGGTACACTTTTCTCAAAGCCCATTAAAGATACTGACTTGAAAATTTTCCTGTATCTATATGGCCATCTACTTTCACTAGTAAACACCACCTTTTTTAGAAATATTAAGTTTAATGTAATTAAAAAACAAATAACTTGTAAAAAATATATATAATTTCAGTCATTACATATGAAAGATTTTTTTACCTTCCTAATTTCAATGACAGAATAGATTTTTTTTGTTTAACATATCAAATTATCCATTAACTACTACAGAAAAAAAAAAAAAGATGGCTGTAGAATGAAAGATTATGGAGAGAAGTGCACCAGAAGTATGAGTTACACAATTTTTTGTTAGAAAACATGTTCTCACTTATACCACTTTTGCACAAAGGCTTTTAAATTTAATGTAAATGTTATACACTTTTGAATGTAGAAACATTTGTTCTCTATACACCCCAAATTTCATTTAAATCAAGCTAATGTTAGCAGCATAAACTGAAATTGAATTAATCACATAATTTGAGTATGGGAAAAGCAAACTCAGTTCCTGGTGTCCAAATATAAACAAACACACAGAGGACTTTCACAAGGTGCTGTTCTGAGCACAACACTCTTTAACATATATATAAATGTCCTTCCATCAATAATAAAAACTTCAGAAACCAAAATTGCTTTATTTGCTGACGATGTAGTCATTTGGACTCCAGGCTCTCCAAAAAAAACCTGAATTAATTAAAGACAGAATAGAAACAGCCCTAAACAAAGTACATGAATGGAGCTCCAAAAACCTCATGATTATCAATGTGGAAAAAACAAATTATGAATTATTTACTCTAAAATATAAACCAGTTAATACTAACATGAATTATAATGGTAAACCACTCAAAGTAGTTGATGATGCCAAATACTTAGGCATCACTTTCGACAGAAACCTAAGTTGGAAAAAACATATAACAAACATCTCAGAAAAGGTTGAAAAGAAACTGCAAATCCTGAAAAGGTTAGCTGGTGCTAAATGGGGCTGCTCAAGGAGAGTCCTTAACACAACATACAAAATGTATGTTAAACCAAACCTCTTGTACTGTTCTGAAGCTTTAATAACAGCAGCAAATGCTAACATCAATAAACTTGAACAAATACAAAATCAGGCTCTTCGCCTAATCACTGGAGCAGTTAAATCCACACTTGTTGATGCCATGCTTGCCTTAACATGGACCCCATCAATAACAACAAAAATAGAAGAACAAGCATTGCTCCAACACGAGAAAATGTTACGACTGCCAAACTCTGAATGGACAGAAGAGAACCTGCCCCCTTCAATCCTTAAAACTCATAGTAGTTTCCTAGAAAAGGTAACACAGACTAAATCCAAATTGAACATTCCTAACACCAGAGAAAATCTACTTATAAGAGAAAATCCACTGGAATTATTGCAACCTACCTTCAGTTTGGAATTAATAGAGGAAAGAAGTAAATCAGACACACCAAAAGAAATACAAAAACTTCTAGCACTGGAAACAATCAATACTAGATATCCCACAGAAGAATGGCTACACATACATACTGATGGATCCTCCAAGGAAAACCTTACTGGAGCCGGAGTTACGTGTTCACATTTTTCCTTTTATCATTCTGTTGGCAGAGGCACAACAAATTATGATGGAGAAATAGAGGCTATATACATTGCTCTCCGACAATTATTAAATCTTCCCTTTAATAAACTTAACAAGGCAGTAATTCTTTCAGATTCTAAAGCTGCAATTCAGGGAATATGTTCAAATACTACAAAGAAGTCATCAAAAATTAGAGAATGCTACAAAATGTTAACACAACTCCAAAAAGTTAATAAGACTGTTCATCTCCAATGGATTCCAGCACACTGTGGAGTCATGGGGAATGAAGCTGCAGACTCACTTGCAAAGAAAGGCACAACAATAAAACAAAAGTCTAAATTCAATTTCTCATATTCCTCAATAAAACGCTTGATCATTAAAAAATTTTCTCATTCATACCTACAAGAAATAGAAACAAATAACAAAGATAAAAAATGGATTACACTACTTTCCAACCCAGATATAATCCCCCAGAGACCAAGGAAAACAGCGGTTGCAGCCTTCCAACTATTGACAAATCACGACTGCTTAGCAAGTCATCTCTACAGAATAGGTATCTTAGCTTCACCAATATGTGTCCTGTGTAACGATCCAGCAGAAATGAACGAAGACCACTTGAAGACCTGTGAAGCATTAAGATCACAAGAAACTACAGTTCAAAAGTATTGGAAAGCACGAATGCTAATGGCTTCATTGCCAGATGCAAGGCACTAGAAAACAACAACAACAACATCAACATCATCATCATCATCATATTTAAGTAAGGTGTCAAAGTGTAATTAAAACATCTACATTGTGCAAATGTGTGAAGTGCAGTATAGAGGTGAGTATTTTACATGATTTTTCATGAATTCCAGTGATATATATAGGGCCATTCAAATGAAATCCGGTCACTTGTGTAAAGTAATGGTAACAATTTTATTAACTCAAAAATTGTCGCCAAAACTGTTGGCACATTTATCCCACTGTGACACTAGTCGGTCGATTCCATCTTTGAAGAAGCTAGTAGGCTGCTGTCAGATCCAGGTCTGGACCCATTCACACACTTCGTCAGTTGTGAATTGATGTCCGCAAATAGCTTTTTTTTAGAGGTCCATAAACATGAAAGTCACATGTCTTCACCACATTGGTAGTGTGTGGGCGGGCATTATCTATGCAGCAGAATAATGCCATTGGACAACATGCCTGGGCATTTCAACTTGATGGCTCGTCTAAGTTTCTGTAAAGTGGCTTGATAACGCTGGGCATTGATGATGGTTCCTTGTTCCAGGAACTCGACAAGCAGTGGGCCCTTGTGGTCAAAAAAGGACATGACCTTACAAGAACTGGTGTGCATGGCCTTCGATTTCTTTGAAGGTGGTGAAGTGGCATGTTTCCATGCTTGCTCTGATGCTTGCTTTCTGGTTCAAAATGGTGACACCATGTTTCATCACCAGTGATAATATGTGACATATTCCTCCTCGTGATAACGCTGCAGATGACTCAAAGACAGCGCCATTCGAGTATTGTGCTATTTGGCGGTCAGTTGGTAGGGAACCCACTGCGCACAAACTTTTTCAAATTTCAAGTGTTGATGCATTATGGTGTGAATGGTGCCCATACTAATACCCAGTAATCGATGGATCTCATTCATGGTGATTCTGCGATTGCCCAAGGCTAAAGCATTCACTTCCGCAATCATTTCAGGTGTGATGACACGATGAGCCTATCCAGGACAAGCATCATCTTCCTGTAACTCGTGCCCCTCAAGGAATCTTTTGTGCCATTCCACAACACTTGAACGACACACACTGTACTCACTGTACACAGCCTTCATTCGTTGACACATTTCACGGCATCCACCTCCCTCTGCTGCTAAAAATCGAATCACCCCTCGTTCCTGCTTACTCGTCTTCATGTTCAGTAGTGGATGATAACTTGTGAGATCAGCTTATCTTCGGCATGAAACCACATTGTTGCTATACAATATCAAATGTTGGACACGCTGCTGTCGCTCTACCAATACATGGTGCCACCATACACACAGTTATGTGGTGCCACCTTATGTGTAATGCAAAGTTAGACGCACTGACCGGGTTTCATTTGAATGCCCAATTATATACACTGCATTTTATCACAATTAGCTTAATCTACATATTTCATACATTAATATTTACTGAAGTATGATTTTAAAGTGTAATTAAAAAATATACATTGTGCAAATTGTGCTGGAGCCTTTGTAGTAAGTTTTCTTATACAGTAATATAATCACGTAACTACAACAAACATGGCCATCTTCCTGCTACAGTGCATATGCAATGGTGACTTCTAAGCCAAAAGAGAAGAGCAATTCACGGTATTAGCGGTTTTGATTTTTTTTTCTTTTACAGTGAAATTTTGATACTGCATTAGACCACAGAAAATAGCTTATAGCAGATTGTGCATCGCTGGAAATATATGAGGCGTTAGTAAAGATTGAGGATATTTGTATTCTCATTTCAAATATGGCACTCATTCATTTCGGCATGCCATCGCCTAACGCCCAGCAGCACAAATCATTAAGAGCGATTCTTTTTTCTTTTTGACGCACCAGGTGGTACTGGCAAAACATTCCTTATCTCACTGATACTTGCGCATATTAGATCACATACTCATATTGCACTGACAATTGCTTCATCAGGCGTTGCAGTGACCTTGCTTGATGGTGGGTGGCCTGTGCATTCAGCACTCAAGTTGCCATTAAACATTCACACAAATCCAGATGCAATGTGTAACATAAAGAAGCATTCAGGCATGTCTGAAATTTCGATAATGCAAAATTATTATCGGGGATGAATGCACTATGGCCCACAACCCTTCACTTGAAGCTCTTGATATAATGATGAAAGATCTCAATAATACAAGGCTTTCCGTACACACGATTAATTTATTTTTCCCAGTAGTCAAGGAGAGCTTTCTGGACACATTGTTGCTTAGCTCCTTGACTTCCACAAACACTTTGGCCTGAAAAACCACACATACATATCCCAGTTATTTCGCCATAAGGCAAATTGTTGCAGTTCCTTTATACTTTTGACAGCATCCCTATAAGTCTTTATCCTATACTCTTCTTCCAACTAAGGGACATAATCCTCTTCATCTTTCTCCATCTTCTCTTCTCCTATCTGACTTCACATATTTTCAATTAAGACATATCAACCATGTCAGTTTCAGTTTGCTCATCACTGTGTGTTGACATATTCCAAGGCACTACAATTTTTGTGTCTGAACATTTCCTAAACTCTACATTCGAAAACTGGAAATTTTCCGTTAAAAGGTGTACTATGATTTCCGTTGTCTGCGTAATATAGTTTCTAGTTAATAAAGGGAGTTTAACGTGTTTCTCAACCCTAAATACACAGGATCATAAAATATTTCCGTTTTAGACAGATTTCCGTAACAGCAGTCCGTTGAAGGCAGGTTTTACTGTATTGAGATTAAAAATATATTTAAACATTTATTTTTTGCACTTTAAAAAATATACATGTCATGAAAATGATTTGAGGTTTTTCTTTCTTGCTGTTATTTAAAACAGTTTTAGGTTTGTACTCGACAAATATAAGTTAATAGTATACAGATAGAATCACAGGCTATTGATAGGTCGAGTTGTGATAACTGTAGGCGTGGTGGCATCAGTATTCTAAAAATATCTTTTTTACATATTTTTTCATCAAAACAGTCCAAACAATTCATAGTTTATTTTCAAAATTTTATAATTTTTGGATATGCAACATTTGAACAGGACGTGTGTCGGGCCCGCTAGTATCTCTTTAAAATTGTGCTCAGTCAGTTTTTTAAAAACTTACTTTACTCATTGTTCAATATTAAAATAGAATTGTTTTCAGCCCCATCTTCAGCTATCCTGTGGTCCTTCTCTCTTGTATCTTCTTCCTTCATCTGAGAGCAGTGCTACTAACATCTGGTAGTGGATTTACAAAGTTATTTGCATGTTATTTTTGTATGCAAACAACTTACTGCTGGTGTTTTTAAACACACAAGCCATGTGTGGGCAATGTTTGAGAGGTAGAATCAGGACTGAAAAATTCAATGCCATAGCCAGGATTTGAACCACGGTTCTTCTGCTTCACATGCAGCTGCTCTAACCACTAAGCTACCATGGCCAACTTACCAGTATAGCATTAAATTCCCTGACCGATTAGTATTTTTCTGGTTGACCACAAGGGGATCTGGGGTATTTATCTCTGCTGTTAGATTCCCTTGTGGTCTACTGGGTAAATATGAATCGGTTGGGGAATTTAATGCCATACTGGCAAGTTGGCCATGGTAGTTTAGTGGTTAGATCAGCTGCGCGTGAAGCGGAAGATCTATGGTCCAAATCCCAGCTATGGCATTGAATTTTTCAGTCCTGATTGTACCTCTCAAAAAGTTGTATATATTCATTGACAGTCAAGATCTCAAAATTTAAAATTTCTTCAGAACTTTTAAAAATAAATCTCTTCCTAGATCGTTGGTGTAATAGCAGAAGTGAGAGGTTTTAATAATTTGATATTTTGTCCAATGTTATGATTGTCTATCCAGGAATGGTGTGCTATGGTTGCCTTAGCTGTTTCTTTGAACTTTATGTTTCTCTTGTATTCCTTCAATATAATATTTAAATTTGTTTTTGTCTTGTCCATATAAAATGTATCACAATTTTGAACATTTATTTGGTAGATATCCAACTAAAATTTATATGTTATAGTGTTCTTGAGTGGTTTATTCAGTAAGTTGCTCAGGCTACCTATCTTTTTCTGTGGAGCTAATCTGATATTAACATTTTAAAAATCCTTTCCAATTCCTTAAAAGACTCTGGATGCAAAGTCAACCTTTTGTATGTCTAGTCCTTCTATTTTATTTTCAGATGTCACTTACTTTATTTTCTTTTGTTTAACACCTTGTTCAATCATTTCAATTACGGATTTAGGCTCAAAATCATTAGTATGCCATGTCAAGAATGTAATGGTATTCATTCAAATATTGTTTGTTCCAATGGGACACCTTTAAGTCTGTGAAACAAGCTTCTAAATTGTTGTTAACATAATTGTTCACATGAGTGGGTTTTCTATACATTATAATTTTACTCTATCCTTGTTTTCCATAATTTTAAAATCGAAAAAGGGAAAACAAGCCTTGTTTTCTATTTACAAATAAATTTTACATATTTATGTTGAGTAAATTAGTTTTAAAGCATCATCTTTTAATTTATTGGAAATTATGGCCAAACTGTCAACATATCTGAGTCACAATTAAATGTGAGAAAATGCTCTAACCAACAGGATTTCCATACTACTTATATATAAATCAGTAACCAGATGTCAGCAGTGTTGCTCTCAATTGAAGGAAGATATGCAAGAACGATCTTCAGCTACCAGAATGGCTGAAGATGGGGACGAAGGTCCCTGGTAACATTCCTATTTTAACACTGAACAATGAGTGAAATAGGGTTTTAAAAAAGTGACAAAACACAGTTTTCATATGAAGTCTCTTCACTGTTAGTGCTTCTAATTTTAATATTATATTTTCTCACTCAAACGTAGAATGCTATAATGGCCATTCATTCACTCTTGAGACCAAGAGGGGTACAAATTTTATGGAGTAGTCTTTTACGTTATTATTTAACAGATTTGTTCTTTGAACTTGATACCTCTGCATAAATCAACATTGTATGAAAGCTACAAGTAAATTACACCAGCTATCATTTTTAAGACATATCAAACAGCTAAAACTAATTAAGCACAATTGAAAAAGCATTACATTAAATGACAGGTTTCAAGAACACCTGATATAGCACAGTAGAGTATATAAGGACATTTCAATAACTACCCATATTTGGAATGAATATGCCATTTTTTTCAAAAACCAATTATTTATTTATTTCCTAATATAGTCCCCTTTTAGGGATATACACCTTCTAACATCCATGCCATTCTTTCAACCTCTACCAAAAAAAAAAAAAAAAAAGATTCGGAATTGTCAAGCTCTGCCAAATACATCTGTCTCAACAATGACCTCTCATGTGATTTAATTCTTTTTTCCTGCATGCCACATATTCACATTAGGGAGCACGAACAGATCATAGGGTATAGGGGGAATAGGTAGGGCAAATATGGGGAAGGGGTGGCAGTATTCATAACACAATTTGTGCAGTTCGGCAGCAATAACTCCAGATGAATGTGCTGGCACCTAGTCACAGTAAAACACCACTTTCTTTTTTGCCAGAAAGGGCTGTGTCTTCAACTTCAACAAAGCAGTGCAATAACTTACTCCAGTGATTATACTTCCTTTTTCTATGGAGATGAGTATAATGTTCTTTGCAATCTAAAATATCATCGCCATAACTTTTCCAGTTGATGGAACTGTCTTTGCCTTCTCTGGAGCAAATTTATCAGAAGCAATCCATGTTTTGATTGTTGCTTGGTTTCCGGAGTATAACAATGAATCAAAGTCTTATTGACAGTGACAACTTGACATAAAAAGTCCTTTAGATTTTGTTTCAATTACTCCAAACACAGTCTTGAAATTGAACGCCGGAACTGCTTGTGTCCACTGTGACAATCGCAGCACTCGTTGCATCAACAGCTTTTTCATCTTTAACTTATGCAAAATATGAACTGCAGTTCCTCTCAACACACCTATCGTCTCTGCTACTTCACACACTTTTGTTCAATGATCAGCAAGAATCATCCCATGAATTTTTTCAATGATTTCTGGTAACCACATGTGCCTGGCCTGGACACTCATCAAAAACGGATGTTCAATAAGATTTACATTTGCTGAACCAACATCTAACAGTTACCATAGATGGCAAAGGGTCCCCAAGAATAGCAACCAATTTCCCTTTTATCTCCCTACACATTTTCCCATTCAAAAGTAAAAAGTGAATCACATAACAACAGTACACCTTTTTCCATTTTAGTGAAAACATATATGAGCAACTGAAATGTCTGCTAAATCCAAGCTGACCATTGAATCAGTACCAAATTTGTTTTGGCATTGTCTACCAAATGATAGCACATGACGGTAAACACCATTTTGTTTTAAACATGGGTACTTACTGAACTGCCCTCATACTAATAATTAGGGCTAGGAAGTTCATGCATTTGCATGTTTTTTCATAGGGGTTAAAAATGTATGCTTTTACATTATGTGCACGAATTATGGAATTTTCAGTTATTTGGACATGATTCTATGGTGCATATAACTGCATATTTTCTTGATTTTGATAAATCCATAATATTTCAATATTATAGCCCCTATATTGCATATTTTAATGATTTTTATGTTTTTTTTAATTATTTTTTTCCATCTAGATGATATTTTTCATATTGGTAGTGTTGCACGTAATGATGCAAGTCACGAAGATTTCAATATTATAGCCCCAATATTGCATATTTTAATGATTTTTATGGTTTTTTATTATTTTTTCTGCCTGATAATATTTTTCATATTGGTAGTATTGCACATGATAATGCAACTCGCGCAGTGGCGAGAACTAATGCTGAGTCATGTTGTCATGCAGTGAATCTGCTGTTTCCATCCTTTCATTGTATATATCTGTGTGTGCATGTGTGTGTGTGTAGAGAATAATCAGTGCATTATCTGATAGGTTTATATTAACAAAGATAAAGTGCTGCAACGCGATTTTGAGCAGCACAATTATAGCAACGATTGCCTGCCCAACAGTAGTTGTGTCGTGGTCTTCAAACGTAACAGTGTTGTGAACTGGTTCCCACCAAATTAAATTAGGCATATAAAATGTTAAAAAGCTCTTCAAATGCCAAAAATAAAACCAACTTCGAGTGCTAGATTAATTTACAGAAAAAGTTTTTGGGTGATTTAATATTGATAGATAATAGGGTACGGTTTTGTGGAGCGTGTGAGAAAAACATAGGGAGTGAAAAAAGATTTCAAATAGTTCAGCACATAAACACAGCAAAACATAAGGAGAATTTAATCAGAAAACTCGCAAACAAAGAACTAGTTCAAAAACAGCTAGTAGAGTGTTTAGGAAGTAAGGTTACTGAATTTTCCTATGACTTGTGCCAAACATTTTTAGCTGCTGATATTCCCTTGTTCAAAATTAATAATCCGACATTTAAAAACTTTCTTGCCAAGTACACTTGACAACATGTGCCTGAAGAAAGAATGAGTTGGAGACAACTTGAAACCCTGGGTCAGTTTTGTGCAAAAAGAACTGCAACATTACTAAGATAAGTGAAGTTTTTAGTTTCTAATTTGTTCTTACTTTAGAATCTTGTTGCTTCACTGTTAACAGCTTCAATTTTTCTTATTTAACTGTGACCAAGTTTGTGATGGACACCTTGAAATTACTATGGCCATGTGGAATCAAATACGGCCAGTTACTTCTATTTGCTACTGATGCAGATCCTTATATGGTAAAATCAGGACAAACTCTGATAGGTATATGATTAAGAGTTAGTTGTTTAGATCAACAGCACCTAATATCCGACTTCCTCCTGAATCAATGTTAACTCGATGGGGAATATGGGTCGAGGTAGTTTTATATTATGCTGGGCACATAGAAATAGTCGAAGAGGTTGTTAATTCATTGGACTCAAGATGCTTCATCAATAGAAACTGTGCAAAATATTCTCTCAGGCACTGGGTTAAAAGAGGATCTTAGTTTCATATCTGCCCATGTTTCTTTCTTACTAACAGCCATAACGACATTGGAAGCTGTAGGATCTCCTTTGCAAACTGTCTTTGAAAAAACAATATGTGATCTAAGTTCGGTTCCTGGTAGCATAGGACAAAAAATGAAAGTGAAGGTGAAAGTGAATTATGTAATTTCAAAAAATTCTGGTAATAACCAGATGTGCGATATTCGAGACATCCTCGAAAGAAAATCATCCATCACACCAAGAGACTTGACTCTCTCTGTGAAGTAGTTAACATCATTTAAATATGTCCCGATACCATCTTGTGACGTGGAGAGAAGTTTTTCACATTACAAAAGTGTTTTGCGAGACAACAGACGATGTTTTACAGTTGAAAATTTGTGTAAAGTGTTGGTTGTGAACTGCAATTTAGCAGTTAATAGTGCATATTTCTTGGCATATTTTCAAGTTTTTAAGAGCATACTTGCATGCATATTTCAGTGTTTTTTAGGGCATGAACTTCCGCGCCCTACTAATAATTATGTGACCATTATTACTACTTAATTTTAAATGAACATATGAGTTTGATTACTTTACTGGCTAATATTTTTGTGTGAAACTGGCCTATGTATTGCCTCTGCAAGCATAATGCTGTCATTTGAACATAAACAAGGTGGTGGAGTTCTACCAATGACCACATGTAACCATGTATCAACTTCTCAAAGTGCTCTTGTGCATGGCAAAATGTTGCTCTTGTGAGTTTAGAGTTGCACAAGTGTAAATAAGAGCTTAAAAATGTGTTATAAACAGGAAAACTAAAGGGGCCATAAAAATGTTATTTTCAGGCACATAAAGGTCATATTTCCAGAGGGCATGTACAAGCATTCCTATTTTAAAGCTTATAATTTGTCTAACACAGTGTCATGGGCGTCGCGAGGGGGGGGGGGGGGGGCGCGGTCCCCCCCCCCCGGAAGTTGGTCAACTTAATGTGCAATCAATTACTGACTATTAAACTACTATTTTAAAAGATCAATTTTTATTTAGCACAAATTAATATGGTTATATGCAACAAATATAAATTTTGACAATAAAATAATGAATTAATATTACCTGATTGCAAATTTCAAACATGTGGGCCCCCCCCTCCCCTGGAAAAATGTCTGCCGACGCTCATGCACAGTGTGCATTTCATTGTGCCTTTAACACTACCATCAACTTATCTCAGGGAAAGAAAGATATTAAGAACTTTTTACCTCCAGTGTAATATCCCTGAGCATATGCAACACGACCCATCAGGTACACAACTCCAGCAGCTGCAGACAACACTGGATGCTTCAGACCACCTAAGAGCAGCAGCATCAGGAACTGTGGATAATTTTCAAGCCTGCAAAAGTTATACCACACATTATTACCAAAGCACTGCCAATGTGCTGTAAAATTCCAACAAAATACTGCTTACAACTCCTAAAACTGCAGACTAATGTAGACTTGTTACATCTCTGGAAAAGCTCATAATCTTGTGTTTCATAAAACCGGAGTTCTGCCTATAAATCTATACTACCACATAAAGGGGAAACAGAGCTGTAATATTGTGAACAAACAAAGAAGGTTTATCTTTAAAAAGATCAGTGTCTACTGGTAACAAAATTAACAAATTTGTCCCTTTGGCAAAGAAAGTACCTAAAAGATAACTAATTCTGGCTATTTGGCTATAATGGTAATGAAAACTGCCCCTTCAGGCATAGGATTGGATTGTGTTCAGTAGTTCACAAGTAGCCATAGGGCCCATGAACATTGAACATGTCAACAGAAATGTACAGTATGGTGCACATGGACATAAGCATTAATTTGAGTATTGAACATAAAAACAAATTATACACAGGCAATAAGAGAAGACAAAGCACAAAGCAGGGATAATTCAGAAACAAAATCAGATCTTCCCTGTAGTTATAAGACTAACAATGTTTATTTAGAAATACAAATTAAACTTTGTTTTAAACTTTCACTAGGCTTTTTTTAACTCATCTGATCATTTTGTTATTTGATTAGCAATGCATAGAATCTATTGTCAGTTCTTGAATACACATACATTTAAGTAGCTTTCGAGCAGGTATCCAATGTAATTGACAATGATTTGTCACTAAAACAACACTACATAAGCATTATCGGGATAGATTGCCATAATCATGTACAGAATAAAATGATTTTGGGCATAGGTACTCTTTAGCAATAATTTTAAAAGCATTGAAACTGTCAACTTTTCCCTTAAGATCATTAGGAAGAGCATTAAATATTTTTATGGTTTCATAATATATAGCCTTCTGGAAGCAAGAAAGTTTTGCACTGAGATGATGGATGTTACTCTTTTGTCTAGTGTTTATCTCATTAATTTCATTGTTTGTTGTAAATGTGGCTTGATTTCAAAAAACAATTTTAAGATCAAGAATATATACATGCAAGATAAGGTCAATATCTTCAGTCTTCTAAAGAGATCTTTGTAAGAGTGTCTGCTATAGGTGTTGGAAATAATTCTTATAACTTCCTTTTGCACGAGAGATATTTGTTTACTTTCTACTGAATTGTCCCAAAATAATATGCCATATTCCATGACAGTTAAAATATGCATAGCATACTAATGTAAGTGTGTCTATAGAACTCACATTTACCAGTGCTTGAACAGCATAGCAGGTAGAGCTAAGTTTGGGTAAGACATATTTAAAGTGAGCTTTCCAGTCCAAATACCAGTCTACTTCAAGTCCCAGAAATTTGATGTCATATTTGTTCTAATACCATATCATTAATTTTAATTTCTATCAGTGTGTGATGTTCAGTGAGTTATAAATTTAACAACTTTTATATACAATTTGTTAGCTTTAAACGAATAAGACATACAGTTCAAAACACAATCATTTAAGTTTTTACTAAAGCGCGTTTCACCCTTAGAAGACAGTACACGTTAAATGGAGCGCAGTGTTGCAACATGTACTAGTTGCGAATCTTTCTCCGGACGCGACCCCGAGGTGGCCTGAGTCCTGCACTTAGTCCTTCAATTGCTGCTTGACGAGATGGGCACTTTTAACTTTGGTATCCCTCCATGCCTTTGTTACTGTATGACCTAAATTTACAAATGACTCGTCTGTATAAACAACTGATTTCCCCTGGTCCCTAAACCTTTTTACGTCTTTTAGATATTTATGTCGCCATCTGATGATATCGATATCGTCTCTTTCTATTAATATGCACTTGTTACCCCTTCTTTCATATTCCAACCCCAAATCATGTAAGAACTGACTAAGAGTGGCCCTTGAGAAATTTGGTAGGGTCTCATCACTGTTGAATCGTGACAAAATTATATTCAGCATGGGTGGAATATTTGCAAACTGTAAAGAATGAACAATTTGCCGCACTCCACATTGCACTATTCAATCATATTGCGTTAACCTATCGTTTTGTGTAGTCCCGCCCTTTTTGCTTTCTTTTTCGATGGCGTTCTTAGAGGTCCTTTCATTAGTTCCTTTTTAATCATACACACTACTGCTTCTGAACACCCGATAGCCTTAGCTGTTTCTTTTACTGCCTTACACGCATTTTGCTTCAAAAATAATATAACTCATTCATAATTATTTGGCGTTCCTTACTTCTTAATTTACCAGCATATCGTCTCTTCCTAGCTTCCCCCTCCATAACTACAAACATTTACAAAAATATTAAACAAATAACGCAATAACAGCTCACAGTTACACACACGGCTTCTTTCGAACTAATGTTAGTGCTGCTCCTTATACTATCTTCTGTGTCAGGCCTGACGCTGAATAGATGAATACCTTTTGTTTGCCTTACTGGATAAAAAAAAGAGGTTACTGCCTTTTGGTTTATTTTAAAAACTTTCTCCAACCTTCAACATTTGTTCTCGCTGGTGCGGTGCGGTGCGGTGCGGTGCGGTGCGGTGCGGTGCGGTGCGGTGCGGTGCGGTGCGGCGCGGCGCGGTCGTGGCGTGTGTGCTTTGTACCTGGACAGCATAACTCAAAAACGAAAAGTCGGCTAAAAACCAAAGTTGGTATGTAAGTTGAATGTCTTTCAAGGATGCGACACGAAGATTTTGAAGAAAATGGCTCTAACGATTTTCATTAAAATGTCATATGTTTGAGATATTTTTATGCCAAATGAAATGTATATCTTGAATTTTATGGCTATAGCCCCTGTAGTCATATTTACTCTGGACGACTTTTGCATAACTGGTAAACCATTAGAGATAGACCAAATCATACTATACAAAAAAATGTAGATCTTGCTAAAATAGACAATTTATGTCTCAATGAATTTTCTTGTAAGGTTAACCATTTCGAAGATATTCCTTGTTATGTGTGTGAGTTTTGGAAAACTTAAAACTTTCATGAAATGGATCATCGTTCATTTGTTTATATGGTAAGTGTGCAAAGAGAACGTAATCTCAAAGCTCTAAAAGATTTGACTATCGCTCAAAGCTTTCTGTATTCTAATATTCCCCTTGCACCTACAAGGAAATAAGCAATAAGATAATTTGTACAAATGTTTATCTCAACTAATACGAAGAAGATATAGGAATAAGAATTTGTACAAGAGAAGAGAAAGTCATGTAAGTGCAGCACATCAGATTTTTTTTTTGTAGTGTTTAATGCCTGCTTTTACTACTATGGCACCGCAGGTGGTGGCACTGATGATGCATGGAATGAAGATGGAGCACCGGTGGAATGAGATGGTGGGGAAAACCAGAGAACTCGGAGGAAACCTGTCCCAGCGCTGCTTCATCCACCACGAATTTCACATGCAGTTGCCTGAGATTGAACCTTGTCCACTTTGGTAACCTTGGGGTACTCTATGTGTTACTGTTTTCCAATTTGATGTTTGTTTTTCATAACCAATAACACTGCTACTTCAACACTATTTTCTTTCATTAGATATATGAACCAGCTTAAATTTTCATTTTTAAGGCCATAGAATTCCAGTTTTGCTAAAAGGTCTTGATTTACACAATCAAATGCCTTTGCAACATCACAGAAAATATCATCTACATACATTTTTTTTAATGGCAGTTAACACTGAATGAATTTATTTATTGAGTACTAAATCTTACACATCTTGGGCGACACCTTAGCTGGGCCCTGGCCCTTTTGCTATTAGAGCAGCCCTTGAGTATAATTACATTTTACATATACATTACACTGTTTAATTTGTGAATGTTTGCTTCCTACCTTTTCACTAATGTTCTCCTGCTCCCACCCTCCCCTTTAATTTCTATTTCTTGAATTATTTCATTTCCCATCTTTATTCGTTTTCCCTCATCTTTTATCAGCTCCATTCTTGTAACTCTTATTAATCAATCCATGTTATAAAGTTCACTAATCTTCACTAATCCAATTTCACTACTTCACCACACATACAAACCCTCTGCTCCCGTTTACACTTTTCTTTGCTTCCTCCCAACTATTCACTGCTAACTCCCACACTGGCTCTTTCCCTTCTTCCTTTCACAATCCATTGCCCACCACACCCCCACCTTGCTTTTTGCTTATACTTGGCCTTGATGTTGCACTTGTTATGGGATCCACATGTGCTGCAAAATGCTGAATAGTCATCTCCTCACAAAACAATGCAGTGGATTCGCTTCCTGCTGCTGCATGATCATTTCACCACCTTTCTTGATTCAATGATTGCTGTTCCTGCCTATGCCTGTCGTTTGGCCCATTTTTCCTCTCTGCTGTGTTAACTGTGTGCAGTTTGAAGTTTTTAATGTGTACTCTCTTGCCTTTGTTTCTCGCCTGTTGTCTCTGATCAAACAAATCCTTCATTTGCGCTCTTTGTGCACACATTAAGTCCTTGTTGATGTAAATAGTTGATCCTCTCAATTTTTTGCCTATTTTAGTGCTTCTATAGCTATTTGCATGTTTGAGAATTTCACAAGAATATCGCTTTTCCCTAGTGTTTTGCCAATTCTGAATGCGTTGCAAATCTTGTAGCCTTGCAAATGTATTTCTAATCTGTTCCCTAGTAGACCTCTTAACTCCTGATAAACTACCGCTCCACATTTTTGTTCAGCTCCTGAAATCACCAGGTTGTATCTTCTGCTCTTGCCTTCCATTCTTTCCAATGTTCTTTTTAAGTTTTGAATTTCTAGTTTTAACATTTCCATTTCTTTGTATCCCCTTTTGTGTTTCATCCACTCTTGTCTGAATCTCTCTCCCAGACCTTTATCTCTTTCTAAAATTGTTTCATTTATCCACTCTTTAGCTGCCATGTCCCTTAACTCCTTTTTCCCTTCAACTGTGGGAGCTTCCTTCACTGTACATCTGGTTACCTCCACTGCTAGATTTGTTCTCTGACACTTCGTGTGTAAGTTTGAAGGTTACATTATTTGTCCTTTTCCAAATCAAACTCATCCTTCACAAGTATGTTATATTCAAGGTATTTATATAGTCTGTTGAACATCACTTTTTCAAGGACTTCTGAAAAAACTGGTAAGAGCAAGTTGGTCTATAATTTGAAGTATTGTTATGTTGGCCTTTTTTTAAAAAGGGGTTTAACAACTGAAAATTTCATGCTGTAATGGACTCATTGCATAAATAACTAAAGGGAGCGCCAATTTGAGATGAGCATGATTTTAAGATTTTTACCGTCTCAAAGCATGTTGCACCAAGATTGCAATTTCCTCTGATCACTGGATCAATTTTATTTGCTGTTGAGTTACCACCATGCCTGTTACGGTTGCATTGTAATGGACATCATGCCATAATGACATAATTCTACCAATCACCATTGTGTTTCTTTCCAGAGAAGCATTCGTCATGTCCATTTTATAGATACATTTTTTCCAATAACAGTTTTGAATCAGACTACGTGCATTAAAGGAATCACACAGAAAATGCTTTGCAATAAACTATAACATGTGGTTCAGTCAGATAGTCAATAATATTAACACATAGTATGTATAGGTAGGGCAGGGTCCCTAAATTAATTTCCTATTTATGAACATCAAAGGATCTTTCAAGTGCAGGCAGAAACTTCTTTGTTTGTAAAGTGAGCTTTAACAGTGAGTGTATTTGTTACATCTAACCACTAGGCAATAACATGAATGAGAAATAAACAAAAGTGAACCTGAAGGGATGCTAGTATTTTATAGCCGATGAGAAATACACATGGCAGAAGAGGTTATATGCATGAATAAGAGTGAACCAGAACTAGCTACCATCAGTTTAAGTGTTTTGGAGCTGAAATTGAATGTGTGATTGCAGGAAACATCTACTTGGGATGATTTTTAGTTTGGTGTTTTTATGATTATCTGCCTCCAGCTGACGTTTGGAAAAAAGTTAGTTTCAAAACTGTTGGGACATTATTCAAGTTCTGGCTTAGGCCTGTAGGAGGACAGAAGTATGATGACTCTAAGACCTCAATTATGCAAATGATTTCAAGCCACACAACAAAAAATGGTATGATGCAGCAGGACTTTTAGTGGCCCTTAACCCTGTCACGTCATATTTACATGCCTTAACAACTAACCAAGAAATCAGATTTAAATCCCCTAGCTGTGAGGGCAGTAGTGGCTAAATACTAAAAAATCATTTAAAATCAGCCATTAATTATTTTTTTGTTGAAAAGTTGGGTGCACAGATTAAAAGCATAAAGTCGCCAATACTGTTGTCCTGATACTGCTGTTATGTGTGAAAGTATTGGGAAATCAGTTTGAATCTCCCCCTACTCATTGTTTCTTAAAAATTGGGTTGTCAAGTCATTGGGTTTTGCTCCAGGACAATTGAATAGCGATTTCCACACTTGATACATCAAAATAACTAAAGCAATATAGGCCCTGATTTTATTTTTCGTCTTTCAACACTTTGTCAGGATTGTTCAACTACCTCATTGCATAAGCATTCATTTCGTCATATATTTTGTCAATCAAAGGTTCCATGTATGCTGAAAAATATTGAAAGTGCATAGGGTATCTGTAATGCATGCTTATTCAGTAAGTACTTACAATTACCACTGTTTGTGGTAAAAGGGTAGAGAATGAGGTCAGTTTTAGTCCAATGCCAGTTACACTGGTTTTTCTGCATCATAATGCAAACATGTTTTGAAGGGACTGGTGCGTCATCATTGGCTTCATAATTATTTTCTTCGCTGATTCATTATCACTGTCACCAAAATTTTCAGACTCTGTTTCATATACAGAAAAATCACCACATTCACTGTCTAATACACATTGTATCAGTTTTCTCAAACCCTTCTCGTCATTGGAGCAAATTTTTTTCGCTGCCATGATGGCTACTGAGGCAAGAGAAATAATGCTAAGATAAAATTGTTTCTACTTGACTGAAACACAGGTGGTTACGTCATACTGATTAGAATTACAAACACCATATGTTAGCATTTCATTCCGTATGTATACAAATCACATCTATGAGAAGGGACCTAAACTATGTGGAATTATATGGACCAATCCAGCTTAGCGAGTTGAGCTCGTCATATGATTCATATGCCAAGACGACGCATGCGAGCCCTGGTCGTCAAATGATGCGAATTGGTTAAGGCCTCATTTATGCAAGCAACAAAGAATGACATAACATGACAAAACACTATGGTTCTTTTAAGCATAAGATGTGACTGTCATAGTCGCACTGTGTAATTTTGGAGATATCAGTTCTGCCAGTCCATTTCCACATTTGCATGGATCTCTATTCTTGTGTTGCACTTGTACTATTTATACAACTTTTAATTTAGGGAGTGGGGGGAGCAGCAGTGTATTTCCTACAAACAGTGCAAAGTTGGTGGACAGTTTGTTTAGGAACCTGGGAAATTGCTTCTTGTCATGACCTTTCTAATTTTATTAGGTGTCATTGCAAATTAAGCTCCTAATACAAATTTCTTCAACAAAATGTTTCACATCTAAAGTTAATAAAAGCCTGAACGATACAAATATGATCACATTCTGCAAACCTGAAAGAAAAACCACATTGAAATATGAAAACTCCAGCTCTGGGTTTTCAAAGTGGCAGCACTGACTCAACTGTCTCGATTACAATGTGATGTGCATAAACATACACCATAGAATTGAGGTTGTGCGAACATGTCTTTGAGTTTGTATGACTATCGTGGAGTATAAATGCTTCCATTACAACGTACTTTCAGACCATGACACAGGACACGAAATAGCTTGCATACCTTGCATCATTTGCCCAAACTAAAGTTACAGTTTTATGCAATAAAAAAAAATTTGCGTAGTCTTCAAAAAATACAAACTTTACAAGCAGAGCCATGTGCATGTACAGATGGTCCTATTGCCAATATACCGAGTTATATAAATTCTAGCAATGCATCTAAAGCACAGAATTCTTTGGTAATCTCATACCATAACATCAAAATATCATTACATGCTGCTGCTACCTCAGTTGACAATACAATAGCACAAAAGCTGAAGCTCCTGAAGGAGAAATTGGTACATAGTGTTAACAACATGATGTAGGTCTTCATTTTCACAATTTACTTTCAAGAAATTTACGGAAAAGTCCTTGTTTTGCACTTCCTTTCTTCGAGTGGCGCTATAGCCCCTTCTGGGCCTTGGCCTCCTTCAGCAGGTGCCTCCATTCCTCTCTTTCTCCAGCTCTCCTTCTCCATCCTCGTATTCCCAGTATATGTTGAGCATCTCTCTGTATGGCATCCTCCCATCTCATTCTCGGTCTTCCTACTCCTCTTGTGTTATAAAATTTGCCATTAACAACTCTTTTTGGTAGTCTTTCTTCTTCCATTCTTATTATATGACCTGCCCATCTCATTCTCTTAATTTTAATATCTTGGACAATATATCTTTATATAAACTACACAGTTCTTCATTCCATCTTATGTGCCAGCACCCTCCTTCCTGAACTGGTCCGTATATCCTTCTAAGAATCTTTCTTTCAAAAGTTTTTAGAACATCTTCCAAGTTCTGTGTCAGTGTCCACGTTTCACTTCCATAGCACAGTACTGGCTTTATCAGTGTTTTTTATAACCTAATTTTATTGTTTCTATGAAATTGTTTAGATCTAAATATTGTATGGAGTGAATAGTAAACTTCATTGGCCATTAAAATTCTTTTTATTTCTTCTGATTCACCATTATTGTTCCCAGATATTTAAATTTCCTTACTATATTTATGTTACGTTGATCCACTACCAGTGTTCCTGTATAGTTCCTTCTCCTGCTTTGTATCATTGCCTTTGTTTTGGATGTATTAATTTCCAAACCTATTGTTTTTGCTCCTTCTTTTAGTTCTCTATATGCTTCAGATACTGCTGTCCTTGTTCTTCCCATTACATTAATGTCATCTGCATACCATATTAATTGTACTGACTTATAGAAGATGGTTGAATTTGTGTGTATGTGCATTTGTCTAATTACGTATTCCAATGCTATATTAAATAGGTGCTAGCCCATCTTGCTGTTTCACTCCACACTGCACTTCAAACCCCTTATATTTGCTCCTATTTTTACGTGGTATTTGGACTCTGCCATTGTAATTTCCGTTAGTCTAATCAGTTTGTTTTGGTATTCCAAAAATTTTCATTACTGAGATACTGTCATATGCTTTTTGAAAATCTATAAATATTTGACATATTTCAATGTTATGCTCCCATGCTTTTTCTAGTAGCTTTTTAACTGTAAATATCTGGTCAATGGTTGATCTTCCGGACCTGAAGCCTGCCTGATATTCCCCAATTACACTTTGTGTATTTCTGAAGTCTATTGTTTATGAGTGAGATTAATATTTTATAGCCTGTACACAACAATGAGATTCCCTTATAATTTTGGCACTGTAGTTCGTCTGCTTTGTTTTTATATATTGGTACTATTAAATTTTTCTTCCAGTCTGTTGGTATTCTTTCTTCTACCCATATTTTTATGATTAATTCATGCATTACTTTTAATAATGTCTGTTCTCCCCCTTTATACATTTCAATCGGGATGCCACCTGTATCTGGTGATTTATTGTTTTTCATCTTCTAAATGGCTATCACCACATCTAATTGGTCCAGTGGTTCATCTTCCGCCTGCAACTGTTTTTGCTCAATTTCATGTTCCTGTTCTAGTGTTAAATCCATGTTTTGTTCCTCTGTTGAGGTGTTCAGGAGCTCCGGAAATATTGTTTCCATCTATTTCTTATTTCTTCTTCATTTGATACTATTTAATTATTATCTCTTATTAGATTTGTTCGTGGTTTGAACTCTTAATTATTCCCACTTCTCTGTATCCTTTTTTTAATTTGTTTGGCTCTAATGTTTCCTTCAATTTCTATTATATGTTTATCTAGATCAGGCATGTCAAACATCACTCCCAGGGTGTGAAGAGAGGAGTCCACCCCTCCTTAACTGCAGTAGCACGCGCTAGTAGAACCGGTTTTCGCTTTGTTTTTCTCGTTCTCCGATTTGAAGGGAGGGAAAATAGGGGAATATTTTCACACCTGGTGAGTGCTGTTTGACAAGCCTGATCTAGATAAATCCTTTTCTTTCGTCTACATAGCTTATTTGCTATTTTCCACAGCTTTTCATATTTTACTCTTTTTTGTCTTGTTGGTCTTTCTATCCATTTTTTGTATGCTTCATTTTTCTCGTTTATTGATTTTATACACTCATCAAACCATTCTTTATGACCTTATTTTGGTTCATATCCAACTGTCTGTTCTGCTCCTTTCCAAATTACTTCCTTTATTTATGTTCATTTTTCTTCTATTGGACTTGATTCATCCATACTTTTAAATTCTTCCTTTATGTGTTGTTGGTACTTTTTGATTGTTTCTTTATTCTGAAATTCTTGTATATTAAGTTTCTTTGAAATTTCAATTCCTTCAGTTTGCTTGTAGGAAATTTTGCTTCTAGTATTGACTAGAAAATGATCACTATCACAGTTTGCTCCTCTGCATGATTTCACATCCAGTATATTGCTTGCATTTCTTTTGTCAATCAAAATATGATCTGATTGTTAATCCCTCCGGTGATTTCCATGTGTGTTTATGTATCTCTTTATGCGGGTAACATGTGGAGGCAATGACCATATTCTTCCCAGCTGCAAAATTCACTAATCTCTGTCCGTTATCATTTGATATTTGGTGTAAGTTATACCTTCCTATTGTTCCTCTATATATCTCTTCTTTACTCACTTTTGCAGTTAGGTCACCCATCATTATTTTTATGTCATTCATCAAGCATTTGCCATATATTTCCTCCAATTTCTGGTAGAAAATTTCCTTTTCTACTTCCGTTTTCTCTTCTGTGGGGGCATGAGCATTCATAAAACTCATATTAAAAGACTTTTGTTTATATTCTTAAGGTACACATTCTTTCGTTAATGGGCCTGAATTCCAATATATTCCATTTGATTTTAGTATCTACTACAAAAGCCACCCCAAATTCCCTTGTTCCCTTCTCTTTACCACTATAGAATAGTGTGTGGGACCTTACGTCCATTATACCGTTTCCATGCCATCTTGTCTCTTGTAATGCAGTAACATTAAGTCTGTATTGTTGTAATTGGGATATTAATGCTGCCAGTGCTCCACTTTTAAAAAGTGTCCCGACATTCCATGTGCCAAAATTCAAGTCCAATTTCTTAGCCAGTCGTTTCCTGTTACTCCATCTGATCCGAGACCCCTCTGTCGGCTTCTCAACATGATTTGTTTTACGGTGTGGGGTCGTTGGCCCCATGCCCAACCCCCAACCTGGAGGACCAGATCCTACATTTATATCCCCTGGAACTGGGTGGCCCAGTTATACCCCCAGGCACCGGGTGCCAATTTTAGTCACCTTTTAAAGACATGCATGAGCTACATTGGGGCTATTCTTTACACCCAGCCACCACACGGGTGTTTGCACTTCCTTTACTGTTTCAAATGTGGGTCAATCCACGTCAAATCGCACACCCGTTAAACACAACTTTTTCGTAGAAGGTTCAAATTTTTTTATGAATAATAGGCATCAAATAAGGAGACCTGTATTTTTTTATTTCCGTATTTTTAAATTACTTGCTTAGTTATGGCTATTAGAAACTAAGCAATTTCTGCGCGCACCGTAATATGAAATCACTTGTCACTCTAAGGCCATACATAGTTGAAAGTTGGGGTTTGGCGCGCTGGAAAGGTTAAATACAACACTTTTAATAACTTTCAACCAATCATTATTACACACAAATTTTGGACTGTTTTTTTTATGGTATATTTTTTAAAACCAAAAATAGAATTTAAATCAATGTGTTAAAAATCTAAAAAAAATACACGTAATCCCTGACATTTTAATCTATAAAATAAGATGTTAAAAACTATGGAGCGTGCATAAGTGCGTTTGCTACAATTTTTTTTTCTGGAGGCGTGCAAGCGCTCACGGACAACATAAAGTCCAGCTGGATTTGCCGTTCTTGGCCCCTGGAGGAAGTAAAGGTAAAGCTTGAAAGCGAGTAACAGCAAGGGAATTCATGTGTCAGCTACATATGCTACTCACATAACTTCTTCTTACTAAGACGGTACAGTCCATGCAGAAAAATGTCTCCACAATGTACCTTCTTTCTGATACTCCTGTGGCATCTGATATGCGCTTTTGAACTTTTTGAATTTTTTTGAAAAAATCTTCTGATGTAAGCAGTTCTTTGCGTTTAACTTCTTTCTTCATGTACGCCCAGACACTTGGAACAATTTCTCTGCTCTGACTGTGTAATGTTTTGGTCCCTAATTTAGAACGCTTAACTGATTTATGCTATGATCAATGTCTCACAAATTCACTATTAGAAATGTTTAGTTCTACCGGGCTTGTAGGCCGTGGTCTAGAAGGCATGGTAGATACCAACGTTTCGCCAAGTACTGCACTTGGCATCATCAGGGTAACATGATCCTCCGTCTGCACTGGTCAGAGTTTGAATGGCTCTGACCAGTGCAGACGGAGGATCGTGTTACCCTGATGATGCCAAGTGCAGTACTTGGCAAAACGTTGGTATCTACCATGCCTTCTAGACCACGGCCTACAAGCCCGAAAGAACTAAACATTTCTAATAGTCAACACACCGGTCGTGAAAGCCTAAGTACATATATCACTATATTCACTTCTTATCACAAAGACCCATGTCTTCAACTGCACGCTGAACTAAAAAGCACCTGTGAATTAGAAAGGACTGTCTCAGATCATGCAGACATCATTACCTTCCCCCTCCCTCACCATGTTGTGCATGGTTTCATTTGCAGAATTATACAATATGAGCTGATGAAAGAGACAAAAGCTATGAGTTCGCCTACAGGACTTCCAGTCAAGGTCAGGGGTCAAGAATGATGGGTCCAGCCATGCTTTAAAATTACACTCCTTCATTCCTTTGTCAAAACCTGAAGCTTTAGTGAAACAATTTTCTTTCGAAGAGGGAGGTAGACGAGTAGAAATTTAAAGTTGTGTGTTGTATGGAAACATTAGTTTAAAATGCACATTTTAAAAACATTTTGATGACATTAATAGTGTACATATAATAGTGTCAGCTATAATCTACGCAAAAGTTAAAGGCATATGGAGGCGGGCCGTATTGCAGACTCCAGCGAATCCTAAGCTTGCCTCTCCTACCAGCGCTGCCGAATGTGGTACACGCTCTTATGTACAGAACCTCTGCCGGTACACGCACTACGCTTGGCAACAGCACTCTGCTTGAGCATTGGCCAGCGTTCATATGCCTTTAAGTTTTGCGAGCAGTATAGCGGTGTTCTCCTTACTGTACTATTGTAACATTCATGGAACCTCAAGCAGTGAACAGTAGCCTTAATGGAAGGTGGCAATTGTGCGAGGTTATGGTAGCCGTCACCACTGCCACGCGAGTTCGCTGCACTGATTTGTAAAGTTAATTACAACTGAACTATTAGAGACTCCATTCTGATTTTTTCTGAGAATATTGAATAAACTTCAATGTATTTCTAGCTTTTTTTCCAGATTTTTAAATGAACCAGTTTGTTTTAATATCTAACTTTAAAACTTTAATCGTGTAAAATATAATATTAATAATAATTAATATAATTTTCTGATAAATACCTCACGAAATACTGCGATTTATATTTAATTTGAGCCAAAGATCAAGTAATTTTCTTGATTACAATCGGATGTATATTGGTCCAAGGGTGAGGAGCGCACGATTTTTGGGACATTTCAAAAATTAATATGTGCCAAAATAATTTTTTTTTTTTATAAAACGAAGAAACACGGTTCAAATATATTTTGTTCCAAAACATAAAAAAAAAAGTTAGGAAAATCTGAGATATTAAGGTCAATTTTTACCAAATTTTGTGCGATTTGACGTCGAATGACTCATATCTGATCTCAAAATCTACTTTAAAGTCCTTTACTTGCGTATAATACAATTTCTTTGGTTTTAAAATCCTTTTTATAAGTGCTTTACTTGGGTGTTTAATTTCCAGTAAGCATACTGAAAATGTCCTGGGTGCACTCAGCCTCGTTAGGTTCCTGAGGGGCCAACTGAGGAGCTCCTTGATTAAAAACTAGCAGCCCCTGCTTGAGAAGACCGCATAACCACCCGGGAGAGACCAGGGCACCGACCACATACCAACTCCAGTACTGCACCCGACTCATGATACCTATGGTGGGCAGAGGTGGGGCATACATTGATTAGGCAGTAGCCTTTGGCCCAGATGGGATGTGCCATGGGCTTATGGGTGCTATACTAAACATGGATTAGTGGGTGTTCATATAAACACTTTCTTGACCAAGAACACATTTAGAATCCTCCTTCTGGAGTGACAACAGATAACTATAAAGAATTAATTTTTATTTTGATGTTCAGTAGACATTCTGAAAATGCAATATTCCACCTCCCCTTCTGAAAGAGCTTCTTTTCTGTGTATAGCAGAAACACATGAGCTTCAACCTCCTTTTCATAAATATTCTACTTTTAAATATAAAGGACAAAACTATATGCATACTGATTAGAGACCGGAAGTTTAGGCATTATAAATCATTAAAATAGGAAGGAAAAAAGGCATTATAAACATTAAAATAGGCAATGAAAGGCAATTAGAAACCCATTTATTTAATAGATTATAATTTTCGATAACTCGATTGTCATATTCTAAAGAACTTCAAAGTTTTAAATAAAATGCTAGTGTTGTAATTGACACAAAAATGAAATATTTTTTTAAAAAGGCCTGTTTATTGCAATGCCTTATTTGTTGCACATGACAACCAAATGCTTTTTTAAGTTCTCTGGGGTCATGTTGAGTCTCCTGTCAGATAACACATTTTTCACATGGCAAAATGACCTCTCAACATCAACAGAGGTTATTGGAGCAATTCTAAAATATAGCATCATTGTAGGATTCCAGTTCAACTGCAACAGAATTGTCACCTTGTAGAATTTTTAAAATGTTTCTTTGTTTATGCAAATCACAATTTTTCGATAACACTTTTTTTACTCTTTTCGCTTACTAATGAACCTCGTTTCACTGACTTCGTTAAAGGTTGTCCTCTTTCTTGAAGCTGGCATATCACTTGTGGCAGGAACCCAAACTCGGCCGCAATGAAAGTTAAGTCATTTTTCACTTCCAAAGAGTTGAGAAGTTTCTTAGCTGCTAGAATTGAAGATGCTTCATCCTTCAGAAGAGCATTCACCATCTCAGTTATAATCTGGAAATTTGAAGTGTAGCAAAGTGCTGCTGAGACCCATGTCCCCCAACTCATTATGATACATTGGGGGGGGGGGGGGGGGGGGAGGCAGAGTTACATCTGGTGTAATGTCAGGATTCTTGATGGGGCTTTCACAAAGATTTTTCTTATTACTGGAAATCAATTTGTCAACATCCAGAAACAGGCATCGTGTCTGTTATGACAACCTGTGAAAGCCATGTGCTATGCAATTCACATAAAGCATGTTTGGAAATAGCAATTTTAATGCTATTCCAGCATTTTTCATATCTGGTGCAGCATCACTGATAAAAAGTAAGACGTATTGAATCTCCTCAGGGCACAGCAACTTTAATGAGCTAGCAAATAACTGCACGACAGTTGAATTGTTAACTTTCTTAAGACACTCTGTTGTAATTGAATCTCCTCAGGCCACAGCAATTTTAATGAACTAGCGAATAACTGCACGACAGTTGAATTGTTAACTTTCTCAAGACACTGTTGTAAGCAGTAATGGTTTCATTGACTCATCTTCTGTAGGATCTAATGGTCCAACAACATTGCCAATGAAATGACCCATGGTATCAGTTGACTCGTTGATAGAAATCCAGAGCTTATTTTTAATTTTATCTTTAATGATTTTCATTGTGTCATCGTAACATTTGGTTAAGTAACATTTTCGCAAACTTGACCCGCAAGGTACAGGTTGGTTAGTATACTTCTCCAAAAACTGTGATTATGTAGGATTCTGTAATTTTCAAAAGGGATTCTGGCAATGAGGAAAGCTTTACATGAATTGAATGCAAACTGGGATTTTCGACTCAATGTTGCAATTACTGTAGGAAGCAAAGAATTCTTTTTAGTAGCCTTGGAAAGTGTAGTTTTCTGTTTGATTGTGCTGGTATGTTGCGATATAAAATACTTCTTTTCGTAGTATATCGACTGCTTGCATATTTTGCATGCGAGTACTTTACCGTCGGTACAAAATATGCTGGATCCAGAAGTATTAATTTAACTTTATAATTTACTGCATAAAGGAACACCGAATTTCAGAATCTTGCTGCTAGCTATAACATCGCAATGAAAATTGAAAGAAAAACAAAGTTAGACCCACACTCATTATTGCCTTTTAAAATAAACACAAGCGGTAATTCAATTTCTGTTACCCATACATTTATTTGTGTGGCAGCACTCATTGTTGCAAGAAAATAATGAACTGAATGAAGGACATCTATGTTGTCTGCAACTTAAAGACAATAATATACATTTGGCGAAGTAACTTTCACTGTCATGGACCAACGGTTATTGAAATAAAATATACCTGAAGGAAATGTTTTTTAATTAATATATAATAGATAAATAATTAAATAAAGCAACAAAAAGCATTTATTTTGTAAAGTAGGCATTTATGTTTAGAAAGGCAACATAAAACTGTGGCACTTTAATCACAAAGGTATAATTCGTACTGATTCACTTTCAAATTGAAGATAGATTTGACGCATTCTGCCTAAGTTCCAGCCTCCGCTAATTACTAATACTGCACTCTCATATATAAGGGGTGATCATCTCAAACTTCGGTTGCTTAGCACTGAAGAGTGCTACACACTTTATATACAATAGTTACTTGTAAATCCATTATGCTTTAAAAAAAGTCTCAACTGTCAAAGTAATTCAGTGCTATGTAAAACTAAATTATACCAAGCTGCAGAACTAGATCCCAAAAAATTCCTATCAGAATTAACTACGGAACCTCTGCTTGTTGGAGTTTCTTTTGAAATACTTCAGACTGGTTGCAGAAGATGAAACTAAATTTGGATACATGTTTGATTGAGTGACATGAAAATGACATGTAACGTTGACCAGTGCAGATAAATATCCATGTGAAATGGGTAAAGGCTAGTATTTTACACAGTGGCACACAGAATGTCATATTCTTTAATTACAATTTTGAATAAAATTATCAATATTACATTATACATCACTCTACTCCATCCAGTCTTAGATCCAGACCTTGTAACCCTCCGCGATAACCTAGTGTTTATATCAGCTGCAACTAACACAAATACCACATGGACTCATGCCTCATGTTTATGATGCAACAGAATAATATTTACTCAGAAGTTTTAGGAATAACGTTACATTGAAGTAGTCTTTACCAGAGTTATCATACATCTTGAAAACTCGCAGATAATTGCCAATATTTAAGGTGCTATATTTTGTGGTGTACTTTGGTTTTGGCGTATTGCAGGTTAGTTGTTAACAGCTTGTGTTTACATCAAGTTAGGATCTAAGAGTGGAGTGGTTTTAATATGTCGTTAAAGAAACCTAATGCGGCTATAACTTGAAACAAAATGCTGTTTTCTTCAAAGCGGTTGCATCACAGTAATTTAATCCTGCCACAAATGGATAAATGGAAAAATATATGTACAAACAAAAGCTCGACTCTAATGCAAAATTGCAACATTTCAATTTGTGGCATTTAATATTTAAAAAAGTAATGTAAAACTGCCACAATTCATAATGTGGCAGTGTTTCATTTTTTATTTGTGGTGTTTAAAGTTTTCAGCATAATGTAACACTACCACATCCCATTGTTTGGTTGCAAGTTCACGCAAAACTTTGAGGCAAACCATTAAAGCAGAAAATATTTTGCAGAGTAATTATTGGAAGCCTCAGAATTGAAGAAGAAACATTATGCTGTTGCTATTAAAAAAAAAAAACTAATCGCTTGAACCTGCAACCATTACAGAGCCCATTAATATTTCTTAGAAGCTACTGATGTACAGACTATTGGACAAGTTCAATAAAAAGATCTAAAAAAATAAACAGCGGTGTTTTTATACCTGCCTAGCTGTCAGTCTCGACTGATACATGTCCTAATGCCATATTGCTACCGATGACATGTAAAGTTTAATATGTGAGCTTCAATAGTTGTGATAACAGTTTTTAAGCATGCCACATTTATTAAAGCAAATAAAAGTTAATTTACATGAGCTTTAATATACAATAGCCTTAAACTCTGTAATCACAACTATAGAAGCACATGTATTAAACTTTACGTTTCATCAGTAGCAATATGGCGTTAGGACATATGATCAGCTGAGATTGACAACTAGCAGGTATGAAAAATACAGCTGAGGAGCTACTGGGAGTGTGATTTCTCATAGTTTAGTTGCATGCCTCCCCTATTGGAGTGCTTTTTGTTGCCAAAGATTGACATGGAGCTTTCACTTCTTATAGTTATATGTTCTGTGTTCCATAGAGATCTTAATCAATACCACAATTTTGTTCTGTATTTCTTGTGTTTGCCTATTAAAGGAAATGAAATCATGAGTTACTATTGATTGTATAGCTGCTGATGAGTCACTAAGTATGATTGCCTTTTCGTATTCTTTTGTTCTATATGAGCTGTGCAAGTGCAAAATCTATAGCTAACAGCTCTCCATCAATTTATGTTGAAAGTGGCCCTGCGGAAACATACTGGCTGAAGAGTTTGCAGTGTACTCCTGCCCAGCACTTTTGTCTTTGTTAAGCAAGGAGCCATCTGTATTTATGTGGATCCATTCCTCTTGGGGATACACTGTATGGATTGTTTCCAGAGATGCTAATCTTAACTGCTCTGGGGGCACGATCTGATTTAAGTTGCTTAGGTTTAGTTTTGTAAGGGATATCTTGGTAGTTCAGTGGTGATCTGGGGGGGGGGGGGGGGTTGTTGTTTTTCAGGTTTAGCTTTGCCGAGTTCTTTTGCCCTTTGTGTGTCTATATGCTGCATGTATCCTCTGTGTTTTTAGATTTCTTTTGGTTGTTTGATATTTTGGCCAGAAGTCATCATGTGGCATTCTTATTTGTTTCTCATATTGTATTAATGCTGCTCTCTTAATTTCTTGTTCGATTGGCTTGTTTGTTAGGATTTGCATTGCTTTAACTGGAGTATATTTAACACCATCAGTTAAAATTAGCATTGCTTGGCTCTGAGTTACTTCGATCTTAAGTAATGTTCTTTTATTGGCACTAACTAGGTTTTCCCCTTCATACAATAACACTGGCTTCACATAGGCTTTATATGTGGTATTTAAAACTGTTCATGACCAGCCCCATTTGGTTTGTGTTAGTCTTTTATGGAGGTTACAGCTCTTGTTTGCTTTTCCTGTGATTTGTTTGATATGAGAATGCCATGTTAATTTCTGGTCAAGATACGTCCCTAGGTACTTACAACTGAATCGCTTGCTTCAGAAACGACAAGTTCTGACATGTCAATTTTTCAGGAATTGCAAATATATATTTCAACCACAAACTGAACAACTAATTAATACATTTCTTGCATCCATTGAAAGTATACCTTGAGACAACTTACATATCATAATTTGAGGAATTTAATTCTTATACTTGTAACAATATAAGCCATTTTTTACTTGGATATGTGTTGTTTCTCAAACAAACCTAAAATATTAGAATTTATGTCTTGTTAAGAACTTTTAGTATTTACATACTAACTAGTAACGCATTGTAAACGATTTGATAGTGGTACGTTTCATTCACAAATCAGAGTATGCTCCATCTAATCACAAAAATACAAAACACGCTATTCTTTTGTCCTTTGAAACAACACAATACACAATAAAACACAAAAACACACTGAACACAATAAAATGGAGGGATTATATTTTGGCTTGTCACTCATATTCATTAAATTCCTAGGCCTACACTTAATTACAAAAAGCACTACTTTCTTCTCCTTTTAAACAATAACACCAAATGAATAAAATAAAATACAGGGATAATATCTTGGTTTATCACTCATTTTCATTTGATTCCTTGTCCACTGTGGGCCAGGAGAGTATCTCATTAAAAAACTCTAGAAATCTCTTCATCTTCAGGCAGGTGCTTCATTATTTTCTCTAAGTCCTGAATTTTCTTTCTACTGATGGGAATACAGTCCTGTTCATATGCTTTGGAGTTAGGAAAAGGTGGAAACTTATTATGGGTTTGCAACTGAATGTGTGCATTTCTAGTCCATCTAGTTCTTGCAGTCAAGACACCATTATATTCTCTTCTAAAAGTCAAGTGATTAAATTGATTTATCTGTAGATATATTTTTTGGTCTTTTGCCACTTTTCTACCTTGTGATTCAACTAATAATGTTGTCTTCTTATAATACCGGGGCCACCATTGCTTGAAATCCAAAATATTTCTTCCTTTTATAGTCACTGAGAAATTATTGGCAGCACTAGCTGATATTAATGGCTCCACATACTCTTTAGGTGTGTAAATTCTGTAAATTTTTCTTAATTTTCTCCTTAATAACACCAAAGTTTCTATCACAAGACCTAAATGAATGTCCACGAAAGGGATAATAGTGATGTATGGTGTTAAATCTTCCCTGTGCTGCCATCATGAGCCACATCCTTATAATTATGTGATTTTTATTTTGGGCAGAGCATGCATCAGAAAATACATGCAACTCCTTCATATTTTCACTTATGTTTTTATCTATATAGTCCTTTACAAATGCACAAACCTCCTTAGGGCCCTTAGTACCTATTCCTTCATGATAGGTGTAAAAGTGTGCATGTCCGGTTTTATGCTCATGGATATGAAACACATTAAATGTTAGTTGCCTAAGATAGAAGATTCCTTGCACAGGAATTTCTGGCAACTGTTGGTTTTGCATGTAATTTATGCTAATACATGCATCATCTCTCTGACTCATTAGTTCCTCCACAGACATAACTTCAGTGAAAAACTTTTTGGCACATTGTTTATGAACAGTAAGCTCTGCTAATGCAACCTTTTTGGTATTTTCATTTAATTCCATTAAGCCTTAGCATCTATTTTCATTTAATGTTTTACTTTTTACTTTCATACTAAGTTCTTCACATTTGCAACATGTGTTGAGGTGAGGATGACCATATGAAAGTTCAAAATGTTGCGAGAATATCTTTCTGTGGGAGCAGTAACTGATTTTAACATCAGGATGTGCTTCAGTAAACAAATCATACATAATCTTCAGGTTCAGTTTCTCATCAAGATATTTCCAGATTTTACTAGAGTAATGACTCTGTTTATATGGAAATGCTGATATGTGATTCTTCACTAGTAGTATAGTATCCCTCTGTTTTTGCACCATTTTCCTATGATTATCCATAGGAGATTTACCTTGTGTTAACAAATTACTCAGACGCCGGATTCTGCCGCTGGATATTCCATGCAAAGCCATGAACAGTTTCACATACCTTATGCCCATATGCCCAGACTGGGATGTAGATACTTTGTAAGAAAATGTATTACTTTTTTCTTACTTCTGTCCCCTTCTTCTATTCGAGGTCTTCTACATTGCGCTGGCGATACTACCATCAAATTCTGAAGGTACGCATCCCGTTCATTTTTCATATCCAATGAACACAATTTATTGAATATCTCTAATTGTTCCTCTTCTAAAACTTTGTCAATGCGCTTCTTTGAACGTCAACAAAATAATAAAAAATTATGAGTAAATAACAGAATATATTCGATAAAAGAGTTGATAAATAAGAAATGGAAATACTTTTTAAATAGTATTTATATTGACTGCAATGAAAAACATGTAAAAATAGTGATTTATTTTAATGGAAAATATCAAGGTTAGTTTTACTTACTTGCATTGTCTCTGAATTTCCTTTTTGAGTATTACAGTTCCTGCAGAATTAACATACTCCAAACCCTTAATCAGTGCTTTCTTTATCTTCTCAGTTATATTCCACAGCTTTAATGCCTTTTTTCCTTTTAATAGGAGAGGTACAAGGACTGCTATCAAACTCCACAATTACAAAATCAGCTGTTGTAAAATTACCACGCACACAGGCAATGGTGGCAGGTTTAGACACTACTCTCCCAGACATGTGTTACTTCTCAAACAAACTAATTTTTAAGCAGTCATTTTGAAGAGGATATTCCATGGACTTGTGTAATATCACTGTAAAATGATGTATTTATACTTGAAATGCATGAATGTGTATATTATATATATATATATAACATTACTTCCACTTACTGGTGTTTTGCTCCTCACTGTAACTTTTCTATCTGGCCTTACCTTGGTCATCTCTTGTTCTCTTCCAACCCCGAAGCCATTAGGATTCCTGAGGGCTAGGGAGTCTTTATTTTTCCAACCTCTCCATTTCTCTATAACATCTTAACCCCTAACATGCTGACCTGTCATGGCATGTAATACGTCTTCTGGTTGGTGATCAGAGGATATGGTCGGTGAATTTATTTTGATAACTCTCCCGGTCAGGTCGGTGAGACCCGTAAACCGACAGGTGTGGTCCTCCAGACATTCTGGGGGTTGTGAGAGAGTGATGTAACCGCCAAAACATAAAAATATGGTGCTCTCTAAAAAGCGGTTACTATTACTGCTATTGCTCTCTTCAATATCATCAGTGAAAAATACTGGAGAGCAAGAGGATTAATGACTTCATTGTCAGAAATCCAGCATTAGCTAACAACAATATATAACTCAATATAGCTCAAAAAATGGACTTGAAGTTTCTCAAACAAGTGATTCAATTATCCTGTTGACCTAATTTCCCCCCATTGATTATTAGGTTCATCTGGGGTATGGTGTTTATGATGTCTTAGTTGTATTCATCAACATCTTATTTATTTGGCACCATTTTCCTAATGTGTCTAAGGCTTTGTTTATTTTGTCCAATATTTCATCTTGCCTTCTTGGCTCTGTCATCCACATAACTAAATCATCTGCATATAATGCACATTTCACTCCTGCAGTTTATTTTTCTGGTTAAAATCATTTATCATTATATTGAATAGTGTCTGATTAATGACTGACCCCTGTGGCAGACCTAAACACTGTTGTTTATATGAAGATATGGCTTCTCCGTATTTTGTGGACAATAATGCTGATTGGTGAAAGAATAAATCCAAATAAGCATCTTTCCTTCAATTTCCATTGTACATAATTTTTCCATTAGTTTAAACCTCCAAAAGGTTTCATAGGCATCTTTGAAATCTACAAAGACTGCTACCACTGATTCTTTGTTGTCTAGGGAGTGAATACATAAACATTCTGCATTACAGTTTAACTCATTCCTGGTTGCTTCTTAAAAAGTGTGCATTTAAATATGGAAAAAATTGAAGCTATTAACAGTGAAGCAACAAGATTCTAAAGTAAGAACAAAACAATAAGATAAGTGAAGTTTTTAGTTTCTAATTTGTTCTTACTTTAGAATAAGTGTGCATTTGTTTATTTGATTATGACCCCAAGAAGAGTTATGCAAACAGATTAAGAGGGTGAAAGACATTTTATGCAAAGTTTTCGGGTTTCTAAAAAGGCAAAAACAATGTACCCAAGTAACACAATGGGTCAACATTTTAAAGGAACCAAGGACAAAATGCATCGGAAGTAATAGTCATTTATTCACACCCAGGACACCACAGAGGATTTGTGAAGATACTTTTTGGTACAGAACCCTAAAATAATTTGCTGTTTAAGTAATAATTAAATGCTCAGAAAAGAATTAGAACTGTCTTAAAAGGCTAAATTAGGCATGAAAAATCGTGAGGTGCCAATGGCCTGGTGCCTGGCATGCAAATTCTATGGCTGAATTCAGAATGTGTTTTCAGTCAAGCCCCTATATAGCTGAATAGAATTATAACTGTATCCTGTATGCTAACACCAGTAATACGGGTTCACATCTCAGCATTGTACAATTTTTTCATGCTCATCAAAACATGGAAACCAAATTTACAATAACCTAATTGTTAAGTCCCTAAGGGTTTAGGACATAATTTAAATTGTTTTTTATTGTATTTTGTAACACAAAAGGTGTAATGACTTCTGCCCCACCAGACTGGCATGATGCAATATGTTATTATGAATGCTGAGTCCCTTCATTCTCCATGCGTATGCTGTCGCACAATATTTTGTGCCATTCCTTCACGATGTATTTGACATACAAGTACGGTGATATGCTTTTGACCTGTGGAGAAGCAAGAGCCATTGCACAAGTAGTCGAGCATCTATACCAGGAAAGATATCCTAATAAACAACAATATCATAAAATGGAAATAAAACAATTATAAATTAAAACAATAACAGCTTTAAACATAATTTTGTTCAACCACAGTCAAAAAAATTAATACATGCAGGGAATTCGAACCACCTTTACAGCGGACAGATTACTTACGAACCATTTGCTCGTTTCAACTGAGAGATGAGAGTTACTTAGTAACTTGAGAGATGAATATTCCATTTAACATGTAGTATTCACTGGTCCCAGTGTACATTTGCAATTGTGCAAACATCAGCTCTCTAATTATGAGTATATTAAAAGGTGATGCTCTAACATCTATATTAGTATTAATTTCACTGAGTGTTTAACCAAAGATATTCATGTTAAATACTGGGTAGAACCTAGCATAGGGACTGATGTTTTCATGTTAAGAGAATAAAATGTGGATTGCATAAAACTGGAAAACAAGGGACAGCTAACTCACCTGGTATATCTCTCTCCTTTAGATGAATCTATACATGATTTAATAACAAAGCAATCATTTGTGCTCCAAATTATTAAATTAACAATCAAGTATAATTGTATTTCTTATCATTTAATTCTGTTTCTTTGTGTTACATTTTGCTTAAATTCACTTGTTTTGAAAATTTTTTGTTTCCTTAGAAAAGTTAATTTCATCATCTTCACATCGTTATGTGGGTTGGCTAGTGTTTCCGGAAATTGTTGTTCTTGTTGCATTCTTGATAACATGCCACTGAAAATATTTTCCTTTCCTGAGATATGTCTTACCTCTACGTTATATGAAGTAATCTCATGTATGTAGCACAAGATCTTCAGGTTTGTTAGTTTAACATGTTCGTATGAAAGATAAATTAATATGATCAGTATATCAATTATTTAACTGTTATAGATATATTGTCTACATGTTTTAACGCCAAAATATATTGCTCATATTTCAAATTCTACGATGCAAGCATTTGATGATACTTTCAAAGTTGATTTTGATGTATTACTCCAGCACATATTTTCCATTATTCCTTTCTTGTGCAAGTATTGCTGCATATGCCTTTGCTAATGCATCAAAATATATGTAGCATAGTCAATCTGGATTTGGTCATTTTAACAAAATGCTGTTTTGGAATGCTATTTTGAGATTTTCAAGAGTTTGTTCATGCTCTAGTCTCCAAGACCACTTGGGTTATTTCTTCAACAACTGTCCAAGTAGTACAATTTTGTCTGCATATTTTATGACAAATTTACGGCCATACTATAGATTCCTAATAATTGTTTGACTTGCTTTCAATTCTTGGGAGAAGCTATTCTTTGAATTACATTTATATGTTTGGCATCAGCTTTTATCCCTTCTTGCAAACTTAACCTAAAAAATCTGATGTGTTGCACTCATATGATTCTCTCTACTCTTGTACTCACCACTGTTACAAACTCTTATTTCTATGTATATCTTCTTCGTGTTGCTCAAGATGAACATTTACAGAAATTATATTATTGCTTATTCCCTTGTAGGTGCATGGGGAACATTAGAATGCCGTAGGGTTTAAGCGATAGTCAAATCTTTTAAAGCTTTCAAATTCCATTCTCTTTGTACCATTAACATATAAAAAAATGAACAACAACGTTGCATTTCACGAAAGTGGTAAGTTTTCCAAAACTGATACAAATAACAAGGAATATCTCCGAAATGGTTCACTCTACAAAAAAATTTAGTTTGACATAAATTGTGTCTTAGTGAGATCTACATTTTTTGTATAGTAAGATTTTGTCTATCTCTGATGGTTTATGAGTTATTCAAAAGTCATTCAGAGTAAACAGGAAAACATAAGCTATAGCCAGAAAATTCAAAATATACATTTCATTTGTCATACAAATATCTTAAACATATGGTATTTTAATCAAAATCGTTAGAGCCATTTTCAAGAAAATAAAAATTTTCGAAACATTTTCCATGTAAAGGGTAGTTTAAGGTGGGGCTATTTTCTTAAAAATCTTCGTGTCACATCCTTGAAAGATATTAAACTTAAATACAAACTTTGGTTTTTAACCGTTTGAGTTATGCTGTCCACAGACAGACAGACAGACAGACAGACAGACAGACAGACAGACAGACAGACAGACAGACAGACAGACAGACACACGCACACACGAACGCACGCACGCACGCACACACACCACTTCGGATTGTCCTCCTGCACATCATCAAAAGTTGGAGCTACAATCTCAGACATCAGATACTTGGAGTAGACTGCATTGCTAGGTGAAAATTGTGTGTTGGTTTATGTTAAAAGTTTTCAGGATACATTTCATAAGTCTGTCACAATCCATAATTGCTATACATTTCTTGTTTATTATTTAGTACATCATTACCATTCACATTGTATTGCACATTTTTAGGTACATGACCAAAAATGAAGTGGTACACAACCTCTTTAATTTACTTAAGGTAACCCATCCGTGAAATTTGAAAAATTGGTATTTTTTTGTCTATTATCAAATTTTGAGGATAGACTTGTTACTCCAAGTTAAAATGATATAAGTTTGAACTTTATATCTTGATTAGTGCTTTTTAATATTTCTTTTTTTAATTTTTGTAAGCTTATGGTGAAAAATGCTTCTCTATGCAGTTTTTAACCAAGGACATTTAAACTTCTACAGTTAATCAATGACATGTAACACTGCAAAAGTTGGCCTGTTTCTTTTTTCTGGCAGTTTGTCACAATAGCTCAGTGGTTAGAGCGTTCGCCCGGCAAGCGGAAGGTCTGTAGTTCAAATCCCAGTTGTGGCATTGAATTTTTAAGTTCCAGTTCTACCTCTTAAACTTTGCCCACACACGGCTTGTGTGTTTAAAAACACCAACAGTAAGTTTGTTGGCATAAATAAATAATAATTACCATGTGAAAGTTATTTAATCGTGGGATATAAAGTACTTACAATAGTAAGTCACCATTGGGGTAATTGTTTCTGATGTGAGACTGCCTTTGTGGTTTACCAGGAGAAATACGAACTGGCTTGAGAATTTAATGTCATTCTGGCAGTTTGTCACAATAGCTCAGTGGTTAGAGCGTCCGCCCGGCAAGCGGAAGGTCTGTAGTTCAAATCCCAGTTGTGGCATTGAATTTTTAAGTTCCAGTTCTACCTCTTAAACTTTGCCCACACACGGCTTGTGTGTTTAAAAACACCAACAGTAAGTTTGATGGCATAAATAAATAATAATTATATAATCCAATTTCTGAAAAATTTACCAATTTTACAAATTCTCTTTGGAATAAACACTTTTGTATTAATGTACAGTAACAATTTATAGCAAAGTTTTAATCCCTGTGGTTTCAACAATGTGTGTCCAAGTTTCAAGAAATTATCTGCAAAACTACACACCCAGGAGCATTTTGAACATAATCATGTGTCAGAAAATCATAACTTGAAAAAACTGGAGTTGAAGTTTAGGAACTACATATATAACAAAAATGCACTTACTTAGAACTGGCCTGCACCATATGTGGAACCCTCAGAGGTGCTATTAGCTTGCCCTTCAACAGTTTTTTTTAAATATCAATTGCTTCCTAGCAGTTCTGTAGGCACTTTTTGAATGCCTGGTACTATAGTTCAGATGATGCTTATCCCTAATTTATCCCCAATTGCATTGGAATCTCTACCCTGAACCTCATATTTTACATGCTGCGAAGCTTCACAACTCATATTATACTCAGTTTGCAGATATTACACCAATTTCTATTTTCTTTTTTGAAACAAATGTTTCTTTTGGGCATTTTTTCCAAATAAGGTAAAGCTTCATTGGCATTTTGGTTTTACCCTCCGTGCATCTTTCCAAAATTTCATTGGATGCCAATCTCTGATACACTGGTATCACAGCTTCAACCACATCAGGTAAAAGAAATGTTTTTGTTACCTTCATGCATTGGATGATCCTCACCTTTGGCAAGAGCATAATTGTAAAACCACCATGTGGTTTCCTCTCCAGGACATTTAAAATGTTTTGGGTGATCATCTGTGGACCTGTAGTGGTAAAAGGTAGCATAAATAGCAGATTTCATTTGCTCAATATTTGGGATATATATTTCATATTATTTATTTACTTATTTCTTTTTCTACTGGTAAGTAGGGGAAGTACTATCTTCCTTTCATAGAAGTTTGAAAACAGTGTTGTTGCAATTGATTTAATTTAAAAGGTGAGTTAATTAATAACACTGAACAACACTTACAACATATTATTTATTTATGCCAACAAACTTACTGTTGGTGTTTTTAAACACACAAGCCGTGTGTGGGCAAAATTTAAGAGGTAGAACTGGAACTTAAAAATCCAATGCCACAACTGGGATTTGAACCACAGACCTTCCGCTAACAGAGCGTCCGCCCGGCAAGCGGAAGGTCTGTGGTTCAAATCCCAGTTGTGGCATTGAATTTTTAAGTTCCAGTTCTACCTCTTAAAACTTACAACATATTTTTCCGGGACGCATTTCGAAGGTTAACTTTCCTCCATTATCAACCGGACAATAACTGGGTTTCCATGGTGTTTCATGGTGCAGATGGTGATGCTTCTTCTGGTGGCGGTTCAATGAACTTACTGAAAATGTCTCTCTGAGGAATGTCGAAATTAAATACTCGGTTTCTATTTTTTAAAATAAAGATTTGTTCCAATGTGGACAGTTCTTGTTTTCCGGTTATGTGTTTGAGAAGTTTCGGTTCTAGCTTTATGTCATGATTTTTTGTCCAAAAGTGAAATGCAACCACTGATTTTTCTAAATGTTTACTCCTAATGTTTCTAACGTGTTCCTTGGATCTAATTTCTAAATTTCTTTTGGTTTTTCCTATGTATATTTCATTACAATCACTGCATTCGATTTGGTATATGCCAGATTTCTTTTTAGGTGGAATAGCATCTTTGATGTTTGAAAGTAGTAGGTTTTTTATGGAGTACTGGTTTACTGCTGCTAGCTGAATGTTGTATTCCTTGAACATCTTTTTAAATTTATCAAAGGCCCATGGATGATATGTGAATTTTTTGAATATCATTTTTGTTTTTGCTGCTGTGAGAGTTGTAGTTTCTTTTAATAATTTTTTCTTTTCTGCTTGTTTTACCTTTTTATCTACTAATTCTTTGGGGAAGCCATTTTTTTTGTGCTATTTCAATTATTTTGTAATATTCTGTTTTATATTCTTCTGCTGAAAGAGGGATGTTCACCAATCTATGTGTTAAACTATTGAAAATTGCTTGTTTGTGACTTCTTGGATTGTAACTATTAGCTTTTATGTAGTTGTCTGTCTGCGTTGGTTTTCTGAAAATACCGAAATTTATTCTATCCTTGTTTTTGATTAATTTTAGATCTAAAAATGGTAATTTATTATCTTTTTTTACTTCCTCTGTGAAATTTATACTTTTGTCCTGTATGTTCAGAAGTTTTAATGTGTCACTGATGTGTCTTTTTGGAACTATTGCAAATATGTCATCCACATATCGCTGCCAGAGTTTGAACATCCACGGGAAACCTTTTGTGATCCTTATTTCCAATGAACTCATGTAAATATCTGCTAAGAATGGCGAGAGAGGGTTGCCCATTGCTAAACCTGAAGTTTGACGGAAATAACTTGTTTGGAACTGGAAGAAATTTTGTTCTGTGCATAATTTGGTGAGTTCTATGTATTCTGCAATTTCTGACGATGACATTCCAAGTGATTTGAGCCAATTTTTGATCAGTGATGGGAGTTTTTCTATTGGTATACTGGGAAATAGTGACTTTACGTAAAAGGAGACAAGGGTGTCCCCTTCTGTTAACTTGAAGTCTTTGATGTGTTCTATTAGTTCATATCTGTTTCTTATGCTTAAACTTTCAAATTTAGGAAATGAATTAAATTTATTAGATAGCCATTTTGCCAGTTTGTAAGTTGGTGAATCCATGCCTCTAATTATGGGTCTCATGGTATTGTCTGGCTTGTGTATTTTGGGTAAACCATAGATTCTGGGTACGGTTGGATTATTTGGTTTAATTGCATATCTGTTTGGTATTATGCTTGAATTTTGTATAGTTTTTTCAAGGTTTGAACACAAGTGGTTAGAGGGTTTTTGCTAATTTTTTCGTTGTTACTATTATTTAGCATTATTTCCATTTTTTCTATGTAATTTGATTTATTCATTATTACTATTTTGTTCCCTTTGTCTGCCTTTGTGTATACTACGTTTTTATGTTTTAAAGAATGGATAAGATTTCGTTTATTTTTGTAACTTGATCTGTATTTTAATTCTTCTAAAATCTTTTTGGACTGGGTTTTTACCGAATTTTGTGTAGATAATGGTAAACACTGTGTTGAAACATTTATGTCTGCTATATAGTGTTCAATTTCCGTAGAAAAATGGACGCACGTTTTTAAACCTTGATCTAAAAGATTAATTTCTTCTTTTGGAGAATTCATGATCAGAAAGATTAACCACATTCTCAAAGTTTTGTAAATAAGTTTTTGTAGTTCCGCCATTTTGTGCCGTTTTTGAATGTACGTTTGTACGTGAACCCTCTCTGTTTTTATTTTGCATTTTAATTCCTGTATAATTTTTTCGTGTAAATTTTGGTGATACATTTATTAATTTTTCCAATTTGTGTTTAAGTTTCAAAGTTTTTGCTCTCATTTTTCCACTAAGGATTGCCAAATAATTATTTTAAAGGTTTTCCCAAATCGTGTTTCCCAGTGCTTGTATTAAAATTGAATGTAACTTGTAGAGTTTTAATTCTATGTCTTCTAACTGCTTGTAATGTTTATTGACTTCTAGTTGTAAAACTTTTTTCTCTGCAGCTTTTTGTTGAACATTTCCGTTGCTAAGTTTAACTATTTTCCGGACGAAATTGGGGGTTACTTTATTTCGTAAACATAGTTTAATAAATTTTATGTTGGCGAAGGTGTTCCTCTTTTTCTCGTTAAGTTTTATAAACATTTTTATTTCTTGCTTCTTTGATCCGAAGTTTTCATTGAATACGCTTACCTCGTTCGCCATTTTCTAACCTGTTCTTGTTCCACCACGTGTAAGTTTTATTTAACTTCCTGAAGACTTGTTAGCCTATTTAACTATCTTCCTTTCATAGAAGTTTGAAAACAGTGTTGTTGTATATAATTTAATTTAAAAGGTGAGTTAATTAATAACACTGAACAACACTTAACAACATATTTTTCCACCCAAAAATTCGATGTCACGATTTCACCAAAAATATGTTTTGAAGCATTTTTAGAAAAAGGACCGTGGGGTGTGGTGTGGTGTGGTGTGGTGTGGTGTGGTGTGTGGTGTGTGGTGTGGGGTGTGGTGTGTGGTGTGTGGTGTGGGGTGTGGGGTGTGGGGTGTGGGGTGTGGGGTGAGGTGTGAGGGGTGAGGTGTGAGGTGTGAGGTGTGGGGTGTGGGGTGTGGGGTGTGGGGTGTGGGGGTGTGGGGTGTGGGGTGTGCGGTGTGCGGTGTGGGGTGTGTGTGTGTGTGTGTGTGTGTGTGTGCGCGCGTGCGTGTGTACCTCTGTCAGTCTGTGGACAGCATAGCTCAAAAATGAAAAGTCGCTTAGAAACCAAAGTTGGTATTTAAGTTTAATGTCTTTCAAGGATGTGACACGAAAATTTTGAAGAAAATAGCCCCACCCTAAACTACCCTTTACATGGAAAATTTGTCCTAAATTTTTATTTTCTTGAAAATGGCTCTAATGATTATGATTAAAATGCCATATGTTTGAGGTATTTTGATGAGAAATGAAATGTATATCTTGAATTTTCTGGATATAACCCATGTAGTCATATCTGCTCTGGAGGACTTTTGCATAAGTGGTATGCCGTTAGAAATAGACCAAATCATACTATAGAAAAAGAGAAGCAAAATGTATGATAAGAAATTCTGTTGGGTGGATATGACAGGCTAAGAACCTGGGCTGAATGTATGTCATATTCAAATATGTATTAATTTAATTTAAATAAAGATAAATAAATTCAAATAAAAATACTATAGAAAAAAATGTAGATCTTGCTAAAATATGCAATTTATGTCTAAATAAATTTTCTTGTACAGTGAACCATTTTGGAAATATTCCTTGTTATGTGTGAGTTTCGGAAAACTTGTATCTTTCATGAAATGGAACATCATGGTTCATTTTTTTATATGTTAAGCGTGCAAAGAGAACAGGATCTCAAAGCTTTACAAGATTTGACTATCGCACAAAGCCTACTGTATTCTAATATTCCCCTTGCACCTACAAGGAATAAGCATAAGATAATTTCTGCAAAGGAATAAGAGTTTGTAGGAATGGTTATAAAAAGAGTGGAGAAAGTCATGTGAGTCCAACACATCAAATTTTTAGAAAAAGGTCAGTGTGCATCTGTCTGTCAGTCTGTGGACAGCATAACTCAAAAATGAAAAGTTGGTTAAAAATCAAAGTTGGCATTTAAGTTTAATGTCTTTCAAGGATGTGACACAAAGATTTTGAAGAACATTGCTCCACCCTAAGCTACCCTTTAAATGGAAAATTTTTTGGAAATTTTGATTTTCTTGAAAATGCCTCTAACAATTTTGTTTAAAATTACATAGTTTGAGATATTTGTATGACAAATGAAATGCATATTTTGAATCTTCTGGCTATAGCCTATGTAGTCCTCTTTACTCTGGATGACTTTTGAATAACTTATAAATGGTAAGAGATAGACAAAATCTTACTGCACAAAAACTGCAGATCTTGTTAAAACACACAATTTATGTCCTAATAAATTTTTTGTAGAGTGAACCATTTCAGAGGTACTCCTTGTTATATCTCGACTGGATGTGCAAAAGCAGTTAAGTCAAAAAATATCAAAAATGAGTTCTCCACAGCCTTTGATGTTATTTTGTGTGCTCTACCCATGTGTATAATTGGTTAAGTCATATCACTTAAAATAGCTGAGTAACATGAGTGTGCAAAAGGGGGTATGTCATGAAGTCATAAGTTGTGTGTGTGCAAAGACGGTTAAGTCACTCACTTTTGACTGAGCTTATTTTACACCATCGAAGCAGCAGTGCAACGTTGGTTAAGTCAGTAATAGAGTTGACTTAACTAGTTGTGCACTACAAATTTAAATGACTTACCCAACTTGACACTACACCTATCTGGTGACCCCGAGTATATATTTTCATTGCATTAATATGTAGATTGAGTAATGCAAAACAACTAAATCTGACTTGTCAATAATACACATGAAAAAAAATTATTGCAACTCTGTATATCATCTCAGTAAAAACACAGAGAAAGCATTTAGCATCTCATGTCACTTTAACTACTTATATGAAGAATATTTAAATGCTATTCCTGGACATGTTGGTAGGAGGATCTACAAAACTATTTTTGATGATCTTGAACTAAAGAAACCAAAAGTGGACGCATACCAGACATGTGATAGACTTAAACTGAAGACAGAGATCTCTGAAGGCGAAAAATACTAGAGTTTGAGAATAAGAAATGCACCAAGAAGAGGTTGACTTGGCAAGTCGCTCTCAAAAAATGATCATATAAGGAAAGCCATAGCATTCGACTTACAACAATGCTTGCAAACTCCAGTAGTCAGTAGCTCAAGACAAGTCTTATGAGCGACTAATGAATAGGATCTTGCTTTTACAATTAATTTAAACAACTTCATCTAGATGTAAAAAATAGCTTATGTATTCCAATTCCTGCCAAGGACAAAACAAGAACAGTCACATTGCCATTATGTGTATGGTTGCACTTCAGGAACACCCAATCCCCCAATCTATTGACCACTAATTCCTAATATTCATACACACATGGAGTGATGAAGACCATGCGATCATAGAAAAAAAGAAAGGGTAATATCGTGTTCCTATTCATCTTCCTCACTACTGAATGCAAGCTGGTTTATCAGTAAACAAGCTATTTGTGGTCAGTGAAATGTCTAAAGAGGACCTTTATGACTTTTCAGCATTGTTGGGAAAAGAACTCGTGCTAGGAAAGGTTGACATAACTGGACAAAAGATTGCTTGGAGGGACATGCAGTGGCTCTGGCTTCAAAAGGTTTCCTTTGGGCAATTATTTCACAAGTACAAGTTTAGGAAAGATGATTTCAAATTTGCCAGTTTTCTCAGAAGAGGAAATAAATCTGCAGGTATAAAACCTTTAGGAAGTATTCTGGCCCAAATGCAATAAAGCTAGCAAAAATAGGACTTGTTGGACCTACTTTCGCTTATCTCAGCCACATACTGGGAATTCTAGAGCATTGAAAATATCTGTGCTCTTAGTATACTTCCAAATACCGATACCAATGATGAAGTTGAGTGAAGAATGCTTTTATTATTCATTATATTTTGGATGGTGAAAACAATTTCATGGAAATTTAAAGAAAGTATATGACATTAAAGTCATAATAATAAAATGTTTTGTTTCTTTAGTGTTATATTATATTTTCCCAAGTTCATTAAATTTAACAAACTTTTATAAAAGGCTAAAAATATAATATTTACTATGTGATTATAAGGTATTATTTTCAAACACTACAGTGATATTGGGGTTGTCTCCTTAGTGCGGTGGTAGCGCTTCTGCTTACCAAGCGAGAGACCAAGGTTCGATTCCCAGCACCAGCGTAGGGATTTTCTTCCACTGGGAGACCTGGCATGGGGTGCACTCAGCCTGTGGTAGTTACAGGTGAGGAGCGCAATGGCTAGGCGGTAAGGGCTGTTGCACCTTGGGTAATTATTATTACTACAGTGATATGTCTTGTTTCATTATCCTTGTACTATTTTGATGCTGTCATTTTCTCAAGTTCTGTTAAATGTGAATTCTATATAAATATGGTAGTGTTTTATCCCCATGGGAACTACAAGAATTAATTACATATTTAAAAATACAATTTCATTGTATATTCTAGTGGCAAATAGTAAATCTTCTACTGAAGCCGTTAATATAACACTTGTGTGGGAGTGGATATGTCAAAATGCACTGTGAAAAGTCAAGTAAGTCACGCATCCACCCTCCAACCCTTTAGATAATCCTCAGATAAGGGATGAAGATTTATAGGAATTAAATCAACCTGATGTATATATTTACAGTACTAACCAATGAATATTTGTTTGCAAAATGTGTAGAATTTTGGCACACCCAGTTGAGAATTATGTGTAAGTTTTGGAGAACTTATACTTCTGTCAAATGGAACATCGTTATTCATTTTTTATATGTTAACAGTGCAAAGAGAACGAAATTTGAAAGCTTTAAAAGATTTGACTATCGCTCAAAGTACTATATTCCCATATTCCCCAAGGAAATAAACCATAAGATAATTTCTGCAAATGTTTATCCCAACTAACATGAATAAGATAGAAGAATAAGAGGCTGTAAGAATGGTTAGTACAAGAGTAGAGAAAGTCATGTGAGTGCAACACATCAGATTTTTTTTATTGCACTCCTGTGATAATTTTTAAGTTTGATAATAGCATTTTCTGTAAAGCTACCTGGACATTTACCATCAAGAACTTTACCTTTTGCTTTACAATGTTTTACTTTATTTCTCATGTCAGTTACTGAATGTTTTGACACATCCTTAGACTTAAATAGTCATCCTTAGTTATCTGGACCATATATAGCTAATTTTTGCAATGCCAAATGGGTTTTTGAATCATCATCAGAAATTATGGTAGTGTATTGTATCTTACACAACTCCATGGATATTCTCCTCAATTTCGCATCAGCAGCTACTTCCATTGCATTGGAAGATCCAGTGTAATTAGCTTCATATTTGCCACTTTCTTTGTGATTCTGAAGCCACTCAATAAATACAGGACCACCTTTACCAGTGCATGCTACACAGTATTTTGATAAAATCTCAAAATCTATAACTAGTACTGTGAGTGCATCTATTACAATTCCAATCCCATAATTAGAAGTATGCCCCTCTCATGCCAAGTCCCATCACATGAATAACATTGTCCTCATTAAGTTCTGGACTTGCTTCTATATGTGCTTGACATACCACTTTATGTGCCATACTCACTCAAAACCCTTTTATGAAAAACCCGACTATTTGCATGACTATCCAGAAGCGGAGAGTTTTAAGTAGCTGCACTCATGCATTTCATACCCACTGTAATACAAAACTACTCCATACCAGATGACCTTTTCCCATTGTCAGAAAGGCTATCATATGTCAATTTGCTGCAAATGGTGAACGACTAGAAACTGAGCTCACCCTTGGACTAATGTACCTATCGACTAAAACCTTACCATAAGAAAAGCATTTCACTTGTAATTTAGACACAAATTCCATTCCCTCAGACACACTAATACTCAGATCCCTTGCATCACATTCACTGCATCTGAATGGGTTGAAAATATTACTCCAAGTATCTTTATGGACTAACATACATGGTGTTTCGAAACACTGAACAAATATATAGAAGTAGCTGCTCAGCTTCCATGCGACACGTACAGATGCTCCAGAATGAGTATGGATTAGGCAGTGACAGGAACAATGTTGCATGCCTCACATTATCAGAGGTACCGCAGGTAGGTGACACACCATGAGGTTCGCACACTGGTGGTTCCTGCACTGCCTAATCACAAAATAATGTAATATTTAATGCTGCATAAAATTATACCTAAAAGAATTTCGAAGCTGCGACACCAAAATTCGGACTAGTTAAGTTATTAAGTAAGAAACGGCTATATTCATTCGGTATTGTTTCGAAACAACCTGTATAATCTGAAATGCCTTGCTTTTCACTCAGTTCATTGTTAACAGTAAACAATGATAGCTTGCTACTACCAGCAGTTTCTCATGATCATTTAGCTCCTCACCATCATTTCCCTTGCTGGTACAGGTCACGCGTTACTTCTTGACGAATGAAAATTTTATAAGAAAGGTTGGATGCGAGTCACTACTCAGCTTTTGCGGGAACGTTAGCATCGAAAGAGGGCGGAGGTACAGTCTGCAGTGAGATGACGCGCATGCTTCTGAGCTGAAGTAGTACAGCACTACAAATCAATTTATCCAGTAATATCAGCCGCACGTATTGTACACTATACCTCTATAACTGTTTCCACTTAACTTTGTTGCATTTCTTGTATTCCCGACATTTCTCCCTCGTCTTCTTCCTCGCTGAATTGCTATTATTTTCGTTGCATGCATACATCCGTACCGCACAAAACTTTTGCAGTCGACTGTATACACAAACGCGACAGAGGAAAAGAGAGGTGTCTGTTATCGTAGCATAAACATTTGCTGACCTGTTTATTAAGGGTAGGCCTACTCACTGGATTTCTGCTCAAGGTCATTCGTCAAGAACAAACGCGCAACCTATACTAGCAGTTTGCTCTTCTCCTTCATCCACTTCATCATCACCAAATCTGACTCGTTCTGCAACATTTACCTTTTCTTTCAAAGCATTTGCTCTATTATCTAAAACTCTCAGAAGGCCTTTTTCTCACTGTTTTATCCTTTATTCTGTAAATTGTGAAAATATCACAGAAACCATTTATAAACTATGTATTAAACTCTGAAAATTCCAAATGACCTAGCATCTTTACCTAATGCACAACTATAATCTCTACACTTTATTAACAAATTGTTTTAGCCTATAATTAACCTATTATCATTATCATCAGCACCATCACCATCACCATCATACACTTAGCTCTGCTAATCCTTACTGTGATACAAATCCTCTGATGTAAACCCACATACATTATGTGAACACACAAAATTAACACAATTTCTTCACAAACCATCACATGGTTAGCATATTTTCTTGTACATTTCTCTCCAGGTAAACCAAAGAGCTTTGGAATTTCAACAGATAGCTCTCATATGTTTCTCAAGTTAGCCAACATTTTCAGCAAATTTGCCACACCAAACTGCATAATTCAAACAAACTGAACGGATATCAAGTTGGAAAAGTGCTTCTGGGCATTTAAACTGACACACCCCCTAACACATGCCCATTTAAACCCCTCAGTTATATCACTTAAAGCAAAAGCATGAAAATGAAAGCCAAAGGTTTAAAATTAGTTATGGCATAAAAAGTAAAAAATGAAATATTTTGTCATTTTCATCCACTTTTCACCAATGGGTTACCATAAGACTATAAGTTTTTTGAAGTGAGGTTAATCACATTAATTGAACGTCCTCACTTTTGAAAATTAGGACCTGTTTTGGAAACATCTGTTCTCATTCTTCAACTAGTCATAAACGAAAGTTCCCGAAACATGTCCTAATTTTCAAAAGTGAGGTACAGCGTAAACATAACTGATCTTCAATTAACTCTTGTAATTTGTTTGATTTCTCATTAGATTGATTGTTTCTGTGATTTCTTTAAATTTTTAATGATTTCTTCTTCAATTTTGCTTTCACTATCTGCTACTTAGGTAACCTAGTCTTGTGCACAACACACATTTCAATTCTCATATTATCCAAGCATTCAATTACTACTGCTGTTTCCTAAACTACACTATCAGCTATAGTCTCACAATTGCATCTTAACTTCTCAATTTCATTATTTACAGTTACATTCATTATGACACAGTTATCCTTATTTTCATTGATTTCATTCTTAAACCTAGTTTTAACTTCAATTATGGTCTCTGTGTGAAATTTAATTTGCTCAGATCTTATTTCTTCTATTTTGATGTTTATATCAGCTGCTCACTGGCTTTGTGTATTATTTACTTCAGTAGCAAGCTGTTCTTGTTTTCTAGACATTTCATTGATCTCCCTTGCTATCTCTTTGTGATCACTGGCCAATTTATTTTGCTTTTCAGTGATCTCCCTAACTAATTTATCCTGCTTTTCGGTAATATCCTTATCTAATTTATCTCACTTTTCACTGATGTCCTTAGCTGACATTTTCTGTTCTGTGATCATCTCAGTTTCATCTGTCTCAACAAAGTAATTATGTTCAGATGTTCCTGGCTAATAATACCCTGTTCTGCTATATCCTGATTATCTGTGTTCTCTGCAAGATTCACTCCTTGTTCTATTTCTCTACTTATTTTCTTTGATGTACTTTGTACTACTCTACCACTTCCCAAATACATGCTATGTTAAATTTAATTACTTGTTTTCTACAAAATGTATGCATTGGAAATCGTGACAGTTTTAAAAGTTTTATCTTGGTTCCTATGTTATAAAGTTCTAGATGCCACGTATCTTCTTTCTTCTCTTCTTTTGTTGTGGTCCCTGGGTTCTGTTGATATTGTGGCAAACCTTCACCTTCTATCATCTTAACATTCTGGACATCCTTGAATTTCTAGATGTTCTAGCAGGTTTCTTCCTTTTATTCCTTTTTCAAGCTTTGTTATTATTTTCATGTTAATTTAATTTGTTTTTCTGAATTCTATTGATGTACTATGTATGGAATAGTCATTTGTTAATAAGCTTATATATGCAGTATAACCTTGTTAGTGCAAACTCGCTTACAACAAACTCATGGTTAACGCTGAGGAAATATTGGCCCTGGCAGGAATACATTTTTAGTTCTTATGAGAAGTTTTATTGGTTAACACGAGTTCCGGTTAAGACGAATTATGAATCCTTTTTCAGTTCCTAGCATAATTAAATTTCATTGTAACACAAACTTCCAATGTTATAGTATTTTTAAAGTGTTAATTTTGTCCAAAACGAATGCAAGAAATGTATTTACAAAGCTACCCATTGCCGACTCATTTCTAACGTATTGTAGACCAGCAGATGTGATTATCACCTCAATAATCAATGTGTATGGTACATTTATATAAGTTCAATAATGTGTGTGCATTAACATTTGGATACGTATTTGATGCCAGATGTTCTTTCAGTCATAGCCAAATTGAGTTACAATATTGAATAAAAATCTACAAACGGTAACACACAAAACATGGCAAAGAGGAAACAGACAGCTCTGAATGTACATGTAAAGCTGAAGATTTTAGATGAAGTGGACTGTCATACAAAGAAAACAGCAATTGCTGAGTAGTTTAGAATTCCAAAATCTACTTTATCTACGATAACACTGGGCAACAATGAAAATGTTTCGGGCTTAAAAATAGTGAATTTACATGTATTTCCATCTGCTGAATTAAAAAATTGCCATAAAAATGATAGATTAGCTCTTGTTTTGAAGATAAAGTGACATTTCATTTTTTAGAGTGAAGATTTTAAATTTGGGGAAATTGTTTTTTGGGAGTTGGCACACCTGTCAAATAACAAAACACAAATGCTCTTCACCTGTTTGTAAGTCATAAACTTAGATACTGTTGCTGTGACTTTGAATTACATGTAGTTTCTACTCAAATTAATGCAAAATTTCTGGTTCGCGAGTGCTTTTTTAGTGTAAAATTTGTAAAAATGCCACGAAAATGTCTAAATATGGTGAATAACTTTTGTTATATTTGTGGTGAAATAACATTTTCCTCACAGAAACGCAATCTGACGCCTCTTGTAAAGACAGCTTATCAGTATTATTTTGGTATGAAAGTAGGGGACCAGGATAAGTCTTGGGCTCCACATGTATGTTGCAACGCATGTTCAGTTACACTGCGAGGATGGCTGAAGAAGAAGAAGCGATGTATGGCTTTCGCTGTGCCTATGATTTGGCGGGAACCTACAAACCATACAGATGACTGCTATTTCTGCCTGACTCCACCTATAAAGGCAGGATTGTCTATGAAGAAAAGAAGAACAGTTCAATACCCGTATCTTCCATCTGCTATTCGACCCATTCCACATTCGAATAGTTTACCAGTTCCTACTCCACCTGAAAATTGTGTGTTTGAAGTAGAAGATGAAGACAGTGTGGAACAAGAAGAACCAAACAAGCCTTCTACATCCCATGACCCTGATTTTGAGGGAAAAGATGATAAACCACACAGACTGAGTCAAGCGGAATTGAGTGATCTCATTAGAGACCTTGGCCTGTCAAAGGAGAAGGCAGAAATTCTTGGGCCTCGACTACAGCAATGGAATCTTCTCCAAAGTGATGTGAGAATCTCACAGTACAGAAAACGTCACATGGAACTGCTTCCCTTTTTTGAGAAGAAAAATAATCTTATTGTTTGCCGCGACATTAATGCCTTGATGAAATCTTTGAATTTGAACCATGATTCAACTGAATGGAGGCTATTCATAGACTCCTCCAAGCTTAGTTTGAAAGCTGTGTTACTTCACAACGGGAACCTTTTTTCATCTATTCCTGTTGGTCATGCTGTTCACATGAAAGAGACATATGCAAATATGATAGCTCTCTTGGACTCAATTAAATATCATGAACACAAATGGAAAATCTGTGGTGATTTAAAAGTCATTGCCATACTCTTAGGAATGCAACTGGGTTACACAACGCATTGCTGCTTCTTATGTATGTGGGATAGTAGAGATAGGAAATTGCATTATATTAAAGAAGACTGGCCTGCAAGAAATCTTCACCCTAGCGAGAAAAATGTCGTTGCCAAGCCTCTTGTGGACCCAAAAGACGTTCTTCTTCCACCCCTGCATATCAAGCTGGGTTTGAGGAAAAACTTTGTCAAAGCTATGAACCGAGAAGGACGGGCCTTTAAGTACATCAGAGAAATTTTCGAAATTAAGTGATGCAAAAGTTAAGGAAGGCATTTATGACATGGGGAGAGATTCCATCAGGACATTTCTGTTATGGAACAAAGATATCAGGGCCATTGGAATGAAGTAATGCTTGCGGATTACTGTTGGTCTTTGTATAGGGATTCTGCGGAGCTCCATCACAAGAGGCAAGCTAAAAGACGACGAAGTCAATAGGCCACCACATGATTCTCTTCAGACATGACTATCCGCGAAGTATTTTTCCAGCAATTTAGAACTCTTAGCATGTAATTAAAAGTTAAAAAATTGTATTAAAAATTATATTAAATGTAATTAAAATGTATCTTTTCTCCCAATCCATTAATATGTAATACTTCTACCTTGTGTATATCATAGAAACTAGAGCTAATAAAAAGTTTTCATTGTCATATTTGTTTTTCTCAACCCAAAATTAGTACGAATTGCCTCATGAAGTGCTCGAAACATTCAAAAATTATTTTTTTTGTTGCCCAGTGTAATTAAGGATTGAGAAAAAATCATTAATGATGCTGCATCAGGTTCCAGAAACAAATCTAAATGACTTCGTAGTGCTAAGTATGAAAACATCAAGACATCAACTGCTAGAATGATTCAATCATATGAGGCCCTAAGATTCAGTCAAAAACAAATGAAATTGCTAAAACTTAGTGTGTTCACCAGCTCATGGTACTTGGCAGGAATGCAACAAGCCAGTACATCAGTAAACAATTCCGGATTAACAACGACATCTGAACCAGGAGTTGTGCTTATCACATTTACAATAATGGTGCCAACCTTGGAATGTGCATTCATGCTAGATTAAAGCAAAGAAATTGCTCAAAATACCACAATTTAAATGTTACTTTCAGTTCATGCGATACATTTAGTTTGTAAAACGAAAACGTTTTCAACTACACCTTTCTCCCATTAATCATTTTCTACCTTTTCTAAATGTTTTAAAAAACCCTGCCAGCCTGTTTCAGTCTTGAGTGATATACCCTCAAGCGTTATGCAATTCCTGTAAGAATAAGTCACCTGTTACATTACTTTAAATATTAATTTTATCTTGACCAAAGCTAGTTCTATGGGATTGAGATCACACATGTATGGGACAAACATTCAACACTGTGGCCCATTGAAATAAAAAATGTGTCCCCTTTAAGAACCTATTTAGGTTTGTTTCAATCATTCTATAAATATGTTTTATACAGAGAACTGTCACTGAACCCCTTTGTTCTGCAACCACATCACAGCATATTTCACAGCACTCCTAGGCACAGGATTATCTGCTTGTACATTATTTTTACCATTACTTCCAACATAAAACTAGTGACTCATACGATTTTACAATTGAAATTCAGAGAAATTAGCAGTGAGTAAACGTAGCATGAATAATATTGGAGTATGTTGGCAACATGATCAGCAGAGCAATGTTTGTGCGGATGTTTATAAAACTCAGGATACACTACTGCAATGTCTCTCCCCTGCCCCTCATTCCCCTTACACCATGAGCTGATGAACAGACAGTAGACATCAAAGACTTAAGTGTCAGCTCAAGAGCTATTTAATAAATAAATCATTGTATAATCTGGATGAATTATAAATTTGTAATTGAAGATATATATTTTAATTATGTAATTGAATTTGTCAAAACTGTATTGCAGTCTACTGACAAAGTTCAAAGTTCAAAGCTTCAGTTGTTCTGCTGGTTGGCTATTGTTCCAAAAGAGACATTCAATTTCATCTGTAAAAATTAGGCTGAAGCAAATAAAGTTGATGAAAGTGTGAACAGCCAGTTGCATAAATGTGACTAGGTGAGAGAAAAGTATGCCTCGTGTGATGTGTTCAATATGGACAAAACCATTTTCCAAGAAAATAGTGTAACTTGTTTGTACTTTTACAGTCACTTCATAGTGTTATAAGTCTACAGTAATGTAAAGTGATTGATACTGAAGTGTATTACGCATTACTGTACTACTGTACATGCATGTGTATTAAAATCTTGCTTTTTTTACTTAACATAGATTTTTTTTAACATGAGCTCTTTATTTTTCAGTCACTTCAGATTCATGTTAACAAGGTTGTAATGTATTTTATTTGTAACCTTGCTCGCTAACTTTAGAGCATAAGACTCATGGCACCAGATTTGGTTATCAGGGTTACTAGCATTATTGCTACTTGAATAAGAACTCAAATTAAGGTTTCAACTGTAGTGTCATCTATTCAGAAAACGATTCTTGCAAGTTATAATGAAACTTTAACAATCCCTTTCTCGAATATTAAAAATACAAGCACTAATAACAGTGAAGTATTCATGTTTGAGGCCAGTCACCCAACGGCTGATGATGGGAGCGAACAGTCTTGAAAACGTTTACAGTTTTTAAAGCAATTTAAATGAAGGTGAGTTCAAAAAAAGTGACTCAAAATGACCTCAAACAATCCCTTTCTCTTTCAGAAAAATATATACAAGATTTAATAAGAATGATGAAATAATGTGTGCTTCAAATTGTTAAATAAACAAACAAGCGCAACTGTAAAGTATGATTTAAAGCTTTCCTGGCGAACATATTCAAGATGTTCTCGGGCTTCGAGCCAGGTGTAGTGATGAAGAGCCATCAACATTTCGGGAGTGTGCATCTCTCCCATCATCAGGTCAATGGCTCTTCATCACTACACCTGGCTCGAAGCCTGATAATATCTTGAATAAGTATAACTGTATTTCTTATTATTTCTCAAAGAATATTTGTCAACTTTCATTGTTTCCTTCCTAGCTGAACTTTACTTCTAGCTTTACTTATTTCTTCACTATAAACAATATCAATATCACATTTCTTCCCAAGACTATATATATATATATATATATATATATATATATATATATATATATATTGTTTCTCTAGGAACAAAACCAAGAAATCTTGCATATTTTATTATTATACATCTGTTTGTCTAAATCAAGCGAGATTATTGGAATATTACGTGATGCTACTTGCAACATAAATTTTAATAATTCTTTATTACAATTCTTTATTTTTCAAGATAATCTACTTAATTATGTGTGGAACGTAGCTATTAGTAAAACTTGGGTACTAGGCAATGAAATGCAAATGTTTCTACTCTAAACAACTATGATGGCAGGAATTACAGTTCATTTGGAGCTCACTTACCACAATTATTTCTTAAAAAGGCCAACAAGACGCACTCCATACCAGAAACCAAAATGTAATTATTTAACTATTTGCTCATGGTAGTTTCTCTTCACTTCTACCACTTGCAAAATTAAACTTTTAACACTTTTCTTGACTATCTTTGGCAACTTGAATCTTCTGCACTGATACACATGTCTACTACATATAAAGTTATTTTAGCATCTGTCGAAAAGACTGTTGCTTTCCCCTCCTCTCACAATGCTAGTTCACTGTTGATTTCCCTGCATTTCTTAAACATCAAAGTCGGTATGGGTAGATCAGTTGTGGTTTAAGTGTGCTTAAAATCAACAGCCCCATTTCAGTAGGTTTACTGGCATGTAAAAGAACCCCCATGAAACAAAATACCTGCATACCAGTAGCGCTGATTTGATTCCCACAATCGACAGCATTGTTAACACACAAAATATTTAATTTTTTTATTTTCAACCAATCAACTTTTTATTTTCTACACATTTATATGTCTTTATGTTACAAATTATTCATTACTACTCTCATAATTTAAAATCTTTTTCATCCTTGAGATTTTGTTTCACAATTTTTTTATAATATCTAATATTTCTTAAATATAGCTAACTGGCTGTATTCATACTTAAGTGACTTTCATGTAATGTCTTCTTTTTCTCTATTTCTCACATTCATATATACAATGACAACTTGTATCAAATTAAATACTGTCATAAAAGCCTCTTTACGCAGGTTTTTTTTTTTTTTTTTTTTTTTAATCTCCATGGCATAATATGTAACACATTTCCAATTTGGTTTCTCCCTAAAAAAAAAAACCTCTGGAAACTATTAATACATTCCTGTTTGTAAATGACTGATATGTACTACATTCTATCTTACCTTTTCTTCTTTAACACAAACATGTACATTTTTTTATTAGTAAAGAATTTCCCTCATTCTAATTTGTGTCTTTGCTATTGAGTATTATTGTCTTGTGTATTATGGTGGGATTTTAGTTTTCTACATCGTATTTTTGGTGTTGTGTTTATCTTCACCTTCACCTATCAATAGTAGTTCATCCATGCTGTAGTTATTTTAGATTCCTTTTCTTCCTTAGAGGGTCAGAGTGATTATATGTTTTATCTTCCTATTGGTTTGTTGCTTTCATTTACTAATCCTAAAGTATGTTCTCCAAATTTGTTATTAATTTTATATGGTCCATCTTACTACAATTGCATTCTTGCAGATTTTTTCTCATTTGTTTTGGACATCCACAGGATCTTTGCCAATACTTTGTTGCCTATGACTGGATTTCATTTTATTTTTCTTCTTTCTGCCTTATTTTTACTTTTTCAGCTTTAAGAGATTTCTCATATGTAATCCTGCATTTCTCTTGGAACGAGAATTTCTGTCCTGCAGTTTATCATGTCTGGTAAATTTGGTATTATTAAGTAAGAACAAATCAGAAACTAAAAACTTCACTTATCTTAGTATTATTTGCTGACCCTGGTTTTCAAGCTGTGTCCAGCTCATTCTCAAAGGCATATTTGGTATTATTAGTTTAGGTCTTTCATTTAGCAATAATTCAGTTGGAGTAAATCCTGTTGTTGAACTTGGAAAGTAATTTACAATGTCTTCAATTTGTTGAACCTTGTGGAATCGTGAATTGTTTTTCCAAAAACATGTTATACCAGGGTTGCTAACTTTCTTTTTTCAAAATAAGGGAGGCTAGTTAAATAAGGAAAATTGAAGCTATTAACAGTGAAGTAACAAGATTCTAAAGTAAGAACAAATTAGAAACTAAAAAACTTCACTTATCTTAGTAATGTTGCTAGTTCTTTTTGCACAAACTGACTCGAGTTTCAAGTTGTCTCCAACTCATTCTCAAAGCTATACAAACAAATTTGAGTCAGTTTGTGCATAAAGAACTAGCAACATTACTAACATAAGTGAAGTTTTTTAGTTTCTAATTTGTTCTTACTTTAGAGGCTAGTTAAGTTTATAAATATTTAATTATTAATATATCCCTAAACTAGTTACACATGAAATAAACAAAAACCAACATTAATTATTACGAAGTACCCATGGATCTTGAAAGTGTATTTTTGTACACTTTTGGCATCAGCTTGAAATTTATGATTACATTTTGCACACTCTACAAATTCTTGACAAGTGTAATCAAAATTGACACTAATTTATAACTCAGCTTTTATTTGGTTTACATAACAGCGGCTCCTATCATCAGACCATTTGTTCATCAAAGAAAGTATTTATTCAGTATGAGCGATAGATGCTAGTATACTGAGAACGAAGCCAAGATTTTACTTATCTCATGAATTTTAATACCTTTGGATTCTGCCCCAGTCATCACAGTTACCCACTTTCTCACACAACTACCCTCAATAGAAATTACTGAACTTATTACATCTTTTAAAGAACAGAATTAATCATACAGGGTATCCTCATTTATGTCAACCCCAAAGTGAACAAGAATATTTTGAAAATCTTTAAAATTGACATTACTCTTCAAGATCAATGGGAGCAAGGATTGGATTTTTACATTGTCAGAAATGTTTGTATGTTTGTATGTTTCAACAAATATGAATATAGGACTTCGTAGAATTGAACAAAATTAATTTAATTTTTTTCTTAATAGCAGGTTCTAATATATTTAAAACTTTCTGTGTACTTCTTCCAAAAAAAGCATCTTCTTTTCTATCCAATATCTTTTTCATCAAAGCTTCAATAGCAGTAAATACTTCCAGAATAGTTAAATCTGAAATTTTAAGGTACTTAAAAGTTTCAACAAGAATATTACCTTTATAAGAAAAAAATTGTAGATATGCCACAAGCAGTGTCATTTTATCTGACTCCTCATCCTAAAATTTTGTTTCATGGCTTAGGGGTTTTGTTTGTGCTTTGAAAATAACTTGTTTATAGTTCCAATTCTTGAACAGCCTATCAGTTGCTGGTGTGAGGGACAGCCATTTAGTTGGCACATGCTTTAAGATTTCACTACATTCATTATCTACAAAATCACAAAGATTTCAATTCCTCCCTCTTTTTTGCTGATGCTGAAAAGTAATCATAAACCTTAATGGCTACCATTTCTAAATCTACGTCTAACACATCAACAGCATGTTTAGTTTGCTTTGCTTTAGTTTGCTTTAAATATTGTGTTATCACACAAAAACTTTATCACTGATCTAGTATTACCATAATTTACATCTGCATTGTCTGCACAATATGCTGTTATATTATTTACATTTATAGAGTATGTTTGAAGACTGTTTTTTATCAATTTGTGAATACCAATAGCAGTCTTGTCAGCTTGTTCCACAAAGTCTAATAGTTTGTTTTGTATATAAACGATCAAAGTACCTGATAACCACTGGAAACATTTTTGTTTTTGTGATTAGAGGCATCTGTAGCTACACAGAAAAAAAGTACTGCACCTTTCTGAATTATTTAGCACGTCCAAAAAGTCACCCACACTTCTTGCAATACACAGTGCCTTTGTTCTTTCGCAATGATTTCTTTTTTGCAACATCTGAATCACAGTACGTAGTTTTTGCTAGTTTGTTTGCACGGTCCATGCTACTGTAGCTTAGATTATATTTCACTGTGTGATAGATCACTGCTAACTCGCTCACTGCACTGATTCACTACTTTCACCCAAAGACTGAAAATAACTGGGCATCTTACAAGAAGAGTTAATTCCCCGAACTTGATGTTTGTGTCCATCAGTATTTTAATGCTGCACACAATCTGAATCGCCAGTATGTGTAATGCTGAAGTCACTATTACAAAGTGAATAATATTATTTTTTACTGGATTAATCCATGAATAAGTTTCTTCCCATTTCTTCTGGTACACACACATATATTTCCCTTTCTTTTTAGGAGTTTTGTATCCATCTTCATCCATAATTCACTGCTTAATGAATTTACTACAACAGATAAACGCAAGGTAATGGCTTGAACTCTGCCTGATTTCAACTGATGCACCAGCAGAAATCAACGAACAGAAATGATGTCACAGATAACGCCTCATTTCAATGAAGTCATGCTACCGATATTACAATCCAATACCGATTTGTGTAGTTACTATTAATACAAATCAATGGTACACAAAATAACTGGAAGTTATGTTTTCAAAAAATGCGCAGCATGCTTAAGTATCAACCTAGTGTCATTTTGTATAATACGGTAGATTCGAGCTCCCGGGCTAAATAAAAACGGGAGACAGAATATAGCTTAAAAAATTCATGAAATAAGGAGTTCTCGTAAAACACAGGAGAGTTGGCAACCCTATGTGGTACTTATATCCCACTTTCATAATACATTCACATTGGTTCCCTTGTGGATAGTAATCAGCTGAGTAATAAAAGTTTTATCTGTTCCTGGTTTCTGTAAACAGTGTATAATCCATTATGAGTTTTGCTAAGCATGATTTGCTGTTTACTCTTCTTAAAGGGTAAATTTTCGTAAATTTAGCGAAAACATCATACATTGCAAATATATATTTGAAGTTATAAGTAGCAGCACAAGTTCACCGTGCATATCTATTGCTACAAGTTTATTTCTTTCTCAGCATACTATTGTTTGTGGTTCTAAGTTGCATTTAACATTTGAGACGGTATCCCATGCATAGTAAGATATTTACAATTTAAATAAATATTTCCATATATTGCAATAAGTTTCATATAGTACAAGAATTCATTTCACCAGAATGCAAGAACAGGCAGCGATATACTGACGCCGGAAGTAATAAAACTATATAGTATATTCTTTGTAGACCTATTTTTGTGCAACAGTCATAAAACATCATACATTGTTAGCAGAGCGTCTGTTAGATGACAAGAGCATGGGAGCAGCAGTTTCGCGCGCTTACCCAATGAGAAATCCCGAAGCAATTCAATTTGAAATATACCACATTCTAGGCAACCAATAGAAATTCAATATTTTGGCAGGCAAGAGTAGGGAGGTTTGAAATAGATTTAGCAGAGTAGTCTGTCTACAATCCTATGGAAAACACGACGTATAAGTATCTTTAAGTGATAGACTGAAAGTTTCCGTGCTACAAGACAAGCGTCAGGCTAAATTCCATCCAAGATTCATTTAGGCAATACCATCTTATGTTTATTCGGCTATATACGTTTTTGGTGACGGTGAAGTGAAGCTCAGGATACCGAATCATTTGGCACATTTATTGAAAGTCGGTCTATATTTATAATTACGTCGCATGTTTCAAGTTTTTACTTTTTGGCATAAATTGCATGCAAAAATGCTGTGTACTTTTTTCTGTAAATGTTTTGCACACTAGTTTTTGCTAATGTTGACAGCTTTTCTTTCATTTCCAGAGTGAATTCTGTTGTTGTGGAAAGTTGTATGTACAAATTTTTTCATTTCCTTTGCAATGATTGCTTTTCTTTTCTTCTTGTGGTTTCTGTTAAGTTTGTAGATTACATTGTTATGTATTCTGATTGTTTCTGTTGCTACATCACTGATTTGAGGTGCTATTGTAAACAGTTTGCTTACATGCCTTTGGTTGCATTTTCCTTAAATTCATTTGTTTAGAAAATTCTTTGTTTCCCTGGAATGCAACTTCATTATCTTCATATTGTTTTATGGGCTGGATAGTGTTTTGGGCAACTGTTGTTGCTGTATCCTTGATAACATGGCACTGAAAATATTTTCCTTTCCTGAGATATGTCTTACCTCTATGTAATGTGAAGTAATCTCATGTATGTAGCATGAGATCTTCAAGTTTGTTAGTTTACATGTTTATATAAAACAAACTAATATGATCAGTATATACAATAAATATAGTTATCGATATACTGTGAAAATTTCTGCAAAGTGAAATCAGTTGCCCCTATTGGCAACTGGCATTCCATTCTAGCAGACATTCGATTCTAGCTTTGAAAGTAATCTTGATGCACTACTTATCACATTTTTTCTTTGTGTTAGTACTGCTTGGTATGTCTTTGGTGATGCAGAAGAATTTATCTAGTATGGTAAACCTGGATTCAGTCATTCAACAAAATGCTCTTTTGGAATTCTACTTTTGAGATTTTCAAGAGTTTGATGATGCTCTGGTGTCCACTTCCATTTGGATTCTCTCTTGAACAATTGTCTAAGTGATGCAATTTTGTCAGCATATTTTACAACAAATTTTGTCATACTGTAGAATTCCTGATAACCATTTTAATTTGATTCTTAGGAGAAGCTTTTATATGTTCAGGAGCATCTTAGATCCCTTTTTGCAAAATTAAGTAACCTAAAAATTTAGTTTCTGTAATTACAAATTGACATTTTTAAAATTCACTGTCATTGTCATTTATGTAATCTCTTTACGACATATTCTACATGCTCTAGATGGTTTTCCACATTATCATCTTAGATAAGAAAAATGTCTACACGCTTAATATGAATCCTTCTACTGTGTTACAGAAAACTTTGTGTAGTGAACCAGGTAGAGCACTGCTACTCATAAGACAATACAAAGGTGCATTTAAGAAATTGGAAATTTGACCTTAATGATTCAATGACATTTTCTAACATCTGAATGTAAGCATATCTGCCAAAATGATGAGATTAAATCAATATTAGTTAAACACTTTGCTTCCTTCAGTCTTCCTACCACATGTCCAACTCTTTCTGGTTTAAAATGGTTTGGTTTTGTGAGTATATGGCTGACACAAAACTTCATGGCGGGTGACAGGAGGAGCTGGTCAACACAAATCCAATCAAAGGCTTGCCACGCCTTGCAGTTTGTATAGTTAAACATACTGTAAAGCCAGTGATATAAATATCATTTGTGCCCATAAAATTTATTTGCAGTTGGGAAGAGTAGAATAGAGGTCAGCTATCAGTCACCATTAAATTTTGTGTCTGCAGTTTTCTGGCATCTATTGTCAATCTCCATTCATTAATTTCTGGTTTGTGAATCCAACATGTGGGATTAACAAGTTCTGACTTTGATAACACTATGACCTTATCCTCAAGCTTTGGCTCCATTATGGCATCAGCTCCTGCCCTGATCACAAATGGGATTGGTGCTTTGTGATTACAAGGTTTCAAGTCAGTGACCTCAAAATTGTGTTCATAGACATTACAAGTACCAGATTTTTTACTGAATACTCGTATATGCAAGTTTTCCAGCTGTCTTTATCATATGGTCAATTCGTATACTTTGACTTAAAAAATATCAGTGTTTGTGTATCACGTACAGATTTTGAACACTTCAGATTCTACAAAAAATTGGAAGTTCGGTATTCTAGTATTAACATCACTGCACATTCGACTTACAGCATGGTTGTTTAAAACATGCAAACATGCTAAATCATATTGCATCATATTGTACCAATGTCTATCTCTGTTTATAGGTAATGTTTAAACTATCTCATAAACGTTTATTGTGTAATAGATAAATAGGAACTTATCTTAGAATCTGTGGTCCAATTTTAAACTTCTCAGTTGTGTTGTGTGTTGTGTTGTGTGTTGTAAAGAAAATGGCAAGCTCAAGTGGTATGTCTAAGAGAGGGTGTGTGAACAATTTTTTTTATGTCTCTGGAAGTTATGTGACAAAACAACAAAAAAGAAACATTACCACATTTATCAAGAGCTTACATCTGGCCTATTTTAAAATGAAATTAGGAGATAAAGTCAAGCATTTTGCTCCTCATATTGTGTGTAAAATCTAAGACAATGGTGCAACAGAGTTCATTCATCTATAGTATAGCGCAAAAAACAAAATCATACTGACTTATTTTTGTCTGTGTAATATATCTGGATTCAATAGGAAAAACAAGGCAGGCATTATATATCAAAATTTCCCATCAGCAATTAGGCATGTGCCTCATGGACCTGATGTTCCTGTTCCATCACCATATTGCCAGAAAGATATTTGGTATGTGATTTGGATCTTACCAAAGACAAAAGCAAACTTTTAGTTTCAATGCTGAAAGGAGACAATCTTTTAGCATGTAACTTTCTATTGGTACAGACTTCGAGAAAGAGTTAAACAAATATTATGTAAAAGAAGGAGAACTAGTGTATTGTGATATCCCTAACTTGAGAAGTTGTCTTGGGACAGCTTACAAAGCAAAAGATTAGCGTCTGTTTAAAGATTTGAGTAACAGAAGTCTGAAATAAGTTCTGCTCCACAACAGCAATGTTTGCTTCAGTTTCAACAGCTCACTATACATCCCTTAAAGAAATATACCAACATTTGTATACTGTCCTGGGAAAAGTTAAATATAATGAACACAAGTGGTTGGTGTGCTGTGATCTTAAGGTGTGCAGTATTTTATTGAGCCAACAAGCAGGGTACACAAAATTTGCATGCTTTTTGTGTGAATGGAACTCCAGAGCCAGAGAAAGATACTGGGGTGAAGCTAATTAACCTAAAAGAAAAGATTTAGTGCCAGAGACAAAAAATGTAACAAATTGCCTGCTGATTGACTCACACAAGGTATTGCTACCCCCATTGCATATCAAATTACGGATAATGAAGCAATTTGTCAAAGCTTTAGACAAAGGTGGTGGTTGTTTCCAATATCTCATTCAGAAATTCCCAATGTTGCCTGAATAAAAAGTGAAAGAAGGCATTTTTAACGGCCCACAGATTCCTAAACACATGAAGGACGTCCATTTTAGAAATATTATGACAGACAGATTCATGCTTGGGACTCATTCACTGAAGTAATACACAAGTTTTAGGCAATGTTAAAGATGACCAATATGAACACATTGTTAAAATGATGCTCCAAAAGTTAAAGGCACTTGGATACAATATGAGCTTAAAATTGCATTTTCTGTATTTATCAGGACCACAAACGCATGTCAACTCAGCATTCGGTTTCAGCAAAGTGGAGGAGAAAACACATTGTAAGGTATGTTTGAAATTTTCTAGTTCAGTGTACACTGTTGCATCTGTAAAATTGAGATTATTTCCATGTTTGAATGACTCCACGCATTTTAAATGGTGCTTAAAAGCCAGATACAAACTCGAATATTACATATTTCCTTTCTGTATGGCAAAAAAAAACTGTACGTGGTACAAATGGATACTAGATTGGAATTCAGCATACCAAAATTAGATTTAGAGAGCTAATAAACCTGTGTCACAGAAAAAAAGTTTAAATTTGCAGGCCGGTGTAATTAGATCACTTTCATAAATACTCATATACTCTATATAGAATTGTTTGTTCTTGTCTATCTTTCACTGGCAATCATCTGTGTAGCATAATTTGCCTACTGCAAATTCATCTAGTAAGGGAAATATTACATCCTTATCAGTGAGTGGAGTTAAAGGGCCAGATGACAGCTATGTCATTTAGGCCCAAAGTCAAAATTTAAAGTCTAAAACACTCTCAAACTTAGCTGGCTAAAAGGTGAAGGTTAAAACAGACAACTAAAACTATAAACAGGTAAAAACAACATATGACAAATGAGTGTGCTAACTTTAAAACCTGAAACAACCATGCACTAAAAAGGGTAAAAAGTGAAAGCTAAAACATTAAAAAACGAAACAGTTAAAGCATTAAAAAGTAAAATGTAACAGGGTTAAAATACTAGAAATGAAACTTTAAGAGTTAAAAAGCTTAAAAAAAAAAACCACATCCTATCAACATCTTCATTACTACCCTTCGCTCAACAAAGTCTAGCTTAGCTCTCCAATTATACAGGAACTTGCATCCTAATATTACCCATACTGCCATTCATCATTTCTGCATTTAATATCACATGGTATTTGATACATTTTTTATGTTTTCCAATGGCAACACAACAGTTTACATTAAAAACTGGGAGATATTGTAAATGCCTGTTCGACTAGCATAGATCTATAAACCATTTCATACTGCATACAGATAGTGATACACTGTTGTCTATCACTACATTATGAAACCAGAATTATAAGATGAATACAAGTAATTAATAATAGAAAGAAGTAAAAGGAGATTCTAATTGATAGTTAAGGAGAACCGTTGTAATAAAGCTGAATATGTTAAAGTCTCAAGAATGGAAGCTCAAGCAGATCAGATGAGATTACAATTGTTGTGCGAACAAAGCCCAGTAAAATCCGCGGGCTGATTCGTATCTTACCATGACGTGCTAAAAAGTTGACCAATGGAAATCATTTCCTTCGTGTCGCTCACGCAAACATATGCAACGCAACTCACATTCGTTTTGAATCGAGCAGACAGCGCACGTGCAACTTTGTGATTTGTACATAAGCTGGCGCATATACATTTTTCAGCGGTTGCCAAAGGGTGACAAAGTTCAAGTATTATAACGTTGCAGTTGAAGTTAGAAAGTTCTATTCTATTTAGATATCGGCAGTTCTCTACAAATCTGGAAATTTGAATATAAAGTCAAATGTTTATTAATTCTTCGTTTGGTTCCATTCCTACCACAACTCACGCATACCTTGCAGATTAGGACCTCTTGCTAGAGCTAGTTAGATACCGGGACACCCAACACAGAATAGGAGATATCCTGGCGACGAGATCTTTTAGATCTTAAAGACGACGTCTAATCGACTTAGGGGAGAGGAATGTGCGTCAATTACAAATTATGTCATTTATCCCTAGCTTTATTTGTAACAGATTTAATGATACTTATATTTCTCATTCTGTTCTTTATCCACCTTTATACTGCTGAATGCAATTAACCTCTTGAGCGCTATGGACGTAAAATCACGTCCATTTAAAATGACACGGATAAGCATTATGGGCGTGTGTACACGTCCTGTGCGTTTGTGCATTTAACCCTTATTTATCCCTTATCTAACTCAACTTATTTTAATTTTCCCTTTATGAAACATTTAAGTAAAGCCTATATACTTTACTGGCTTACCTTAATATGTTCGTTCTGTAGTGATATGCCTCAAAACAGGGATAAACACACAAGGGCACATTTCCACATTCGCAAATTTACTTCTTGCAGCACACGAAACACTTTCGAGATGGGCTTCTTTGCTGTTGGCGACATTCTTTTAGGATAAGTGAGTGAGTGAGTGGTGTTTAAGGGCCCGTCGACAGCTAGGTCATTTGGGCCCCAAGTCAATTTTAAAGGATAAAACACTCGCTAACTTCTGGTTAAGAACTAAGCTAAAATACAAAACTAAAAAATGCTAAAACGGTTAAAATACTAAAAAGGTTAATGGTAAAACCGTTAAAACACCAAAAAGATTAAAACGCTAAAAAAGCTTTAAAATACTAAACAGTAAAACAAAACAAACCTAATTCCAGATTTTTAAACCTTACTCAAAAGTCTAATACTAAAAGCACAAGTTATACTTGTTTGGCGAATCCAATTTCAGCAACGAACCGCAGCACCGTATCTACGGAGACTGGGTCGTCGCCTAGGATGGACCGCAGACTAAAACCCAGGCCAAGCGACTGGCGCACCGGGGCGTATCTCGGACAATCAATTAAAACGTGTGACACGGAGAGTTGGACGTCGCACGTGTGACAGACAGGGGCCGGGTCACCACACAGATGGTGGCCATGTGTGGCGCGTGTGTGACCTATGCGCAACTGCGTTAAAATGACCTCTGCCCGACGGGAATCCCTGCAAGAAGTCCGCCAGGGTTTTACTGAGTCCTTAATTGTCCGTAGTTGGGTGCCAGTCAGCTCTTCCCAAGATTTCTGCCAATAGGAATAAAGATGGCAGCGGAAGTATCGCTGCACATCTCTAAAAGGAAGAGCATATGTGGAAAACACCGGCAAACGACATGCAGCCTTAGCAGCCACATCTGCCTCCTCGTTGCCGGGAATACCCACATGGCCTGGGATCCATGTAAAAATAAACTGGTATCCGCGAGTGACTAACTGTGAAACGAGTGTCTGGATTTTAATTATCAATGCTGATGTGCCGAGAAACTGTTGCAACGCCTGAACAGCGCTCATAGAGTCGCAGCATATAATGAAGCTGTCAGGAACCGAACTAGAAACAAAGAGTAAGAAATAAAAAATGGCAAACAGCTCGGCAGTAAAAACGGAAGTGCTGTCTGGAAGTCTGTACGTATGAGCCTCACCGTTGTACATGAAACTACATCCTGTACCACCCCCCACCTGAGACCCGTCGGTAAAAACCGGGGTGCAAGTCCGGTAACGTCCCAGGAGCTCGGTGAATAGTTGGCGAAACACCGAGTTAGGGGTAGCCACCTTCGCATAGCCCGAAAGCTCCAGGTCAAACCGCTCTTTTAGGATAATGTTTTCCTTGAAGTCTGAGGGGTGCAGCCACAAGCAGGAAAGTATATGTATGTATTTCAAGGAAGAAACAAGCGGAGCCTGCTATCCAAGTTACGAAACATGCATAAGGAAAAGTTGTAAGCATGCTTTATTCTGACGACTCACAGACCACGCATACACTAGTACTTTATTTCACGCTATGCTTTGTTTTCCTGACGCATGGGCAACACATACAACGGGTCGACTACTGTTTCTTTCAGAGAACTTATATTAGATGCGTTCGACAGAGGAAAGTTAACTTTTCATCACAGTGCCATTTCAATGATTTGTTAAAGCAGTTGTGCTTTGCTGATGACATGCATGTATACTGCGTATAACGAGTTTTATACCAGTGTTTGTTTCATTAAAATAATTTAATATTTATGCAAAATACAGCTGTGTATTTACGAAGTACTTTTAGCGCATTTAACAATTTAAATGCCCGGTGTTGGATATTGGTTAGCAGTTCTCAGCCCGCGGAGGCTTTAAATGGCCAGCGCTCAAGAGGTTAAGGGACACCATGTGTCAGAATTATATGGTTCAAGGTTACTATGAGAAGCCTTTGATAAACTTGGTTTAGTTTTCCTATATTATCATTTCAGTTCTTGGAATTACAACGTCATGGCCAGTTGTTTCTGCACTATCATTCGCAGCAGAAACAAGTTTTTCATCTTGTTTCCATTAAGAATTTTCTTGTGTTACTGATCTCTGAAATTGTGTACTATGATATGCATTGTTCCCATAGGTGTGTTGCCACTTTGAAATGTAATGCAATGTACTTGTGCATTTCTTCCATGTTCATTGTTGGTTTGAGGTGGTTTGAATCAATGGTTTCTCATTCCACTAGTTTCTGGCATTGTGTTCTAATAGCACATTTTTAAATCATAATTTTGGCTATTTTTGTGAGGTATTTAACCCTCTCTTCCCCTCTGGGAATTTTGACTCTGAAAACATATTGAGTTTTAAATCTGGTTGTTCTGCAACGCATCATTGTTCCCTCATGACTTTCAATTTTCATTATTGGCCTGTTACTAACATGCCTAAGTGGACACACCTGGTTGCCTTTGCACTGCCTTTCATTCATTTGAAATGCAGTTAGCAATTGGATCTTATCTGATATATCTACTGCTACTATCAAAGCGTTACTACTATTTTCTGGAAAATGTTGGATCACTGTGCAATTAATTTCTTCATCACTCATTGGTGGTTGACATTTGTGCTTTATTTCCTATACACATGAAATCATTGCCTATAGTACAACTGCCTTCTGAATTGTATTAGTCTGTTGCTAGTTCAATTCTGGTTTGATTTTGAACCCACTACCCCAGTACATGTTAGGAACAAATTCCTGAATGTGCTACAGGTTTACTCATCGGATAGTGTCATATGTAACCATTCAGCTATCCGTTTTCTAAGGCTCTTTTGGATTATATACATCCTCAGTTTGTATGATATCATTTATATTTTAAAATACTCCTTGTACTCTCTAAGGAATCACTTTGGATTGTCCCCCTGAGCACCATCAAAAGTTGGAACTACAATCTCAGACATTACATGCTTGGAAACATTGCACTGCTAAGTGAATACTATATGTGTGGTATGTGGTTTATTTTTGCATTTTCAAGATACATTTCTTCATTTCTTCATTAGTGTAACTGTTATACAGTTCTTGGACATTATTAAGTACATCTTCATTATAACTGTTCATACTGTATCTGTACTGTATCATTTTAGATACATGATAAACATGAAGTGTATCCACAACCCCTGTTAACTTACTGAAGATTGGAAGTTTTCTGAACAGGAAAGGTTAATCACATAAATTAAAGCTCGGTTATGTTCACACTATACCTCACTTTTGAAAATTAGGATATGTTTCAGGAACCTTCAACGAATGTATAGTGCAAACATAACCAACCTTCAATTAACTCTTGTAATTTGATTTCTCATTAGATTGATAGTTTCTACATTTCATCTGTTTACTAATATTCTCTTCAATTTTGCTTTCTATCTGCAACTTTAGTAATCTAGTCTTGTTGTGCACAGCACGCATTTCAATTCTGATACTATCCAAGCTTTCAATTACTAGTGCTGTTTCCTTAACTACACTATCAATTATGGTCTCACAATTGCATCTTAACTTCTCAATTTCATTATTTACAGTTACATTAATTATGGTACAATTATCCCTATTTTCATTGATTTCATTCTTAAACCTAGTTTTAACTTCAATTATGGTTTCTGTGAGAAATTTAATTTGCTCAGATCTTATTTCTTCTATTTAGATGTTTATATCAGCTGCTAACCGGCTTTGTGTATTATTTACTTCAGTAGCAAGCTGTTTTTGTTTTCTAGACATTTCAATGATCTCCCTTGCTATCTCTTTGTGATCACTGGCCAATTTATTTTGCTTTTCAGTGATCTCCCTAACTAATTTATCCTGCTTTTCGGTAATATCCTTATCTAATTTATCTCACTTTTCACTGATGTCCTTAGCTGACATTTTCTGTTCTGTGATCATCTCAGTTTCATCTGTCTCAACAAAGTAATTATGTTCAGATGTTCCTGGCTAACAATACCCTGTTCTGCTCTATCCTGATTATCTGTGTTCTCTACAAGATTCACTCCTTGTTCTATTTCTCTGCTTATTTTCTTTTATGTACCTTGTGCTACTCTACCACTTTCCAAATACATGCTATGTTAAATTTAACTACTTGTTTTCAACAAAATGTAAACATTGCAAATTAACATTCTTTTTAAAGTTTTATCTTAGTGCTTATATAGCTCAGATGTCACAGATATCTTTCTTTCTTGCTCCTCTTCTTTTTGCTGCAGTCCCTGGGTTCTCTTGTATGTCCCTTGATATTGTGGTGATGATCCTTTGACTTCTGATGATTTTCAATTTCTAGACATTCTACAGGTTTCCTTCTTGTTTTCCTTTTATAAGTTTTGTATTATTTTCTTGTTTATTTAATGTATTTGTCTTTCCAGGAGTACTGAGCAAACAGTGAGAGAGTGCACACGTGTGCCGAGAAAGCTCCTGTGAGTTAGAGGAAAAAGGAAGTAGAGGACATGGCCGGCAAAGATACTGCAGACAAAACAATAGCAGAGCTGGGGGAAATAGGACAAATACTAGCAATGGAAAAGAGTATAGAGTAAAATAAGAGAACTAGTTGATAAAGAATAGGAAATACTTAAAAATATAGAAATGATAATAGCAGAATTACAAAACATCAAAGAAAAAATGGAAAATTGGGAGGACAGAAGTAGGAAATATAACTTGGTGTTTATTGGAATAGAAGAAAGAACAGGCTTCAATCCAAGGCAAGAGCATCTGGAGAAGCTACAGATGACCACTAGTAACTATGAAATACGAGAAGCATTTAGATTCAGAAGAAGAAATGGAAGAAGAAACATTCAAGCAAAATTTACAAGCACATGTACGACTTACAACATACCGAAACAGACAAAAACTGAAAAGAACTAACAGCTTTATCAACACACATCATATGACCAAAGGCAGCAAATAAAATTAATAGAGCAGATGAGTAGAAAGTGAGGGGAAACAGGCATACATCTAAGATTTAAAATTATGGACAGATGGACAAATTGCAGAGGAAAAGAATGAACTAACAGACACAGAAGTGGAAATTCAAGAAGTGACAAGTCAAGAAACACAGAAAAATTAATAAGTCCAGCCGTATCACATTTCAAAGAATTGCTGAGATGGGAAAGGCACATCACCTCAAGGACAGATGCGAGAGAGAAAAAAGAGGGGAAATTAGCAAGTGACAAGGTGGCAGAGAAGGAGAAGAAAGAAGCTATGATTGGTTACAGCAATTCAACAGAGAAAGAAGATGGCAGCGGGAAATCTAAGACATTATGAGCAGACACCAAGAAACAGTGAGTGGCTACCTAGGAGAAGATGTCAATGCAAATTACTCAAATAACAAAGGGGCAATTTCGAAGTTAAGTGGAAGTAAACCAAGTAAACAAGATGTGGGGTATGACCAGGTGGAATGGGAGAACAGAGAAACAGGCATTACATATGTGGGTAGATTGGAATGGAATACAACATTCAGCTAGCACCAGTAAGCCATTACTGCATAAAAAACCTGTTACTTTCAAACATCAAAGATGCTATTCCACCTAACAAAAAATCTGGCATATACCAAATTGAATGCAGTGATTGGAAAAACCAAAAAAAATTTAGAAATTAGATCTAAGGAACATGTTAGGAACATCAAGAGTAAACAATTAGAAAAATCAGCAGTTGCGTTTCACTTTTGGACAAAAAATCATGACATAAAGCTAGAACCAAAACTTCTCAAACACTTAACCAGAAAACAAGAACTGTCCACAGGGGAACAAATCTTCATTTTAAAAAATAGAAACCGAGTATTTAATTTTGACATTCCTCAAAAAGATATTTTCAGCAAGTTCATTGAACCGTTACCAGAAGAAACATCAGAAGAAGCATCGCCATCTGCACCATGAAACACCATGGAAACCCAGTTATTGTCCGGTTGATAATGGAGGAAAGTTAACCTTCGAAACGCGTTCCGGAAAATTATGTTTTAAGTGTTGTTCAGTATTATTAATTGACTCACCTTTTAAATTAAATTAATTACAACACTGTTTTCAAACTTCTATGAAAGGAAGATAATGACAGGCTAATATTTGATTTTGTAAATTTTTGCATAATTTCTTACAACATATGATGCAAACAGCATCAAAATATTATTAACAATTCATCAAGCTTTTAAATTGTTAGATTCACTATAGTGGACATAAAATGCAAGATTTTGTTATCTTAGTCTCCCAGATGAATGTTACTGTTAGCGCCATATTTTCACATGTTACCACTTAAGGGTAAAATAAACAATCAAGTATAATCACATTTATTATTTCTCAAAAAAATATTTGTCAATTTTCACCGATTCCTTTCTAGCTGAACAATTAGCTTTATTTATTTCTTCACCCTGAACAATAAAATACTCTTCAGTGGGAAGGTCAAATTTCTTAAATAATTACAAGAAACCATGTTTTTAATAAACAGGTCAGCAAAATATTTGCCTAATTCTTAATATTCACAAAATCAAAGATAAGAATAAGGAAAATACAGGACACACATAATATAATAAATAATTAGGAACCAAAGGATTAATATTTCTTCCCTACAAATAAAATATAATTTACTTGGGTTAAAATTCAAGACTATCTGGAAATTAAATATAATAATTAATACTGTTCTATGACATTCACCTTTTCTTTCTATAAAGGTTTTTCAGGCTAGGAGTTGGAAAATGGATATCTTAACAACAAAAATGTTTAATGCAGTGTTCTTATGGGAGGAACATTACTATTCCATGACAAAATATAGCTAATGGGTTTCATGTAGGTTTTGGACTTAATTTTAGACATTGGTAAATTTTTTCAAGCTCAGAATTGTCATTTTACTGCAAAAATATAGTTGGTGTAATACTCCTCATACCTCTGTACCTTCGGCAATGAAATTTAGATGATGGTTAGAACTTGACTTGATCCTTGCTTAAGGTTGCATGCATCATGATTGCTGTGAAGGACATTCCAGTTTATCACTGTGGTCATTTGCTGTGATAGTTTAAACTGACATAGATCATTCATCTATCTCTTCATTATTATTCTTCTAGTGATTTCACATAATTGTATCACTTAACCCCTAACATGCTGACCTGTCATGGCATGTAATACGTCCTCTGATTGGTAATCAGAGGATATGGTCGGTGAATTTATTTTGATAACTCTCCCGGTCAGGTTGGTGAGACCCGTAAACCAATGACAGGTGTGGTCCTCCAGACATTCTGGGGGTTGTGAGAGAGCGATGTGACCGCCAAAACATAAAAATATGGTGCTCTCTAAAAAGCGGTTACTATTACTGCTATTGCTCTCTTCAATATCATCAGTGAAAAATATTGGAGAGCAAGAGGATTAATGACTTCATTGTCAGAAATCCAGCATTAGCTGACAACAACTTATTGTTTCTCTAGGAAATCAAATGTGATTATTGGAATATTTATGTAATGCTACTCACTAGACAAAATCTAACAATATTTCTTTAGTATTCTTATTATTATCGTTGTCGTCATCATCGTCATCATCATTATTATTTAGCTTTCAAGATACTTATGCATGACAGAAATTATTACTTACATCATGATTAGAAAAACTTGTGTACCTATTCCTACTCTATGCAACTATATTGGCTGGAATTAATTGCATTCAAAGATTATTTCCCACACATATTTTACTATTTACTCACAGTACTTTTTCATCTCTATCATTTGCAAAATTAACCTTTAACCTTTTCTTGACTACCTTTGGCATCTTGAACCTTCTGCACTGTTACACACTTCTGCTACGTATAAAGATATAGATATTTAACCATCTGTTGAAAATCTTGTTGCTTTCCCTTAGCTCCTACATTGTTGACTTCCTTCCATTTCTCAACTAATCAACTGCCTATATTTTCCATACATTTATATTATGTTTTTAAATTACAAATTATTCATTAGTACTCTCATAATTTAAAACCTTTTCCATCCTTGAGATTTTCCTCCACAATTTTTTACATTACCTAATAATTCTTTAATATAGCAAGGTGAGAATCTTCATATTACTTTAAGAGGGCAGCATAAATAATAATTACCATCTAAAGGTTACTTAACCTCTTGAGGGATATCGACATGAAATCACGTCCATTTAAAATGGCGGATGAGCGATATGGGCGTCCTGTGCGTTTAAGCATTTAACCCTTATTTATCCCTTATCCAACTCAACTTATTATAATTTTCCCTTTGTGAAACATTTTAGTAAGGTCTACATACTTTATTGGCTTACCTTAATATGTTCGTTCTGCAGTGATTTACCTCAAAACAGGGATAAACACACAAGGGTAGGTACATCTCCACATTCGCAAATTCCCTTCTTGCAGCACACGAAACACTTTCGAAATGGATGGGACTTCTTTGCTGTTGGTGGTATCCTTTTAGGATAATGTTTTCCTTGAAGTCTGAGGGGTGCAGGGGTTTTGGGTTTTTAACCCCCAACGTGGTATTGTTCAATTAGGCTGCGAGTTATTTATAGTCGGTAGTCAAGGTTGGCCATTGTCCTGTGTGGGTTTAGAGAGCTGTCCAAATCCCCAAACAATTGTATATGGTTATATCCAGTTGGTGCAAAAACACCTTTTTATACCACTTCTCCCTTCAGCTACAAGCAGGAAAGAATACGTATGTATTTCAACAAAGAAAGACACGGACTCTACTCAGTTAGGAAACTCGCATAAGCAAAAGTTGTAATGTTGATCTATTCTGATGACTCAAGCGACCACGCATGCAGTAGCGATTTATTTCACAGTATGCTGACACATTAGCCACACATACAATGGGTGTTTCTTTACTGAATCTTTCCGAGAACTAATATTAGATGCGTATGACAGAGCAAAGTTGACTTTTCACCACAGTGAAACAAAATTGTGCCATTTCAACGTTTTGTAAATACAACTCAACTTTGCTGATGACGTACATTTATACTGCAAATAACGAGTTTTATACCAGTTTTTGTTTCATTAAAATAACTTAATATTTACACAAAATACAGCTGTGTATATATGAAGCGCATTTAACAATTTAAATGCTAGCAGTTCTCGGCTCACGGACGTTTAAATGGCCATCGCTCAAGAGGTTAAACCCAGGACATAAGTACTTACAATTGTAAGTCGCCCTTGGGGTGTTTATCTCTGATGTGAGATTCCCTTGTGGTTAACCGGGAAAAAGTACAAATCAGATGGGGAATTTAATGTTGTACTGGCAAGTTGGCCATGGTAGCTTAATGGTTAAAGCAGCCGCTCGATAAGCGGAAGATCCGTGGTTCAAATCCCGGCTATGGCATTGAATTTTTCAGTTTCTGATTCAACCTCTTAAACATTGCCCACACATGGCTTGTGTGTTTACAAACACCAGCAGTAAGCTTGTCGGCATAATAAATAATAATTAATTCATATTACTTCTTTTTCATCTTTTTCCCTATTTGCTTTTCACATTCAAGACACAATTTTTTCAAAACAGCATCGAAAATAGCTTGTCACATTAAAAACCATTCCAGTACCGCCACCGCCACCGCCACCACCGCCACCACCGCCACCACCACCACCACCACCACCACCCCACTTACTCAACCTTTCTTCCTTCTGATTTTTTAATTGTTGGTTTTGGTGTTGTTATTGTTGTTATTGTTATTATTATTGTTATTATTGTTATTATTATTATTATTATTATTGTTGTTGTTACTATTGTTGTTGTTATTATTATTATTATTATTATTATTATTATTATTATTATTATTATTATTATTATTATTATTATTATTATTATTATTGATCTGATTTATCTCCATTCTAAGCCAGGCACTTTTAAATTATCTTATCACACTTTGTATTCAATTGCGGTACTTGTCTCCATTATTTCCTACATCCAATATGCAAAAGTCACTTCAAACACCAAAAGTTGGCCGCACTACAGAGATAAGTGCCCTTAAACTAAAATCTCTGACAGAAGTAATTTTTAATGCACCTTTGGATTTTAGTAAAAGTATGGCTTATAATTATGAAAAGTCTTAGTTCTCTCTGTTCATAAAATTTAAGTTGTGTGACCATGCTAAGAATTTCAATGTGCACTGTACTGTTTGTTATACTAAAATGTAATGCCTAAGGTCTCTTAAGGAATGAGCAATTTGGGTTTTTAAATTAAAAGGCAAAAAGAGGGATTAATTTTTTTTTTTTTTTTTTTACACTGCAGAGTATCTGATTCTACCTCTTACATATTGTCCATACACTGCTTGTGTGTTTAAAATTGGCAGCAGTACGTTGGTTGGCATAAAAAAATAACAATTTGTAGAAATGCTTTTATTACATGTTTCCCTGTAGATATAATGGGAATAAGGGAATACAGTATGCTTAAACGAGTCAAACCTTTGAAGAGTAAGCCGTTAGGTCATGGTTTTGAAAATCCATTCTCATTGCAAGACAAGGAGAGAAACAAAAATGGACAAATAACTCTTTCCCAAGGAACATCATTAACTTCACCCAAAAGAAAAAAGAAAGGCCAAACTTTATATTTTAACAAGATCTACATCTTTGGCATAGTAAGATTTTGTCTATCTCTTATGTTCTACCAGTTATGTAAAAAGTCATTCAGAATGAAGAGGATTTCAGATCTAAGGTTTTAACAATTCTTAGACTATAAATTTCACTTATCTTAATATCTGCTGAAAGCTCTTGAATTCCAATGCAGACTGGAGTTTCACATTAAATTCAAGTGCATCTTCAGTGCACTCAACATTTTTAAAAAACTTTCCATGCAAAGGTAGTTTTGAGTCAAGGGATTTTCTTAAAAATCTTGTTTCCCTCTCCCTCACAACGTGCACACACCATTTTTAAAAGCCTTTTTTTATTCAGGGGGACTTCAAAATGTGAATTACTAGTGAAATCTCGTGATCAAATTTTTGGCAGAATGCAATAGCTTCTTTACCTACCATGTACATGGTAGAGAAAGTAGTAATTTAGTGAAGTTCAAACTTACGTGTTCTGATGAGCCCTTTGAATACAATTGAACTGCACATTGTCTCGACTGTACATCGTAGGATAGGGAATTTCAAACTTCTTCCTGGCTTTACCAACCTGCAAACATAATTAAACACATTTTATATTCTCTAAACAATTTTGTATAAGCTTACATATTAACATAAAAGAAAGTAGTACAGTGGGTTTTATTCTAATTTACTTTAACAACAAAATTTATTGGGGAAAGCAGCAGAAAATTCAAAATATACATTTCGTTTGTCATGAAAATATCATAAATATATGGTATTTTAATTAAAATCGTTTAAGAGTCATTCCAGAGAAAATCAACATTTTGGAAAATTTTTCAATGTACACAGTATTCTGGGGTGGGGGACTTTCTTAAAAGTGAGTTAATATTGCATTGTCATGCAGTTCTGAGCTATGTTTAAATTATGAAGTCTCTACCTCATTAGGAAGCAAGTTCAAAATGGGTTGTAAAATTTATAACAGACAGACAAGAAAGTGAGGTGATACAAACATGATAAAAAGAAGCCAGTTTTTACTGAGGAGAAATTGGAGAACATTTAGAACACTATCCGTGCACATTCCCTTAGATGGCATGCTTAGCGAACAGGTATTTAGATGAGCTCATCATGGAGATGTACTAAACTCTTAAAACTGAAACCATATCAAGACCCTATGGTCCAGGAATTGCTGCCATGTGATCCTCAGGTTCAGATAAATTTCTGTAATTAGATTTTGCGAGATGTCAGTGATGGGGGAACTGACCTAGTCTTAATACTCTTCTCTGATGAAGCATGGTTCCATTTACATCGTTATATTTTGTCCGAAAATAAGTTAAAAGAGCACAGAGAAACCCAGTTTTACCCAGGAGGTCCCCTTGTATTATGCCAAAATTAGTGTGTGATGTGCAGTAAATGCATATAGAATAACAGACTATATTTATAGCAAACAATAAATACAGGAATGTCATACATGCACCACTGTTTTAACAGCTGACAGAAATTGAATGTCAGTCTGAATTTTTCCAGCAGGACTGCAACTGCACATGAGTCATTCCATGCCGTCACACAACAAATTTAACTCTACCTGCCCCCCCTCCCCCCAATTTTTATGAAATTTATTTTATATGTTCTACTCAGCATTCCACTTGGCCCGTATTTTTTTGTTTGCCCCAGAAAAAATACTTCGGCTGATATTAAACACCATATTTCTTAAAAAGTGACGTGCGCCACATAATTTGATTGATTATATCTTTGATTCTAATTGTCCAAATTACATGATCTTCATTGCAAATTAAAGCTAAAGAAACACTCTATCATCATTAGTTAAAATACTCTTTACCGCATTTTCTTATTAAACTTATCATCAATTATTTTCTTCAGAATGGTTTTCAGAACTTACCCCAACAATTTCTTATAGAAATATAACCTCGGATGAGTTGTATAACATTTCAGCAATCCAGAAATTTTCAGAATGGATTTCCTCTAAACAGCATGGCAAAAAATTAACCTTTAGAGCCGTGTCTCAATTGCCCACACCTATAGGAATTTTCACGTCATGAAGGGACAACGAGCTCTTATGGACCATGCTATTCTTATGAAAGAATCAAGTGCGCCTTTGCTAAATGTGCGTTCATAAGATAAAGTGTGAACATGCATTTCGGTGTGAGATGTGTTGAAGAATACTATGGTATGCACGATAAACTTTTTATATAATTGTATACTTTTTAAAATAATAAAATCTAAAATTTTGTTGAAAGCACATTTTTTAACATCTTTCTCGCTCCGAACGTCAAAACATGGTTTTAAACCGAAATAATTGCAATGCAAAACAATTTGGACTATTTGCTTGCTTTTATAGGCCATGTTGGTATTTAGATTATGTCAATATGTGCAAACATATTTTTTTAAAAAAATAAAGTTTAAAACAAAGTGTTAAGATTCATCATTTATACAGTGGAAAATGTCGTCGCTGGCTCGTATCTTGGAGATGATGAAAACTAGACATGGTGTGACAGTTGAAGGGCCGATAAGGCATTGAACTTCAGAGTAGGTTTTCAATAGGTTTTGAAAATCTGAGGTGTGAGCAAGTTTTACAAGTTCTCTGGTAATCATGTGCATTGCAGTTAAGTGATTAGTGCGGAATGAATCACAGAAAAAAAGGGTGAAATTACTAAAAGTGGCGAGGGAAAAACAATTCTTACAGTGTATGATCATTGAAAGAAAAAGAATGCCTGGCACAGTTACTCGTTTATTGTTAGTGAACTTCATAGGGCGACTGGTGCAAGTAGGCCTACATTTATTTATGCCAACAAACTTTCTGTTGGTGTTTTTAAACACACAAGCCGTGTGTGGGCAAAGTTTGAGAGGTAGAACTGGAACTTAAAAATTCAATGCCACAACTGGGATTTGAACCACAGACCTTCCGCTTACCTAGTGGCTGTTCTAACCACTGAGCTATTGTGACAAACTGCCAGAATGGCACTAAATTCTCAAACCAGTTCGTATTTCTCCTGGTAAACCACAAAGGCAGTCTCACATCAGAGACAAATTACCCCAATGGTGACTTACTATTGTAAGTACTTTATATCCCAGGATTAAATAACCTTCAGATGGTAATTATTATTTATTTATGCCAACTGGATTTATGTTCCAGTTCTACCTCTCAAACTTTGCCCACACACGGCTTGTGTGTTTAAAAACACCAACAGAAAGTTTGTTGGCATAAATAAATAATAATTACCATCTGAAGGTTATTTAATCCTGGGATATAAAGTACTTACAATAGTAAGTCACCATTGGGGTAATTTGTCTCTGATGTGAGACTGCCTTTGTGGTTTACCAGGAGAAATACGAACTGGTTTAAGAATTTAGTACCATTCTGGCAGTTTGTCACAATAGCTCAGTGGTTAGAGCAGCCGCCTGGTAAGCGGAAGGTCTGTGGTTCAAATCCCAGTTGTGGCATTGAATTTTTAAGTTCCAGTTCTACCTCTCAGGCCTACATTTTTTATATTAAGAAAAGAATGTAAAAAGGGTCCCATCACTACACCGTGGCATACATACAAAACCAGCAGAAAGATAAAATATAATGATTTTGAATGCAAATAGGGCACAAATTTCATGAATTTATATTTCTAAGTATTCCCCCTACAGTTCTGACCGTCTTGAAAAAAGTCAATGAGGATGAGGACTTGCCAAATGTTAAATATTCAAACTTTTATAGCTTAGGGAAGGAAATGGGATTTCATTTTGAAAAGAGAGGAAATAAATTGTTTATGATTGAGACAAATGATATTATAGTGTGGCGACATTCCTATTTACGAAAAATAAAACAATTCAGCAAAGAGGCAAGGAAAATCGTGTACCTTGATGAAAGCTGGGTAAATGCAGGGCACACTGTATCAAAAGTTTGGAAAGATAGGACTATAAAAGACTCCCAAAGAAGCACTTTTGGCCGGGTTATCCACTGGTCTTGAATCACCTACTGCTTGCGGACCACAATTTGTAATATTGCATGCCGATGGTACGATTTGTACAGGGTGCAAAACTTGTTTTCTTGGCGAAAAAAGGTTCTGTTGATTATCATGATGAAATGGACAGCGATATATTTGAACAGCGGTTCAGGAACCAACTAGCGATCCCACAGTAATCGCAGTGGCACAACATACCTGGCAATGCTGATTCTCCATAAGAGCCATTGTGCCTTCATAATGTGAAAACTCCTATAGCATTAGGCCACATCCCACAGCACTGAGGAGGAACATTACTAAGACACATTTAATGCAATAGCTGTGAAAATTGTACTCTTAATATTCTCCGTTTTACTATTTATATTAATTTATGTTGAATATTTGGAGTCAGGATATCCATAGAAACATGCATTATATATAGGTATATAAAATTATATTTTACAACAGTCTTTTTAAAAATCAAAGGTTTAGAACCCTACATTTCTTGTGCGCTAGCCAGTTCCGATAGGATTCGTATCAGCTGTACCACTCATAACCTCTCACAATGTTTATTATTTAAGCTAAACATTTATAAATCTGTTATCGCATTGTAAACTCTCATTAGTCATTACTAATGTTTACTCTTCAACCCAAACAGTTTTATATCATTATTTATTTATGCCAACAAGCTTACTGCTGGTGTTTTTAAACACACAAGCTGTGTGTGGGCTATGGCACTGAATTTTTCAGTCCTGATTCCACCTCTTAAGTTTTATATCCGCTTATTCTATATTCTTTAGTCCAAACTATCTAAAACCTACACCAAATTTATACTACCCATTAAATTAGTCTTTCATACACTCTTCACAGAGATTGTCTCGCTCCCGTTTCATTATAACTGTATCTGTGGAATAATTCAGTGAAGTAAACCATGAGAGTCACTAACAGAAGCCAGTACAATGCGTGCTTTAATCCATTTAATGAAAAAAAATATATGTACAAGGGTCCTTCAATAAATAAACAAACTAATTTAACTATTTAAATAAACTGCTCTAGAGTGCCATGGCTGCGAGTGGTGGAAAGGTGAATCCTTCCTCTAGCAGTGCTGTGAGTGCCAGTCATACAGAGTGAATCACTTGGGAGTTAGAGCCCGATACGTGAGGTCGTGTTTACTGCACCCATCATGGAACTGAAATTGCAGCAACGCGCATCAATAAAGTTTTGTGTTCTGTCAGACAAAACTCCTACGGAGACCTTTGAAATGGTGCAGCAAGCATACAAGGACCAAGCTTTAGGCAAAACACAAGTCTTTGAGTGGTATAAACATTTCAAAGGGGGTCATGAAGACCTTCAAGATTCTCCACGCCCTGGAAGACCTGTAACAGCAAAAACGGAAGTCAACATTAACACAATTGACGTATTTGTGCGAGAAGATTGTCGCATAACAATTTCAAAAGTTGCAGACATAATGCATTTGTCTGTTGGAACTGTAGAAGACATAATTCACAATGATCTTGGCTATCGTAAAGTTGCAGCGAAATGGGTACCACACGTGCTGAAGGACGAATAGAAGGCTCACCGCGTCATGACATGTCAACAATGGCTCGGAAGGTTACGATGGGAGCCAGACTTTCTGAATAGGGTCATCACTTGTGACGAGAGTTGGTTTCACCATTATGACCCGATAACAAAACAGGAGAGTTCGCACTGTAAACGTTCATCGAGCCCTAGGCCTAAGAAAGCAAAAATTCAGAAAAGTGCAGGAAAGGTCATGCATCTTGTATTCTTTGACAAACAGGGCATTCTGTATGATCATGTTGTAACTAATCAACTCACAGTAACTGCTGCTTACTATTGTGACATACTGAAGGGGCCACTGAAGAAAAAATCGCCGAAAAGCGACCAGATCTCGCAAGGAGAGGATGGATCTTGCATAAGGATAATGCCCCTGCTCATCGAGCTCATGCAACTCAATATGTCATCGCAGAAATGGGCATTGAGATCATGCCTCATCCACCTTATTCTCCGGATCTCGCACCATGCAATTTTCACCTCTTCCCTGAAGTGAAATAGGAGCTTCGTGGTCGCCATTTTCAAAGTGATAAGGAGTTGAACAATGTTGTCATGAGTATCCTGAACAGACTGTCCAAAAATGGGTTCAATGAGTGTTTCGAACAATGGGTAAATCATTGGAATAATTGTATTTCATCAGAGGGAGAATACGTCGAAAGTGTGTAGGTAAATAGTGAAATAAAGCCATTACGTGTTAATTAAAAATTAGTTTGGTTATTTGCTGAAGGACCCTCATGTATATATATATATATATATATACACAAGAAGGAAATCTTTGTGGCGTGCGACACATGTTATGTTAATGAAATTGAAGTTGGAGAATATTAATTTAGCGTCTCAGCTGAAAGTGTGCGTATTTGTTAGGTAAAAATTTCAAAACTTCCTAGCCCTGAACAAATAATTAGTGAACAAAGTGTACCAGGGAGTAGTTCTCAAAGTTTCCCTGAATGAAACTCCAGTGAAAGTGTAGAAAGTGGTGATACAACCCTGTCTGAGACAGTTTCTCCAGAAGTTAATGAAGAAGCTCAAATATCTACTTTATAGAAGCTTGGTGTCATTAGGCAATTCTCCAATTCAGAAAAGGAAACTGAGTCAAAAACGTTATCCATGTCAGAAACTACAAGAAAATATAAAGTAATCTTAGAGCAAAAGTATTTCATAATATAGAAAGCGACTCTACTTCAGAGGAAAAAGAAATTAAAATTCATGGTAGCTCAGATATAATAAAGAAATTAATGGATTCATTTCGTGCTACTCAGGATAGAAATCTAAAAATCCAGATCCTAACCATTTTCGAAAATTGGTCCTTTAGTGAAATTCAAAAGCATTTTCAAGCATCCACACAGATGATAAAAGTTGCTAAACAATGAGCCGTTATATGGCTCTCCATGTAAAGCATCTACAATCATCTTAGTTCCCGCATCAAGTTTGACAAGGAGTACAGTGCGCCGTTGCCTCCAGGTAGTGAACAGAGTTCGAGATTGCATAGTCACCCGACGAATTTGCTGCTCTCCCATGGCAACTGGCCAAAACTTCAAGCACATGTGCATCGCCCGAAAATTCATCTATGTCAGTACCAGGCCTGCAACATCGACAGCGTGCTCTCGTCTGGCTTGCAATCTCAGCAAAGGACGACGTTCGGCGCAGCCAACTTAAATGGCATGACCGGCTGGAGAGGGATTACGTTTACTACACGCTATTTAGTTTTTCTTCTAAATTCACGTTCTTTCAGTTATAGGGACTTTAATACTTTGGGTGGGGGCTTTGGCGTGTATAAGATTTTCTAATATTAACGTTCAGCATGACAGGGATTTTTGGGAATAAATTAAAAGGATTTGATAGTGGAAGAAAAATATTTTGAAAGTGTATTCTGTGTAAAGACTTTGAAGTCAACGGTGAGTGGAATGTGTGGTTTATACGTCAAGGTGCTAAGATTAGTTTGTAATGCTTAACTTGTTAAAATAAAGGCAAGTTTTCCTTGCCATTTCAAGTATAACGTTCTTTAAAAATATCCACGGATCCTACTGGTTTTATTCCTGTCCTATTTAGTAAAATATTCCGATTCAGTGGGTTATAAGACCTTAATGAATTATGGTTCTGTACACCCCGGTAGACAGTTGCAACACTTGACTGGGCTTGTATACCATCTTCCCATTCATCTACTTCCCATCACTTGTACTCTGTGCAGCAACACTTGACTGGGCTTGTATACCATCTTCCCATTCATCTACTTCCCATCACTTGTACTCTATGCAGTACTTGATTGAAAACTAGCAGTCCCTGGTCAAGAAGACTGTATAACCGGCCAGGAGGGACCAGGGCACTGACCATGTCCCATTTTCAGTACTGCACCCCACTCATGATCCCCCTGGTAGGCACAATTGAGGGATGCAGCAGTTGGGTGGTAGGCCTTGGCCCAGATGGGCTGTTGCGCTAGGGGTTACATTTTCTAGTATTCTAAAACCGAAAGCAATAAGTGACCAAGTGTGATCTCACTGGGTACTGTGCTAGCAGACAAAATGTCTCATCACTCACCTGGATACACTGCACAGTGTCAGTCATTGCTGCTTCACCATCACACACTTCAACTCTTGGACAGTCAAAACATCAATTCTTCCTAACCTGCATAGTTTTTTCCCAAAACAATATAAAAGCTCCATTTGTCATCACATGAAGATGCAATTATAGCTTACGTGGAGGCTATTTTGAACAGAAACAGAAAAGTATTATCATAATGGAGAATACTTTAAAAGTTCTAAAAGCTTCAACTCAATTGAAAAATGTTTTGGCTGCTGCTAAAAATTTTTGAAGTGACCATCGTACAGAGGTATGTTTAGATGTGGCAATTGCCTAGCTAGGATCTGCACGAGTGACACCGTGCAAATTGATGGGGGTAACATCTCTGTTTCATAAACAAGAAACTAATAATGTGAGTGGACACTTAACACTTTGGAGCATTAGAGAGATACTAACAGACACCCCTATGCTCTTAACGTCCAGCCACTCGCCACGTCTAAACAACAGCTCTGTAAATTGAAATGAATATCATAGGGGTATTTAGATCATTATACAGGTTTGATATGTATAAAATACGTCACACACTGTACTGCTGTTTCATTCTTTCAGGATGAGTTTTGTCGACTGTAATACCACAAGATGCTAACAGTATTTGTTTCTTCCTACACTAATCAATTATTGCTTTAAAACGAACTTTCTGGGAGGATCTCAGACGTTTGTTTCTTTTTTATTGCAGTCATCATCTCTGGTTTTACCATTGTCTGTGGCACTCTCACACGTAGCTTCGCCCCCAGGGTCCATCGAGGTTGTACTACTTCTCTGAGTCCGAGCATTACAACACGAGTCATCTGTTGTCACGCCACCAGTCAGAGAAGTATTGTCCACTGTATTCACTCCCCTGTCCAGAGCCAGCAGTAGCGGCGGCGGTGGTGCAACCACTTCTCCCACTGCACCAAATACAAGTCGCTCTAGTGAAGGAATACGGTCATCCTCACTAATGTTACCTCTATACATGCTGCTCGTAGCTGGGCTGCCACTTGTGTCCTCCATGTCCAAGGAGAGAAACACTGCACTCTCTGCCTGAGTGTTGGAGCAGCCGCCGTTGCTGGTGCCCCCGCCACCATCTCCTCTTCGTCTTGTGCCAAGGTTACCATGCCTCATGTGGCGTCTTTGCTTGCGGAAGAACTTGCATGCAACAGTACTCTAGTGTAGGTTGTAGAACAACTCTGCCTCACTTGCAGCTGAACCAGCCTCTGTCACACTATTGTGTGAACGATATTGCCTGCGATGTGAGACAGAATATTAGAAGACCCCAAAAGAAAATCGTTCATGTAAATGTTTGTTAAAAGTGTAATTCGTTTTTTGATGTTGGTATGAGATAATTAAATGACGAAAACATGTTGATAAGGTTCATTGTTACGAACAACTAAGTTTGCACAAAGACGTCATAAATCTTTCCATATTTGATTTTAATATATATGTATAAATATTAGAATTGTATGTGTTCCATAATAAAAGTAGGGGAGGATGATTAGGGGTCGCTTCCCTAACGAGAAAGAACTATTTGATGGACGCATGCGCGGATGAATATGAAAAAGGCGGTGTCGCGTCAAACGACGCCAAAAACTGTTCACTCGCGTGTGTATATTCGAGCTGATAAGGCATATTTATGTAGTGTGAACATGGAACTTTCACCAAACTTTCATCAAGCATAAGTTCTACTAAGTGAAAAAGTGTAAAGGTTTTTAAGCATTTAGAATAGTGCTGAGAGAAATTGTTTAATGTAAAGTATCGATGAAGTGTTAATAAATTAATACATTGTGGTAAAGAAACATTGTGTGATATTCCATTCCATCCGTTACCACGACCTAGAAAGAAAACGAGTCTCATAGCACAGCGCATTCCATAATAAATAATAGCAAAAACAGCACCACAACTTTGGTTTTTAACCGACTTTTCGTTTTTGAGTTATGCTGTCCACAGACTGACAGACTGACACACAGACGGACCTTTTTCTAAAAATGCTTTTTTTTGGATTCAGGGGGCCTCAAAACATGTATTTCCGGTGAAATCTCAACATTAAATTTTTGGGTGGAATACAATACTTCCCCTACTTACCAGTAGAGAAAGTAAAAATTCATTGCTACTCAATGCCATGATGTACAATCAAATTTTAAACAAACTCATCATGTTGTACCTCGAGGAGCAGTACTCAGTACCATGTTATTTAATGTTTATGTTAATGACTTTCCTGAAAAATCTGATGTGTTGCACTCACATGACTTTCTCTACTCTTGTACTAACCACTCTAACAAACTCTTATTCCTATATCTCCATTTTAGTTAAGATAAACATTCGTACAAATTATCTTACTGCTTATGTCCTTGTAGGTGCAAGGGGAATATTACAATACAGAAGGCTTTGTGCGACAGTCAAATCTTTTTGACCTTTGAGATTCCGTTCTCTTTGCACGATTAACATATAAAAAAAATGAACAACGTTATTGCATTTTGCTAAAGTTCTAAGTTTTCCGAAACTCACACACATAACAAGGAATATCTCCGAAATGGTTCACCCTACAAGAAAATTTATTGAGACATAAATTGTATATTTTAGCAAGATCTACATTTTTTGTATAGCAATAGCAGTAATAGTAACCGCTTTTTAGAGAGCACCATATTTTTATGTTTTGGCGGTCACATCGCTCTCTCACAACCCCCAGAATGTCTGGAGGACCACACCTGTCGTTGGTTTACGGGTCTCACAGACCTGACCGGGAGAATTATCAAAATAAATTCACCGACCATATCCTCTGATTACCAATCAGAGGACGTATTACATGCCATGACAGGTCAGCATGTTAGGGGTTAAGATATGCAATAAAATATGGTATGTTCCAAAGTGAAAGGATGCTCATAGGAATGTTCCAGTTAACGACAGAACATAAAAGGGGGTGGGGGGATGAAGCAAACCACATCCCTATCGTTCTGCCAGGTAACTTGTGGTGTAGTGACATTCACTCATTGCATAGTGGGAGTTGTTAGCTGTACATAGTTCTGCTTCATGGCAGTGTTAGAGTTCTGCACGGGCTCGGGCCAAAGCCCAGCCCTAACCGTGGGCCAGATTCGAGCTTAATTTAAAAAATGCTTGTTGGGCTTGGGCCAGGCTCAGGCTTGAAAATTAAGGGAATATACAACTGAAAATGGATTTTCTTAAGTTTTTAGCCAGTTAGCTGAAAATTTATTTTCAATGTTGTCTTATATCAGCATTAAAAAGTTATGAAAAATATTGAAAAATATTGAAAAATATTGGAGAGCAAGAGGATTAATGACTTCATTGTCAGAAATCCAGCATTAGCTAACAACAACATTTTTTGTATAGTATAATTTGGTCTATCTCTAACGGTTTACCAGTTATGCAAAAGTCGTCCAGAGTAAATACGACTACAGGGGCTATAGCCAGAAAATTCAAGATATACATTTGATTTGTCATAAAATATCTCAAACATATGACATTTTAATCAAAATCGTTAAGAGCCATTTTCAAGAAAATCAAAATTTTCAAAAAATTTTCCAAGTAAAGGGTAATTTAGGGTAGGGCTATTTTCTTCAAAATCTTCGTGTTGCAGAGGGTCTCAAACATATATTTTTGTGAAATCTCGATATCGAATTTTTGGGTGTAACACTCGTACAATACTTCCTCTCCTTTACTATACGTAGTAGAGAAAGTAAAAATCGCTGTCTTACATTGGAATTCGTAAAATGCAAATTTGGAATAATTTTATTCTTTCGTCAATTCTAAAATACAATTAAATTAAAATGATGTAGTGATTTAATGCAGAACAATGTAGAGAAAAAACTGGTGGTTGCGCAACACTGCAATGCAAGTAGTGTCCCCCACTGGAAGTCTGCCACATTTCTGCTCATTGAGACCTCTCTTGCATCCTCCATCCTATGAAGTTGATAGTGATAACCTTGTTATTTCGGATGCCACTGCACCTGGACTTATATATCAGCGTCTCTAGAAGTTCAGGTTTCACGCAGGATATATCTTGTTGCAATCGCAGACCTCGTATAATATGTAACAGAAATTGTTATACTTTAGTTAAAAGTATGCTTATATATACACTTAGAATATGGGATGACTTGAAGTTATCAGTAACTGCAGGTGGCGCATGTCCCTGTCTGAGTAGGATCATTGCATAATTTGCCCCTTCTATGTTATGTTTAACACTGCATATATAGGCTTATGGTCAGAAAAGAATGTTTCATATACATCTGCTGAAATGTCAATATTGGAAAATATGATGTCTATTTGGGTATTAAAGTTTGTTGTTGAAATGCTAGTATTCAGCTTGCTTCTTAAATTAAATCTACCCAAATAGCTTGATATATAAGGAAAAATTGAAGCTATTAACAGTGAAGCAACAAGATTCTAAAGTAAGAACAAATTAGAGACTAAAAACTTCACTTATCTTATTGTTTTGGTGCTAAAGCTTTGAGAATGAGCTGGACACAGCTTGAAACCCCAGGGTTAGCACCAAAACAATAAGATAAGTGAAGTTTTTAGTTTCTAATTTGTTCTTACTTTAGAAGCTTGATATATATTTGTTTTTTGTTTCCTCATAATCATCGTAATTAAAATCCCCCATTAATACGATTTGATCCAAATTTATATTTTTAAAAACTTTATGTATAGCATCTTCAAAAGTATTATTTCTGACTCTGGGAGACTTGTATCCACGGACTATGTAGTGCTTCTTAATTTGAAATGAAATTAAATTAATGTGGCCGGCATTATCTACAGTATTAATGTAATTTACATCCTGTACTTGAACCTCTTCTTTTATATATATGCATCTTCCTCGCGATTTTTTTGAAAATTCAATTCGTAACATTTCTCTGAAACCATCTATACTCAATTTATGTTGAAGAGAGGGTAAAGTTTCACTGAATATTAGTATGTCCCCATAGCTGTACCACTGATCTGGCCTTATACAATCTATTTTATTCTGCAGTGAATTAACATTTTGGTAGATGATTTTTATTCCTCTGTCCTCCCTTAAAGTATTATAAGACAATTTCAGACATTTTTCTTGTCTTAATCTAAGCATTTCTGCCATTATAGGGTCACTGCCTCTAGGGGCCTGGGGATATTTAACTTCACCTATAAGGTATAACCCAGACAAAGTGGTCACTCTGCTCAAAGCAACATAAAGCACTGACCTACTAATTCTTTTGCATTTTGTAAAGTCGATGCATATTTCTTTATATGTTTGTCCTTGACTTTTATGGATACTAAGTGCTTCGGTGCACACAACTGGAAACTGTACTCGAATTACTTGTTGCTCCAACTTGTTTGATACATTTAATATTTGCCCTTTTAAATCTAATGGAGTAAAAATTTTCTTAATATTTTTGTTTTTCATATAACTGAATCGTACCATTCTTGCTTTTCAACCAACATTTTCGTCACCGAAGTCCAGGAATATTATATTCGGTTCACCGGAATTGGGTTTCAAATCAATTTCTTTGAGTATGCCGCATGCTCCATTGACTAAACTGTCCTCTACATCTATGTTGCTCGTTATCATGTACTTAATACCGATTTTTAACCTCAATTCATAAGGCAATCCATTGACTTCCATTATCTTTTTTTTTCTCAATGCACTCAAGATGCCATTTTTAGCGCTTTCAGATACTTTTCCTATAATGAAATCCCTTGCTACTGATATGAACTCTTCAGCAGCATGGTTTGTTACTCTCTTGTCATTATATTCCTGTACATCTACATTTCTTGTAAATAATCTTATTGCACTCTCAGGCACTTCATTTGTTTCCACAGCTCTAGAATGTATTAATTTAGTGTCGTGTCACTTGTGCTTATTTTCCCAATAGCTAAATTATTTAAGAATTTTACTAACTCTAGTTCATCTCTTTGCCTCATTATTTCTGTTAATTCATAAAATTCAAACTCATCCCACAGTGGATTTCTATCGATTAATGAAGCGAATTCATTTGAAGCAAATTTATAAATTGGAGTGTCCATTACAGGTGGTAACTGATGAAGGTCACCGACTGTTATTGCCGAAACTCCTCCAAAAGAGACGTCAATACCCATTATCTGCCACAGTCTGCTATCGACTCTGCTGAACATTTCACTTCCAACCATCGATATCTCGTCAATAATTAGCAGCTTCAAAGTAAACAATTTCTCTCTGATCGTATTGGCTAAGTCACTGGATAGGGAGGGCATGTTGCTAGAAAATTGTGTCACAGGTAAAGCGAAAGCTGTGTGTAGTGTGATTCTGTTAATCAGGAATGCCACCTTACCTGATGGGGCACACAGTAGTACTACAATTTTATCCTTGTCGCCTCCCGGTAAGCTGTCAAAGTAATGTGTTATCGTCTGATACAGCGCATTTATGACCGCAAGTTTTCCTACTCCAGCAGAGCCACTTAGAAATATCCTCATTGGCAGCCTGTTAGTTTTAAAGCTGTTTAGCACATGCATAATAAATTCTCTGTTTTCCACTTAATTTGTTCAATAATTCAAACATTTCTTCTCTGGATACCCTTCTAGGAATTGCAAATCTATTTATGCCTTGTTTATCAGCCCCTTCCAAGCCTCCTTGTTCCAAAATGTCCACCTCATTTATTGCTTCTTCATTCTGAAGTTCTGCGTCGTAACAGCTGTCATCATTTTCAAAAATGTTATCAACTGTCTGCAAGACTTCGTCTAGAGCTTCATCCTTTTTAATAGAAAACTTGTTTTCATTATTTTTTATTTCTTCCAATTGAGACAGAATATTAGACCCCAATATTAAATCGTTCATATAAATGTTTGTTAAAAGTGTATAAATTTCTAGTTCTTGTTTGGGTGTATCAGGAACTTATTTTTAATATTCAGGATAGCCAATGTTTTCTTGTTACTAGCTAGTCTGTTGTGCAATAATAAAAACTATTTGCGCGGATGAATACAAAATGGCGGTGTGTCGTACCAAAGCGACGCCAAGCAATGATTCATTAGCGTCTGTATGCTCAAGATGATAAGACGTGTTTTTTGGTAGCGTGTGAACATGGAACTTTCATCAAACTTTTATCCAGTGTAGATTCTACCAAATCATTTAATTGTAAAGGTCTTTGATTAATTAATATGGTGCTGAGAGTGTAAAATAACGAAGTGTTAATGAATAAATATGTTGTGATAAAGGAACATTGATTTATGCATTCCATTCTGTTACCACGACCCTGTAGATAGGAATCGCGTCTGCTATCAACAGTATTTCATCTTTCTGAGAAGAACATTATTCATGCTGCTATATGTCAGTAAACATTTTAAAAACCGCACCACAATTTAGCACAATACAATTCGTAGCAATTCTGTTGCTGTGTCTGCATCTTCATCATCATTTATTTCATGAACTGCTCTGTTGTAGGGCTTATAATAACTAGCCACAAATTCTGCTAAACACACATTTTCTAAATGTTTTGGACGTTGGCAGTATTTCTGTATAACATCTTGCATATAAACGTCTTCTGAATCGATCGGCAGCTGTTCTAAGGCTCTCTTGTTCTTCAGCATCACTACCCACTCTTGTGACGGACTAGTATTTATAAAGATGACCTTTGTGCAGCACTTTGACATAGAGAGAGAAAGCACACAATAAGCTGCTTCTTGAGCAGACATTAAACTGCTGTTTAAAAACATTGGCTATTTTGCACAATTTTTCCTTTAAGCTCTGATTCCCTGATTGTATGTCTTTCTCTGCATTTCTCAGAAGCTTTGACAACCCAGATTCTACTTTACTTACGTACTTTATTATATAAGTTGCCAGTCCGTACTCTTTCAGAACTAGCTGTATGTCCATGTTCGATTCAAACAAGTGCAACATATCTTTATTGTAAGCATTAATACCAACTTGTACACTAGATCTTTTTAAGAACACGAGTGTTTGCTTCAAAGATGATCTTATTGCGTTCAAGTACTGCATTTCAGTCATATCAAGTTTCTTTAAAATGTCTACGAAAGAAATTTATTCCAGGTACTGCCCCTGTGCTAAGTTCAATTATGGGACATCTCATTGCATCCCAATATTTCCCCTACTCCTTTATCCTTTAAATGTCAGGTCATATAAGACAGTGAATGAAGTAGGTACAATGATGCTCAAAATAAGCCAATGTATTTAACTTATCCTGCATCCGTCTTCATAGGAAAAGAAAAATCTTATCCAGGTAAATCACCCCAAATGAGATTTGAACTTGGGGCCCTCATATTGTGAGGTAGGCACACCATTCCCATGCATCAGAAGGAGGCTATTTGTTTGCAGCAACATATAATGTCTTTAAGACATTAAAATTTGGAAAATTTACACAGAATCTTTAATTTTTTGGGCTTTACAGCATTTTTTACCAGCAGAATTTGGAGTGAAATAACTATACCTAGTCTCAACCTTAGATGACAGTATGGAGTTAAATGGGATATATCTGTCTCTATCTAGTGCATACAAGTTGCTATTAGAGTCATTGTACATTTCTATAGGCCCATATTTCTTCACAAAACGTTTTTTTCAATACAAGTTTGATATTTGCTGTTTCTATGCTCATCACGCACTCACTAACAAACTAACTGCTAGAATACGTCTATATTTTTTTCTTAGCTAGAGTAAGTTATGGTGCCACCACCTGCCTACTTTGAATTTTCTATGTTTACTCAGTTAAGTGTTAGAATTTTTTAAATTAAATTTTTTTGGAAAATTTTATATCTGTGCACTGCAAAAGTTACACAGTGTGAAACTATTTTGTTATTGAGTTTACATTGGGGACCAAGCGAGAACAAATGTTGAGGAGGGTTGGAGAAAGTTTTTTTAAATAAGCCAAAAGGCTGTAGCCTCTTTCTTTCATCGAGTAAGGCAAACAAAAGGTATTCATCTATTCAGCGTATTCTCGCACCAGGTGTGACACAGATGATAGTATAAGGAGCAACACTAACATTAGTTCGAAAGAAGTCATGTAGGTAACTGTGTGGAATCTGTGAGCTGTTATTGTGTTATTTAATATTTTCCATAAATATTTGTAGTTAAGAAGGAGGAAGCTAGGAAGAGACGATATGTTGGTAAATTAAGATGTAAGGAACGCCAAATAATTATGAATGTGTTAGATTATTTTTCATTCATTCATTCATTTATTAGCTCCAATTGTATTTACATCATTGCAAGGATTGTCACAATTTTCACAAAAATACATATAGCTATATTACTCTTCTATATTAGAGTTTATTTACATCTATGTACTCTTCTATAGAGTAGAAAACCTTTTCTAATAAATACCTTTAGTTGCTTTGAGTTTTTTCTTTTCATCTGTTATACATTTTAATTTATTTGGTAAGTGATTATGCAACTCTTTAGCCTTGATTTCTACACTTTCAGTACCTAAAGTTCCTCTTAGTCTCTTAATATAATAGTTTTGCTTAGTTCTTGTATTGTGTTTGTGTATGTTCATATTCTTGCATTGATCGCTATAATTTTTTATTGTAAATTTAATACATTCATAGATATATAGTGCAGGGAATGTTAATGTATTGAAATCGTTAAAGACATTCCTGCAAGTGTCCATCCTTTTTAAATTACATATTATCCGCAACGCTCTCTTTTGCAATCTAAATATTCTAAGCATTGCCTTTTTTTGTACATTACCCCATAACACAACCCCATAGCTCAGATGTGAATGTATAAAGCATAATATATTTGTATAAGGCTCTTTCTGTCCATTATATGTGCTGATTGTCTTAGAATATATAGACCTGTATTTATTTTTTTAGCTATTTTTTCTTTATGCTTTTTCCAGTTTAATTTGTCATCTATTACTAACCCTAAAAAATTTGTTTCACTTACTTGCTGTATTAATCTATTTTCTATCTTTAGTTGAATATCGGACTGGCTCCCATTACTTAGTGAGATTTGCATCCATACTGTCTTATTAATATTCAGTGTCATACCTAAATTAGTTAGTTCTCTGTTGACTGTTTCTAATACTAAATTAGCTTTATTTTGCACATCTATTTCTGAAATGCCTTTAACTATAATCGTATCATCGGCATAACCTATGGCTAGACCATCATCCTGTATTATTTTTTGGAATAACGAGTTTATGTATAAAAGGAATAAAAATGGTCCAAGTTTTGAGCCTTGTGGAACGCCGTGTGTAACTTTGTTCATTGAGGATCTGATTTTATTTAATTTACCGCCTATATTATATACAATTTCAACACATTGTTCTCTATTTTTTAAATATGAATTCATCCAAGTAAGTGGAAGGCCCTTAATCCCGTAATTTTCTATTATTTTGGACAATTTATTTAAGTTTACACAATCAAATGCCTTAGATAAGTCAAGAAAAATTGTGATTATATATTCCTTACTGTCTATAGCTTTTATAAGAATGTCATTTCCTTTACAGATAGCATTTATTGTTGACTTCTTTTTTTGAAAACCGAACTGGTATTCCGATATAATATTGTACTTTTCGCAGAAGCTCTTTAGTTGATTTAAAAATAGGCCCTCTATTATTTTAGAGAATGTTGAACATAACGATATTGGTCTATAGTTTTCCATAGCGAGTTTTGAATTTTTTTGCTTGTATATCGGTCTCACTATTACCTTTTTTAATAGATTAGGAAATGTTCCAGACATGAAAGAAAGGTTGGTTAAGTAAGTTATTATTTCCTTTAATTCATATTTACAATACTTTACCATTTCATTTGAAAAGTCATCTAATCCGCAGGACCGCTTACATTTTAGAGTATTTATCTGTTTAACTACTTGTTCCTCTGTTACTTCTTTTAACACCATTGAGTTACACACCCTACTTCCGTTTGTATGTCCACTTAAATCTTGTTTAATTCCCAAGGATGTTACCAAGTTAATATAATACTCATTAAAACTGTTTGTTACATTTATTGGTTTTTTTATTAGTCTATTATTCACCTCAATATGTAAGTTTTCTGTCCATATTTGTTTCTTTTCTTTGTGTGATGCATTTATAATATTCCATGTCGTTTTGGTTTTGTTATCAGAATTTTGTAACAGTGTTTTATTATGTATCTTTTTAGCCTCATTTATTAGCCTATTTAGTATTTGCCTGTAATTATCTATATATCTGTATGATTTCTCATCTAAATTAGGGTGTTTTAAACTGTTTAGGAATTGCATACGTTTTTTTGATATATTTATACCTTTAGAGTACCAAATTTTAACCTTTTGTACCTTGTGATTTACTTTACGTATAGGTATAGCTGTACTTACACATTTCTGTGATATCTTGGCAAATTCCTCAAATGTTTCATTGATTTCATTCTTTATATACATCTCACTCCATGGGGCTGCTTTAATATTATTTTTCAATGCTTCTAATGTACTTTTATTTACTACTCTTTTATCTTCAGTTAGTTTTTTTGATTTATCTTTTAGATTACCTAAGTATTTACTTACTACTAGTTGCCCATAATGGTCACTAATTCCATTTCTAATAATCTTAACTTCAAAGCATTCCCTTTTGAGATTTGTACATACAAGATCTACACAGGTTCAAGTAAAATGAGTGTTAGTAAGGCAGTAAAAGAAACAGCTAAGGCTATCGGGTGTTCAGAAGCAGTAGTATGTAGATTAAAAAGGAAGTAATGAAAGGACCTTTAAGAACGCCATCGAAAAATAAAGCAAAAAGGGCGGGGAAAAAATGCTAGGTTAACGCAATATGATGGAACAGCGCAAAGTGTAGTGTAGCCAATTGTTCATTCTTTACTGTTTGCAAATATTCCACCCAGGCTGAATATAATTTTGTCACGGGTCAACAGTGATGAGACCCTACCAAATTTCTCAAGGGCCACTTTTAGTCGGTTCTTACATGATTTGGGGTCTGAATATGAAAGAAGCGGTAACAAGTGCACATTAATAGAAAGAGACGATATTATCAGATGGCGACACAAATATCTAAAAGATATAAAAAGGTTTAGGGACCAGGGGAAATCAATGCACAATTATATCTGAAATGTCTAGACTAGGTTTCATGTAACAATTAGAGGGATAGCATTACTTGCAAGAATATAAAGGATTTTATTGTATTTTCACAGCAGATTCCAAATTACACCACTTACCTGCATAGCCTTCCATTGTACAACAAAGGCTGAACTTATGGCCACCAGAATAACATATCCATATTCTCTTGGTACAACCAGTGTGATATCTGCTGGAGCCATTGTACTCAATATTCTGTAACAATTGAACACAGTCTCATGAATTTCATTGCATTAACTAGCAGAATACAGTTCAACTTAGGTGCCTTTCTTCAATGTTCTCTTTCTGTAATGCAGCATTACAGCAAATTATAGTATTAAAATTTTATAGTTTGGTTTCACCCACATCTCTAACCCAAGTCATAAAAACCTAATACAATAACGGTTTAACACTTAATGGAAATAATACACCAGCAATGTAATATTACTGTTTTATTTCTCAATGTAAACAACTCCTACATTAAATCTATAATCATACAACCAAAATTCATTCATCTATTAACTGTCAAATCCATTTATTTTTTAACTCATTGCACATACATTTACTTGAGATATTTATCTCCAGATTGTCGTTGGTCTGGGTGGCTCAGTTGGTTAGACGCTGGCCTACGGATCCCAAGGTCGCGGGTTCAAACCCGGCCCAGGCCGATGGTTTTTAAGTGTGCTTAAAAACGACAGCTCCATGTCAGTAGATTTACTGGCATGTAAAAGAACTCCTGCGGGACAAAATTCCGGCACACCGGCGACGCTGATGTGATCCTGGCAATTGACAGCGTCGTTAAACAACAAAATAATTTTAATTTTTCCAGATTGTCCTTACTGCAATCTCAATGCAATCCATTTTTCTTTTACCAACTGCTTCCTCAAATCTCTTGTTCCTGAATATTCAAATAAAATGTTCATTGCACCTACACAATTAACATACATTTTGTTTCAGGTTTCCGCTAGTTCCTTATTAGTCTCCAAATTCCTATTCTAAATCATGCTTAATGTTACCTTTCTTATTAGAAATGTCAACATAAACTTTCCTTGTATAATCTCCTTTTAATTCAAGATATTACAGCAAAGACCTTTTCTCTCTTGTAGCACCATATAAAATTTCTCTATCTCTGTCTTCAATTCTGCATCTAAACATCTTCCAGAAACCACCTATTAACATGGCACTTCCTAACCCTATCTCCCCTAGTTCATTTCATGTCAATTCATGTTTCACTTTTCTTCAAATTTTCTGTAACATACTGTAAAATGGGGTAACACCGATATTTAGTAGTAATCAGTGGCGTAGCATGACTATCAGACTCGAGTATGCAACCCAACGAATATTGTAAAATTCACTAAAATATGACCCCATTTAAACAGAATTGCCCTTCGCAGTTTTCATCTGTTATTTTCTGAAATAAATATTCAATAATACTGAGAGCATTCTTCAAAAGAGAATCTCTTTTCTGTCAGAACTTACTTCTGTAAATCAAATAAACATCTCTTCAATATTTCTGATGAAATTTAGTAACCAATGGTACAGAGTTGTTCTCACTATTGATGTCAGGAGTTTCATCTAGTATTAATAAAACAAAGAAGGCAGAAATTTCTTTCTTAATTCTGATGGCATTTTCACTTGAAATTAATTCCTTCTGAATATCAGGTGAAGTTGCACGCAAAACAATAAATTTTTCCAAGTGCACTTTCAGAGAGACGCCATATATCACCAATTCATTTAAATATTCAATATAATTGCCTCTGAAGATCCTTCATTCTTACTGTGACCATGAAAAGCAAGTGTCTGTTTTCCTAGAAAGCCCCCCAAAATGAGAAAGTAAAGCTCTGTTCTTTTTCACTTCAGTGTTATGCTGTTCAACTGAGAGCTTATACTAATCATTCACTGAAAATTCTATTCCTAGATTTATCCCAAACATTTCTGAATGTCTTTCACATAGTATGGGATTACAACAATAGTTGTGTTTTATGATTGCCTTATAAATGCTATTTAAATCTTCACAACCGCTAAAATTCCAAACTCACTTTTCTTTTGAAAAAAAAAAAAAAAAAAAAAAAGATAAACAAAATATTTGTTTAAAGTATAACACAAGCAGGAGTCCCTTTCATAAACTTTGACATTGAAATGCCCTGTACATTTTCTAATGTTCGTCATAATATTGAGTGTGTGCTTTGAGTCAACAATGGCATTGAAACGCAGCTTTGCTTACGCCCTAGCTCTGATTCACATTGTGATGTCATGTATGTAACTGTCTCTCTTGCATACCCTTGCCCCCAGAATCTGCACAAATCTTAACCTGCATGTGCTTTAATAGTGACCAACTGCCCAAATCATATTCAAATGTCCACAATTTTATTGAAGAACACACATACAAGAAGTAAAACAAATTGTGAATTACTCCCTATTCACGACTATAAATGCAATGATGTCAGAGTGATTCTCAACATGAGGTGTGGTCTTGCATACCTTGGCTCAGGCACACTATACCAACTTCCTCTAGCTAACGACAGATGCCGTTGACCCAATCTTTGTTTCCAAACATACTGCTGCAGAGTGCCGCAAATTCAAATCAAGTTTACGAAAGCTTGATTCTTAATGATATTAAAATGATTATGCACAACATAAATATAATGAACAATTTGACAATCAGTTTGAGGAAAATTACAGGTTATGTAATACAACTCTCACATCCATTGATGCTGTGTCCTTGGTAGTAATACCAACCATTTATGCTTTCAGAGAATTAAAACTATTTACAAAATATGTTCAATGAATGTCATGACACGACATGCGCGAGGTATTTATTTCCACAACAATAAACACTCAGTTTAAAGTATATTGCTATTGTCATTATCTGCAAAGAAAATGAAAACAATGAGTAGAAATAGCAGTTCAAACTGGCAGAATACTTTATTTCTATGGCCACGTTGACAGTCAAAAGATGATAGATTGATAGTCGCTTTTAATTTTAATGGTATCAAGGAAATATTTATACAGTAAACATGTTTATTTTCTCCCTGCAATTATTGGCTTTGCATGTAATAGAAGAATGTATCTTTTTAGGGAATGTATCTTCCGATCAAGGAAGAACACACAGGAAATTGCCACGGTCACAAACATAAATTCAAACCTGAGTACACGAAAAATGATTTAACTACAGTGTGGAATAGTAAAATGTCCACGTGAAAAGCCAACAGGATATATGGCATTAAATGATACGCTAAGACAAGGGTATAAACTAAAACGTGGCAGACCCGCAGTTCTAAATGCGAAAGTACAGTGATCTTAAAGAGGGTCTATTACAATGCACAAAATGGAGGTTCCCCTTAAGGCTAAGGAAAACACATGATAAAATCTTCTTCGGTTTAACAGCCTTATTAGGCCAAGAATGCTCCAATGATCCCCCTCCATCCAATGCTACTCTTTTCCAATGGCTTCGACTGATTGCCTTCAGATCTCTTTCCACATCATCGAGCCATCTGATGGGTGGTCTTCCAACTTTCCTGGTTGCATATAATGGATAGGTGAGTGACCGTTTTACATGGATTATTATCCTCCATCATATTCAGATGCCCTAGCCATCTCAAAATACAGGGTATCAAAACCAAACAGGAAGAACAGGGAAAAGATTCAGGAAAAACAGGCCAGGCATGAGACGGATTCATGGTTTTTGGAACGGAATCAGGAACAACAGGCCAGGCATGGGATGGATTCATGGTTTTTGGAATGGAATCAGGAAGCAACTGTGAGGTGTGGAGAGAACATAAAGAGATCTCAAGTAGCAGTAACATGAGAAATGATCTACGAGGGTGATTTAAATATAAACGGTAATTTTGTTAAAAATATTTATTGATTAAATATATACACAAGTGGCTACATCAACATTTCTCTATATAGCTTCCTTCACACTGTACACATTTTTGCCAACATTTCGGAAGCTTGAACATTCCTTCTTCAAAAAAAGTTTGAGGGCGCATCGCCAACCCATTGTGCACATGCTCCTCGACGTCGTCGTTGCTTTCGAAATGTTTCCCTCCAAGCGATTCTTTCATGGGTGCAAACAAAAAATAGTCTGGGGAGGACAAGTCTGAACTATAGGGAGGGTGTTCAAGGGTTTCCCAGTGCATGTCTGCCAATGTGTCCATTGTCAAATTGGCAGTGTGAGACGTGGCGTTGTCTTGGAGAAGGATGACATCTCTGATGGGCATACAACATCTTTTGCTTCAGTAGGCAGCTTTTACAGACCTTAACAAGCGGCAATAGTAAGCTGCAGTCACTGTACGTCGATCATGAAGAAAATCAACAAACTTCTGATGCGATTTCTTCAACAGAGGAGCGGTGATCACCTTCAATAAGCTCTCAAACGGCATGGATGTTGTCATGTGAGATTTGACCTTGGGCGTCGAGCATGACTTTCTTTTCCACAAATTCTCGGCCACCCTTAAATTGTCTGGCCCAAGTAAACTCTCGATTCTGTGACAGTGTAGTGTTCCCAAACTGTGCCCTTAAATGAGTTAAAATCGCCGAAGGTATAACCCCTTCATTGGTTAAAAACTTGATAATAATGCGTTGCGCAACAGACGTTGCTCACTCATGGCTGTACTGACGACACAACCTAGCGAAGCAGCTAACAAAGCTAGTTCCCCCTCCCTAACACACCAACCTTCAACCCCCCCACTCCACTGCCCCGCTCTGAACTGCTTCCTCTGTGATATGCAACAATTACCGTTTGTATTTGAATTACCCTCGTAGAAGCATTTTGACAACTCTGGAGGAATATTACCCTGGGTGTCTGATTATGTATCACATGACAAATATGCAGTTGATATTTGCTTAAGGAATATATTTTCGGAAATATTGGATATTGTTCCGAATCTTAAACTTGTAAAAGTGTTTTCTGATGGAGCTGCTGGTCATTTTAAGCAGAAATACACATTGAGTCATGTGACATATCTTTTCGAAGTATCTGGAATCCAAATTGAATGGCACTTCTTCGAATCCTATCATGGAAAGGGGGCAGTAGATGCAATTGGAGGACAAGTGAAGAGGATGGCATGGACAGCTGCGAAAGCAGGAAGCAGGATTCAGAGTGCTGAAGAATTTGTTAATACTGTTAGAAAGAAAACTAAAATATGTGTTCTTGAGGTTTCTCTGCCTGAAATTGAAGAAGCAAAAGAATTTCTCGACAAAAGATTTGAACATATTTCACCTATACCGTCCACTCAGCGGGTTCATTATGTTAAAGTATTGCATTTAAATGTTGTGGAATATGCTTTTCTTTCACGTGCAGAAAGTATCAGAATGATGCACAACTTTCGGAAATAAAAACAGTGTAGTGATATACGCGTGTACTACGAGGCTACTGCATCTAGCGTTCCTGTACTATAAGGAGTCCAACCAGTAACTAGTGTGTTACAGGTATGTGCTGTGTGCTCTCATGTGTTGTCTTTGTTATGGTTTTGAGTCAGCTTTTTATACTTGCAATGACGTAACTGTGATAAGAAATGAGAGCTGTCAACATCTGTTTATTCTGTTTATGTTGCATGACATTAATGCTTCTCCAAAGGAAATGATTATTGTCAAAACGATAAATACAATTACACACCTGTATGTATTACATGTATGTAACGTATAATACGTATCACTATGATTTACCATATGTTATACCATGTAAAACAAAGACAAGCTATTACAATTTTCGCAAATGTCAGTTAGACACAAACTCATGTCAGTTAGTCACGCTGACCTTTTGAATAAATATCTCCAGATGAGAATAACATGCCAAACCTTTTTTCAGGTCATTTGAAAGCTTGGAAGTTCCTCTCTCAAGTGATTTTTCAGGACAAATCAAATAAGAAAACTTTCAGAGAAAACGAAGGACAAACGTTTGAAGTTGGACCTGCAGTTGACAAAAATGTCAGTTAGTCATGAAAAGTTTAGCGCTCATTATTAAATAATTGTTTCACTTTTTTAAGGTTTTTATATTTCCTAATCACAACCGCCAATGTATTCTCTGTCATCGTATGTCGTTAAAATAACATTTTTACACCTATATTGACCATTAGAAAGACATTTTAAGAAGAAAATGATGTGTAAATGTCAGTTAGTGACACGCAGAATTGCTCTATACTAGAGGTCTCATTAAAAGTGTCAGACAATTGCAAATGCTCACAACATATGTTCAGATACACAAACACACAAGTAAACACAAGGCAAACAACGATAAAAATAGAATGATGCCAACAAATTTATCTATTCTATTCTTTATTGACTGTACATTTCTAAAATACAAATATTCAGACATGAACAAGATAAAACAAGAAGTGTGTTTACAATTATTAGCTGAGTTACATACAATATACATTACAGAGCAATTGCAAGTCAATATTACAGGTCATCATTACCATACAGTCTTCACATATTTTCTCAAGAGTATTTTCAAATTGTTTAGCTTTTAGCTTTAGTTCATTGGCCATAGAACTGCATAGAGAAATATGGGCATCATCAAAATATTTAAGAGTATAAGACAATATTTACAACATGAAGATTAAAAATAACTTACACAAACTTATTTAACTTGAAAGTATTAACATACTCTATATAATCATATGTCAGAACTCGGTTAAGCAGAATATTTATACAAACACTGACAACTAGTATTACTCTTCAAGTCAGCACAGAGGCAATCTCTAGCTAATGCAAGTATTGCTAGCTGGGGCTAAAGGAAGGCATTGATTATAGGACTGCAGACAGCAGAAGATAAGACAGTTTATGTTACTGCTGGTTTCATCATCAGGCACTTGCTAATCAAGTGTTGCAATATCAGCAACAAGGTTTTCGAGTCTGTTGCTATGGAAACGTCTTAGCTCTGATTCTTCTTTTTGCTGCTATGATGACCACTATGGTGTATCCATCCCCTCCCACTCATTTAAATGTTTCTGCAATATGGTTAGCAACTCAATCCCCTTCTTGATTGATGCCAAGTATACTATAGTAAGAAGTGTAAAACCCTAATACACAGCCACAGGTGTGACATGAATAGCAAAAGTTAAATTTACAAATCTATAGGTACTATTTATCCTCATTCAACCATTCAAGCTTCTCAAAGTCAGGATTGTTAGGCGTCACATGACGGGATGGTCCAGCAAAAATAGCAACATTGCCACTACATCTATCCGGAAGTAGGTAATATCTAATATCTGGAAATGTGAACTTTTCTCACAGGTACTTCTGCTGGCCATTGCGCCACTTTGGTATTAGCTATTAAATTACCTTACTAAATATCTCTCCCCTTTGATTAATTCCTATCCGCCGGATCTTCAGGATAGAGCAAGTTCACATCAAACAACACGCGCATAACAAACAATTTATTAAAACAATTTAAAAGGTTTAAACAATATATATATGCTAAGTAAAACCTTTCTAACATTACATCAGATCTGGTGAAATTAACAATATGAGAAAACCACAAATCATATGCACAATTCAAACATTTTAAAACCTTTTTAAACTTGTCCTAACTACACAAACTTACAAAACTCAAGACTTCTTTTTTTATTTTATACAACAAACTTGACCTACACTATATAACACAACCCCCTGAATGCTCCTATACCATGACAAAAATGGAATTACATTCTCGCTGATCGCTGATTCCTTATCTTGGTAGAATTCCATCAGGAGTACATCCTTGGTTCCTTTCAGCGTTCTGTTCTTAACTTCCTCTCCTTTACTTTCAATAGACTTCCCTTTAGTCTGTTTAGCTCCTATACTCTGTTCATCTAGAGATTAGAGGAGACGTAAACAAAGCCACGTGCGTTTTGACCACTCTTGACGCTTTCGCCGTCTAAATAGTCCCTATAAGAAATACTGTTACTGAGTTCTAAATTGTCACTTAATGTTTGCTAAAGCATGAACTAAGTGTACTAAGCATAGTTAAAGTGTAGGAATGCGCAGTTAAGTGAATCTGTAACCAGCCTAACTCAATCTGCGCGCGCATTATTCAGTATGAAAGTAACATGGCGGAATAAGTGAGTGTTGTAAAACATAAGCGTGGCAAACCATTGCGAAGTGTTGAAAAGACAATAATATTGAACGTGTTTAACAAGTTCTGCGAGAAATATCCCGAACTTGCTATAGAAGACGTGATGAAATTAACATCCGAGTTTACCGGTGTGTCAGTTGCAAGTATTTACAACACACGCAAAGAAAAATCATCAGTTGGTGAATATCCCAGCCAAAAACTTCCACGTACCAGATAAATGGTGGATGTAGTTTGCGACGAATTTGTGAGTGTGAGATCTGCAATCCGTCGAAAAGTTCATCAACATTGTTAACAATGAACCTCTACCTTAAACAAAGTGCTGTTGGCAGTTAACTCTGATCCCAATCTTCCAGATTTAAAACAAACTTCCCTCCACAAGCTGCTTCTGGAGATTGGTTTCGAGATTGTGAGCAGGAAATGAAAAAGTATTATTGTGGACAGAGATGACATAAGTAGCAGTTAATTTCCATGTGCTACATGTTATTTGGATCAAGTAAATATATCCTTTTAGTAGTGTAAAATGCATATTATATCTACGCGTAGCGGTAGGTAACCGTGTTGCGTCATTGTGAAAGCACGTGGCCGCGGAGTGATACAAACCGGTGCTTTGTTTATATCTCCTCTAATCTCTTGATGAACAGAGTATAGTTTGTTACAGTCTTTTCCTGGGGATTTTTCTGAGCTTTCTTGTTTCTTTTCCTTTAATGGTTTTGCTATTGATTCTCGATTTTCTTTTTGTTGTTTACCAGTAATTACTTTGGTAACATCCTTGTTTGTATTTTTCCATTCCTTTACAGGTGAAGCTTCTTGCCTTTTTGTTTATAAAAAGTTTTGCTAGATTGCTCTTTTTCAGCATCTTTTTTTAGCGGTCCCTTTATATCTGCTTGTTCATCACTTGATGTATTTCCTTGCCCAACATGTGACTTTTGCTTACCCTTAATTTTTCCTTTCTTGCCAGTTGGTTTCCAGTCATCGCCTGTATATGAGAGCTGGGCAAATGCAGACTGTTCTGCAGATTTGAATCCAAACGCAAATACAAGAACAACGTATATTAATACACATCCTACTGGAAATGCATAATGGGGATTGACAACTTCAGACGGTTCCATTTTCCACGCCCTCTTCAGTTCAACTCCACTGTTTACGTCAACACTAACCGTTCCACTCTCAGGACATACCCCCTGTGGCTGCTCCCAAGCCTATAATAATTTCTTCTATATCAACCAACGGTATTACTCTTAATACCATTACAGCATTTATAACCATCTCTGCCATAGAAATATCTGGCTGGCTTCAGCTTCTTCACCATCACCAGCATCTTCATCTTTGACATCTTCATTGCCATTGCAAGTGTCCTCTGTTGGTGGATCTGAATCGATGTCTACGATTTCTCTACCTGTGTATCATGCTCACTTTCAACAGTATAGCCACTATCAACATTACCTTCCTCGTCACTTATATCTTCAAACTAAGAAACGATAACCTCAATTGCCTAATAAAATCTGAACCCTGGTATCTATAGTACGTCTCTAAAACATTAACCTCACCTGGACAGTAAAAAAACTTACAGCGCACATATTTAATGTGAAATAAACACTAGAACGCTTGTATGAGAGACATTATGTCATCAGTTAAAGGTTAAACTATGTAAATTAAGATGTAAATGGATTTAAAACATTTGGATAATAAGTTAGCGGCTTTTATTTAATCAATACATCTTAATCAAAATATAAAATCATTTTATCATTAACTATAACCATATGCATATTGGGCACAATTCCACTTTCTTTCAAATATGTTGGCAAGTGTGGTAATGCTCTGTCAAATCAAAAGTGAGAGTATCCTTTAAATTTTTTTCAGAAAAAAAAAAGCAATGGTTCTGCAGATTGTGGCATATGAGTCATTTAACGTCAAGTCGCACAGCAAATTTACCTCTACCCCTTCAATTTACATGAAATTTATTTTGCATGTTCAACTTGGCATTCCATTAGACCCCCTATTTGTTTGCCCCAGGAAAAAAATATTTCGGCTGATATTAAATACCAAATTTCTGAAAAAGTGACATGCACAACATAATTTGATTGACTATATCTTTGGTTCTAATTGTCCAAATTACGTGATCTTCATTGCAAATTAAAGATAAAGAAACACTTTGTCATCAATAGTTAAAATTCTCTTTACCGTGTTTTCTTATTAAAATTATCAATTTTCTTCAAAATGGTTTTCAGAACTTAACCTAACAATTAATTTTTATATAAATATATCCTTGGATAAGTTGTTAATCATTTCAGCATTTCAGAAATTTTCAGAATTGAATTCCTCTTTAACAGCATGGCAAAAAATTATCTTTGCAGCCGTGTGCCAATCACTCACACTTGGTATTAGGCTACATCCACGGCCGACTTTACACAGGTAGGAATGCATAGAACTGGCAACACCGAGAAGCTTGTACTTGTATTTAACTGATCTTCCCAAGTCTGCCACTGCAAATTCCATTGATTTCAGAATATTCTCTGCGGTGTGGTAGAAATTTACTGCATTTTCTATGTATGTGGATGCTCTTACTGCAATAATTAAAGACCTAAGGTAAGATCTGAGATCATTTTTAAATTAGTTTGCACTATAATTCAGATACTACCATTAAGGTTAAGTTTAGAATTAAAAACTAAGTATAAAATTAAATCATTCAAATGCCAAATATAAATAGTAAGCCCTTTGCTTCAAATACTTTCAGTTACTCTTGTATTAATTGTATGTACATTTGTATCTTTTCAAATGCCTGACAAATGCTGTGATCCTGAATGCAGCAGCAATTATGAATCCAGTAATGGGGGCTATGTTACACTATTCAGATTTCCCTCAGACCGAGAAATGCATGCAAAATGGGTCAAACATATTCCTAGGAAGGACTGGAATCCATCTAACAGATTGGTTGTTTGCATCAATCATTTTGAAGCATATGATGTGATGAAATTTAATGTGTATAAAGATGCTGAAGGTAATGAAATTACACCCCGTGCTCATCCAAAGCTGAAAGATACTGCTGTGCCATGTTTGTTCTCCAATTTACCAATTTAAGCAAACGAACTGGCAGCTTCAGTGGCATTGCTCGAACAAATCCAGATGATAGAAGGATAAAGGCAGACAAAAAAATGAACAGTGGTTGGCTGATGTGATAAGTGGGTTTAATGACATGTGAAATGTTTGAAAATAAAATAAGGAATGTGAACAAGTGGTACAAGGTTGTTTTCTGCAATTTTATGTGCTTTTACTAAATTTCTTTTCAAGGCATACCTAAAGTTGTTAGTAGTGTTAAGGCAGATGACACACTTAGTATCCAAAATTGTGTTGGTAGCTATAATGTAAGTTAAAAATAAAAGTGAAATGAATTCTGCCACCATTAGTGAAACTTACCAGATGGTCGCAACTGGAAAATACATTACTAAGATGTGTTAGCATGAGTGAAAATTCAAATGAGGTTTCATTGTTTGTCATTTAGCATGGAGCATCACGTCTGCTCTTATTTCAGAGAAATCTGAAGCAGCTTTTTTGAAAATGAGAAACCAACAACTTTGACAAATTTTAAGACAATTTGTTTCCTGAAATACTGATCTCTCATTTTTTGATCAGGATTATTGTCCTTGTGGCAAACCATTATCAGATATAAGAGAAATCATTTAAATACAATTTCAAATACACCTATAAATAATTATACAAACCATAAAAATGACAGTTTGGTCCATGTGCAGCAATCAAATAAAAAGCGAAAGCTTGCAGTTTTTCTAGGAGATAAACGGTATATATGAACAGAATTGAAATTAAATTAATTATTAAGGACTTGTATCTTATGTCATAGCCATATAGGCTATTTCAAAAAGTTGCAGAAAAAACATAAGATCTGGTGCAGCCTTGCTGTTTAAAATACATTTACTTATGTTATGTTACATTATTTGTGTTACAAAACAAACCTTATATAATATATTGTATACAAACTACATCTGTGTGAAATAAATGTTGATAAACTGCAGATTGCACATTTTTGTTTCATAAGTCCTGATCTTCTGTCTAGGTTATGTTCTACTGAAATGTAAATATTCCTGGCAGGGGCAGGGGGGGGGAGGATGTATCACCACCAAAAATTTGGAAAGTATTAAGGATGTAACTAAAGAAAAAAGTATTCTCCTGCATCCGCCCCTGATAATAGCTGGTACGAAGGCTGAAGAGATACTGGTGCTTATAACTCGCATTGTATTACTATTATTATTACTATTATTAATCAAATGCTAAGGAAAATTAGTTTTTTTCTAAACTTGTTGATATTTTCTTTGTGCATTTTGAATAACTGATAGGCCAGAATCACTAAAAAAGTTGGAGTTAGGGATTAATTTTCATTATTCTATTGTGGAATTTTTTTGTAATACGCCAGAGTAGAGAATTTCAACAATATTGAATGAAGTTACATATATTTGGTATTTTGCTGTTCATCTTCACGCTAAATAAATAACAAAGTTTCCAGATTAATCCATTCAAACACATTTTCCCTCCCCACAGATATCCTTTAAGAATTTTGGCATATGTATAAAAAACCTATATTGCTCAAAAGTTGGTAAGTTTTGGTACCAAATGTGAACTTTAGAAAATTCGGTAGCACAGATCTGTTGAAAACATATCTGCCTTCTGTCACATGCACCTGCAACGTTGACACACTGTAGGGTCCGACTTGTGAAGAGTTGGCCGTGCCTACATCCCATGTAACTGAGGAAGGTGACTATACCCGGTGAGGTTTATCTTGTCTCTGGCCTAAAGAATGAAAAAGACATATGTTGATAAGAGATGCAGATACTCACTGCTGTGTCCGTTATGGGGAAAACAGGAGAAAATTCGGCCGCTTCAATCCAACCAGTGTTAGACTGAAGGGGCAAGTGTGAATAGACTTCCAACGTTCTAGCCCTGCCCCTAACTGGCCAACACCCAATTTATATTCCTACTGAATTAGTCTTTCCTACGCTCTTCACATAAACCATCTCGCTCCCGTTTCATTATAATTGTCTCTGTGGAATAATTCAGTGAAATAAACCATGCGTCGTTAACAGAAGCGGACCTGCTCGCAGCAACTATGCAGCACACTTGCTCTGGTAAGTGAATTTATTGTGATAGAACAAAATGGTATTTTTTTATAGTTTTAAAGTGTTGGGTTGTGGTTGAATTATGAGTCTTTTAAATTATTATGGATCCTTACGTTAACAGAAGCCAGTACAATGCGTGCTTTAATCCATTTAATGAAGAAGAAAATATAAAAGAAGGAAATCTTTGCGACGTGTGACATGTGTTACGTTGAAATTGAAGTTGGAGAATATTAAGTTAGCATCTCAGCTGAAAGTGTACAATATTTGCCGGGTAAAAATTTCAAAACTTCCTAACCCTGAACAAATAATTTGTGAGCAAAGTGTAGCACGGAGTAGTCTCAAAATTTCCAATGATACATATTATTTGTTTTGAACATACTTCTGTGTTTGTATAACATAGTGGGTGTCCCAAAAAAACAGACAGCGCTTGGTATGTTGTGTGGGATGGCAATCAATAGAAAATTACATATCAAATTAAAAACTGTACTTAATCTTTCATTTGACCCCTGAAAGAAGAAATTTGGATGATTAGAACCAGAGATACATTTGGTCAAATGAAGTGGTGCATGCTATTTTTCGAAAATTAATATATTTAATATCAGTCAAAATAAATTTTTCTGAGAAAACAGAAAAATACAGGTCTAATAGATTACCATGTAACACATGCAAAGAGAAAATCAAGAAAATCGGAGCCGTCAAGGTCAAGTTTCGTCAAATTTTGTGTGATTTGACGCAGAATGACTCCTGTATATTATTTTTGTGTACTACTATTTCCAATGATACATATTATTTGTTTTGAACATACTTCTGTGTTTGTATAACATAGTGGGTGTCCCAAAAAAAATCACAGACAACGCTTGGTATGTTGTGTGGGATGGCAAACTGATTGGCTTTCAAATAGGAACCCCTGTCCGGAAATGCATGGTTTGGATGCTGGAGAGCGTTGAAGTCTGAGAACAAATGGTTGACAATTTGTTAACATTCATTTTGGTATTTTGATATGGAAGGTATGCAACCATTTAGCCATTTGTGAACTAGAATGAACAACCTGAGCATAATAATATTCCTGCACATGTGCTAAATTCCTACATAGTCCTTGGTGTGCACCTTACTGTGTTACTTGTGAGTCTCCTACATAGTCCTTGGTGTGCACCCTACTGTGTTACTTGTTAGTCTCCAGTACAGTAACGTTTTTTAGCAGCAGTGCGACACATACTAGTAAACAGCTGTTGAAATGACCAACATGAGCCCCAGCACACTTTGATGTAGATGTGCGGAATCACCTCAACATCGCATTTTCAAATTGATAGATTGGTAGAGGTAGACCAGTTCCATGGCCAGCATGGTCACCAGATCTGACACCTCTCGACTACTTTCTGTGGAGTTGTACGAAGAGTATGGTGTACGGCACTCCTGTAACGTCAGCAGAGTAACTTATGGCCTGAGTCCAAGGAGCAATTGAAAATCTTCAAAGGCAACCACACGCATTGGGTCATGTGCATGAGGCTCAGCACCGCCGATATAGGCTCTGCAATGACGGAGGAGGTACACAGTTCGATGCCCATTTATAATGTTGATAGCTCGATGTTGAGTTTACCAATCAAATGTGAACATGCATGCATCTCTCACTTCGATGCGCTAAAGTGCCCAAATCGTGCATTTCTGGAGAGGGGTTCCTATTTAAAAACATCATTTTGCCATCCTGCACAACATACTAACCATTGTCAATGTTTCTTGGGACACCCTGAATATGTACAAGGGACCAGTAAAGTAAACTTACTTTGCTGAATAGTGTTCCACGTGGGATTTTTATGGTAACTTGCTTTATTAGTATTAGTTTTTTTTTTTTCAGTTTAACAATTACAGATCCATTTTAGAATACATGCCCCATATTGGAATACCATAAGTTAACCTGGGGTAAACATACCCAAAATACATGGTTTTTAAAATGCTGATGGTACATACTGAACTTGCTACTCTAAAAGAATAATATACTCTGAACAACTTATTGGCCCAATAATTAAGATGTGCATTCCAATTTAATTCTTCATCAATCCAGATTCTTGGAAATTTTGTTAGGAATACATAATTTATGCGGTGATTATCAATTTCAGACCATAATCTAAGGAAACGCAAATCATGTTACACAAGTTCTGTACCTATAGCACTTTTTTTTTGGGGGGGGGGGAGGGGGGGGAGGATAATTTAACTTCATTTTAGGATACATTCACTGCATCAGTATTGGAAAGAAGTCTTATATGTTTTAAAATTGCATATCTGGGAAAACGCTCCACATTGCCTTTTGCATGCATTTAACATTACTGCGCACTCATTTATTGGACAACTTGTAGTAGCACATGTACCTGACAATTATTTACAATCAGGATATGGTAGTTCTAGTTATATATGTATGTACATGAAATAAAGCACTAACAATAAGATTGCATATTAGAGTCAAGGCTCAACATCACTTATTGCACATATTCGTGCACTCCTTTATCGCACAACTTGTAATACATGTGACAATAACTCACACTTAGAATATGTAGTTATGGATGTGCATGCTTGAAATAAAGGGTAATGGTGGCAATCATGGACCCTGGCCCCAATGGGTGCCTGCCCACCATCCCTCAGGCAAAGTTGTTCCTCCTCTACTACTTGTAATCACACAACGTGAGCGCCCCACACTTCACCATGCATTGGCTACTTACTATAAGTAGCAGAGAAAGCAACAACCTTAATGACGGCAAATGTATTATACATGTATCTGCATAATTATTTATTGTAATCTATTTCAAGGAATGACATTAAGGCTGAACATTCTGGATCTTCTCCAATTTCCACTACAGGAAAAAGAAAGAAAATAATCCAAATTAGTCACTACACTTTTATTAAATAACTTCTGTAACTATAGGAAGTGCACAGTAATAAAATTGTAATTTTCTGAAGTGTGATCAATAAATACTAATCACCTGAAATAATTTCAAAAAAGGCAATTTACTTAAGGGGCAAAGACATAATGTCAAACAATTCCTAGCAATGGCCTGTATATGAAAGATGCCTCACTGTCATTGTTGCTATCTATTCTACAGAAATCAACAACCTTTCAACTTCTAGCTCATATAATCTACCTTTATTCTTGTTATCATCAGCAATTTTTTTGGTCTTCTCAGTTGCAAAACTATGATGTATATCATTTCTCACACCTATCAATGAAGAAATTTCCTTCATTATGCAACTATTATAACTGCCATCATTTACTTCACCTGATACATTCTTCCTGGACGGCTGAATGACAAAGATAGTTGTGCATATTTTCTGATGTGCTGTTTGCTTGTCAACTGATAACATGTACTGGTTACATGTGCAAATTATCCTTTCTCTGTCCCCATGTTTTGAAATAAATAATAAATCTATGGCTATTATATGAGCATGAGAACAATCAAATAATGACACATTTATCACATTATTGATGTGCATTGAGAATTTCTCCCTTGTAGTACCCTTTATTTATTTTTATTTTTTTATTTTTTATTTTTGAAAATTCAGTTTAAAATTTTCTTCAAAGAGCAAACTGGAATATACTTTTCGCTATCCCTAGCATGGACCTTGGCCATGGCACTGCTAAGAATTTCCCAAAGTAATAAGACATGCACACAGAAGAAGATATTCTGCATGTTAGTGAGGTGATACGTACCATAAACAAGAGGATTCTGTGTATGGAGAAGCACAATAAATTTAATAGTAGTCATCTCCATTGTGCTAAACTCAATAGGTGGAGAGAAAAAAAAGTGAATTATGCTGCCATACAAAACTTACTGATTTGTTTAAGACAATGCAAAATTAGGTTAGTGTGAAATGGGTGCAGTGTAATTGTATGTAAATTAAGATCGATTGCAGGACTAACCGGTGTACAAATGCATTTAAAAGTGGTGTATTTTACCATATATTGCATACTTTACAATGAACTGTAATTTATTATTGCAAGAATGTTTCCCACCACCTTCACGGGATAGACTTTTATCACTTCTAAGCTTACATTTTGATATACCGCCGAATCTTCATAATAGTGGAGGAGTTGCGATTTATGTTGATAATTCAATCAAATTTAAAGAAATAAATTGTGTTGATCTTGCGGAAGAAATAGTATGCGAAATAGCTGTGATTGAACTCATCCTAAAGAAAAGGTATATTATAGTAGTTGGAGTTTACAGATCCCCCTCAGCTAACAAAAATGATTTTCTAAATAGCTTAGAGAAAATACTAGACACAATGCAGGTGGGCAAAATTAAAATAATTATGGGAGATGTAAATATTGATTTGTTAAGTAATAACACAGCAAAACGCAACTTAATGGAAACAGTAGCTAAGCAGAACTTGAAAATTGGGATAACTGAACCTACTAGGGTGACAAAACAGGCGAAGATGTGCATTGATAATGTATTCATAAACCTACCTAAAAACAAATGGGAAACAAAGGTAATAAAAGCTGGAATAGGAGACCACTGTGGTCAAATTTTAGAAGTACAAATAAAACGAGATGTACAACAAAATTTTTTGAATACAAGAAGCAAATAAACAAACAAAACTTAGAGAAATTTAAGGACTTCTTTTCACATGTAATTTGGGATGATACATATAGAGCCAAGGACATTAATGATAAATACAATAGTTTTAATAATAGATTGCTGCATGGTCTAAATCCTAGTGCACCTCTAAAAAGATTAAAATGAAGTCAGCCACAAAACATCTTAAAGTGCAAAATGGATGACAAAAGGCATAAAAATGTCATGGGAGAGAATACGATTTCTAAATTTGATAAAAAGTCCACATATGGGTGATGAATCATTAAAATATATAGAGAATTATAATATAACACTTAGAAATGTAATAGAAAAGGCTAAAATGTTATACAATAGGAAATTAGTGGTAAAAACAGAAAATAAGACCAAAGTAATCTGGAAAATAGTAAATAATATTCATAAGCAAGGGAAATGTAAATATGATGAAAATATTGTTATTAAAAGTGGACAAACAGAAATTAAGAATCCAAACGAGATATGCAACTTGTTTAACAGCTACTACATGAATATAGTGAGTCATCTAAATAGATCAAAATCAACAAGCTGTACACCAAATTTAATAAAACTCTTGGGACAAATGCACTCTATGGAAATATTTGAAGTAACAGAAAAAAATGTAACTCAGGAAATAAAAAAACTAAAAACAAAAAAATCCAGTTGTATGGATGAAATATCTTATGAAATTCTAAAGCACCTTAAATATGAGATGGCAAATGTCTTAACTCATAATGCAAATGCATCACTAAATCAAGGCAAATCTCCGGAGGTATTAAAAAGTGTAATAATGACACTGTTACATAAATGAAAAGGAGATAAGACGAGTGTAGAAAATTATAGATCAATTACATTATGTTCTACCTTTTCCAAAACTATAGAAAGTGTGTATATAAAGCAACTTCAAGTCTTTCTTAAAAAATTGAATATCATATCAGAGTGGCAATTTGGCTTTCAAGAAAAAAAGTCAACAATAAATGCAATTAATAAGCTAAATGATATTATAATATCAGCACTGAATAATCGTGAAAAAGTAATTGCCATGTCTTTAAATCTGTCAAAAGCGTTTGATTGTGTAAATATAGATATGTTGTTAAATAAATTAGAAAATTATGGAGTCAGGGGATTTGCAAAGGATTGGATCAGTTCATATCTAAAAAACAGATGTATGTGAATGACATATTTGAATTGATTCAAAGAAATGGAGCATTAACCATTGGGTACGCAGACGACATGACTATAATAATTAAAGCCAAAACAAGTACGGAGGTGGAAGAAAAAGCAAATTCACTGCTTAAAATAGTGCAAGAGTATTACTCTAGTTTAGACATGGTAATGAATATTAAAAAACCTCTATAATCAATTTTGAATTGAAAAAGAGCTCAACCAGTAGTAATAAAATAGAAATAAATGGAGAAATTATATCGGAAATAGATCATAGTAATTTTCTAGGAGTGATTGTTGACAAACAGCTAAACTGGAAATCATACATTAAAAATATCTCTAACAAAAATAAATAAAGGTATATATAATGAAACAGGCTAGAAATATGATGGATAAAGAAACTGTAGAGCAGATTTACTTCGCTTTCATTTATTCTCATATAAAATATGGAATTATCCTTTGGGGAAATATCACGGAAACAGACATGAAAAAGGTATTCACATTGTAAAAAAGGGCACTCAGAATAATGGCGAGAGTGGATAAGCGGCATTCGTGTACACAAATTTTCAATATATATATATATATATGATAGCATAACAATCATTATATTGGACAAAGAGGAGCAAAAAGATAACAATGTTCATAAGTATGGATTAAGAAATAATAATAAATATTTTAGATCTACATTAAGGGGTACCTTAAAATAATCGAGATGTAAGAAGTATGGGGAAACAATTATTTAATAAGCTACCTAAAGAAATATAAATCATTGAAAATAACAAATGTACCTACATCAAAAATTATACAAAAAATGTTTAATAGAAAATGCTTTTTATAGTCTAAAAGAATATAAATCGGTAGGTGTTCGGCTATTGGGTCAAGCTCCCTTCTCTCTTGTATAGCACGCTGTGGCTGTGCGGCGGCGGAAGGGAAATGGAGGGGAAACGGAGGGGAAGTGCCTCTATCGGTGTCAGTGGCGGTTGTCGGTCACGCACGGATGTATTTCCGACAAAATTTTATGAATTATTTATTCATTCATGCATTCATTTAGTTATTTAGAAAAATAGAATTTTTACAAAAAGGTCCGCGTGTGTGCGTATGTGTGAACAGCATACTTCAAAACGAAAAGTAGATTAAAAACCAAAGTTGTTATAAATAATATATAAATGCGACACGAAGATTTAACAGAAAACTTCTCTATCCTAATCTACCCTTTACATGGAACATTTTTCTTCAGCTTTTATTGGCGTTATCACGTTTTTGTGAGAGAAAAATGAAATTACAAGTCGTATGGGAGCGTAGTAAAATCATTTCGTGCGCGTTAATACGAATATGGTGTGTAATAAACACTCGGAAGGAGTCGTAAAATGTGGCAGTTAACCGTTCTTCTTCCTTACTTGATTACCCTCCTCTTACGTAAGTCTTACAAGCCAGCGCTTAGGGTCAGGCGCCTATCGGATAGCACAGGAACCTATGGACCGGACAGAGTGAACACCTGCAAGCGGGTGGTCAGCCCAGCACCAGTATGATGATGAACGGGATGACATGAAATGCAGGCGAAATGCATGATTTGAAAGGTGATGATGGAGCAATTGGTGAAATTAGTGGCGAGGGAAACCGGAGAACCCGGAGAAACCCCGACCAGACGCCGCTTCGTCCACCACGAATACCACATGCGACTCCCTGGATTCGAACCCGGGCCACCTAGGCGGTAGGCGAACGGTCTAACCGCTCGGCCACGGCGCCGCCTTGTCAATTAACTCCAGACAGAAAATTCTGAGAAATTTCTGCTGCCAAGTTACATTCTTATTAAGTATTTATTCGTTGCATACTTTTACTTTTTCATGTCGTAATTTTTGTTTGTGTTTTACTTTCGTGGAAAATATAAGCAAAGCACGATTTTATCAATGGTGTTTAATATTATACTATTATACAGTTCTCATTGGTCATATGAAGTCATGTTTGGTTTTTTTTTAACGCCTTTTGTCTTTTTCTTATCATTTTTATTTTCTCTAGTAGAGGAAGTATTGTATTCTACCCAAAAAATTCGATGTCGGGATTTCGCCGGAAATATTTTTGACGTCCCCCTGAATTCAAAACAGCATTTTTAAAAAAAGGTGTGTGTGTGTGTGTGTGTGTGTGTGTGTGTGTGTGTGTGTGTGTGTGTGTGTGTGTGTGTGTGTGTGTGTGCGTGCGTGCGTGCGTGTCAGTCTGTGGCAGCATAACTAAAAACGAAAAGTCGGTGAAATACAAAGTTGGTACTTAGTTTAGTGTCTTTTAACACTGTTACGTTTGAAGACCACGCAGAGGCAAGCGTTTTATATAATCGTGCTGCTCAAAATGTTGACCTGCACTTTATCTTTGTTAATATAAACCTCTCAGATAACGCACTGATTATTCACTACGCATAAACAAATAATGAAAGGATGGAAAAAGGGAATTCACTACACAACAACATGACTCACCATTGCTTCACGCCACCTGGCGAGTTACATCATCATATGCAACACTACCAATATGAAAAATATATTTGGGCAAAAAACAAAAATCATTAAAATATGCTATATAGAGGCTATAGTATTGAAATAATATGCATTTATCAAAATCAAGAAAATATGCAGTTATATGCACCATAAAATGACGTCCAAATAACTTAAAATTCCATAATTCGTGTACATAATGTAAAAGCATACATTTTTAACCCCTATGAAAAAACATGCAAATGCATGAACTTCCTAGCCCTAGTTATGAATATTTAACGAAGCAAACATCCTTCCATGAATCCTACATTTCACAACCTTTAACATTCAAGACAGCCCATTTCAAAACCATGTTCCAAATCCCAAATTAATTACACATAATCCCACAATAAACCTCCACAAATCCATAATAAACCACACAACCCCATAATAAACATCCAAAATCCAAAATTACTACGCATAATCCCACAATAAACCTCCACAAATCCAAAATGAACTCGTATAAATCCAACATTAAAGATTAACAAAATTCTAAACAAACTAAAACATATGCCACAGTCAACATTCAGTTGGCCACAGTAGCATAGCTGGTTAATCGCTGGGTTTTCATACCCGAGGTTGCAGGTTCGATAAAAGCATAGCAAAAGTTATCCAGAGTAAACAGGACCACATGGGCTATAGCCAGAAAATTCAAGATATAAATTTCCTTTGTCATCAAACTATCTCAAACATGACATTTTAATCAAAATTGTTACAGCCAGTTTCAAGAAAATAAAAATGGTCCAAAACTTTTCCATGTAAAGGGTAGTTTAAGAGTGGAGGAATTTTCTGCAAAATCTTCGTATCCCATCCTTAAAAGACACTAAACTTAAGTAACAACTTTGTTTTTAACCGACTTTTCGTTTTTAGTTATGCTGCCACACACACAGACACACACACAGAGACACAGACACACTGGCACACACAACCACACACAGACACAGACAGACACAGACACACACACCCACACACACCCCCACACACCCGCACATACCTTTTTCTAAAAATGCTGTTTTGGATTCAGGGGGCCTCAAAAATATTTCCGGCGAAATCCCGACATCGAAGTTTTTGGGTAGAATACAATACTTCCTCTACTAGAGAAAATAAAAATGATAAGAAAAAGACAAAAGGCGTTAAAAAAAAAAGCCAAATATGACTTCATATGCCCAATGAGAACTGTATAATATTAAACACCATTGATAAAATCGTGCTCTGCTTATATTTTCCATAAAAGTAAAACACAAACAAAAATTACGACATGTGATAAAAACTTGGGCCCTGACTATAACTATCACATTTCAAATAAAATCCCCATGTATTTACGCATATAAAACCAGCACCGACATTTTACTTGGAATTTTTTTCAATGTTATGCGAATAATTAAACATAACGTGTATGATAAGCCGATCCGAAACCAAATATTGCATTTAAATTGTGTGTGTGTGTGTGTGTGTGTGCGTGTGTGTGTGTGTGTGTGTGTGTGTGTGTGTGTGCGTGTGTGTGCGTGCGTGGGTGGGTGCGTGGGTGCGTGCGCGCGCGTGTGTGTGTGAACAGTATATGACAAACGAAGACTATACAAAACTTTATACTCATGAAAACCATTTTTGTGAGTGCGGCGAGTATTCAAAACAGAGAGATACCTCTCACACACAGACCCTTTCCAAAACGTGCTGTTTTATAGGTTCAGGGAGTTTCAAAACACGTATTTCTGGTGAAATGTCGATGTCGAATGTTTAGGTTGAAATATGCTTCCCCAACTAAGTGGTAGTAGCAGAAAAATATGCTTTGTGTTTCTTTTCATTTTGTAATTCAGTGGGTCTCAAAACAAGCATTTGCGGTGAAATCTCAATTTCGAATTTTCGAGTGGAATATATTTCCCCAAGTAACAGTAAGTAGGTAGTAGAGAAAGTAAATAAATGTTTTGGTGTATACTCATGTGACTTTCTCGGTCCTTTGTATGTCTAGAGATCATGTAATAAGAAAAGTGACATTTCAATAAAACTCACGGCTTCATTTTGACTTGCAACACTCAGAAGAATGTGTGTGAAAGAGAGAGTTCAAGTTTTCCAACCTTGTGTACGCGGGGACTTAGAATATTTTCCTTGCGAGGCGAGCGATTGCAGAGTTCGGCTCTTGGGTCACCCTAGTGCGCGGGGACTTCAACATTTTCTTCAGAAACCCATCTTTCTCTCTAGTATTAATTTATAATTTATGAGTGCTCCTGAACACATTTAACTTGAAATAAGATCTTCTGCATTAAAATGCATTTCTTATAGCTGTAAGGTTTTTAGAACATCCGAATTTCAAATATTGGATAAAAAAGTAAAAGTATGCAACGAATAAATACTTAATAAGAATGTAACTTGGCAGCAGAAATTTCTCAGAATTTTCTGTCTGGAGTTAATTGACAAGGCGGCGCCGTGGCCGAGCGGTTAGACCGTTCGCCTACCGCCTAGGTGGCCCGGGTTCGAAAGCAGGGAGTCGCATGTGGTATTCGTGGTGGACGAAGCGGCGTCTGGTCGGGTTTTCTCCGGTTTCCCTCGCCACTAATTTCACCAATTGCTCCATCATCACCTTTCAAATCATGCATTTCGCCTGCATTTCATGTCATCCTGTTCATCATCATACTGGTGCTGGACTGACCACCCGCTTGCAGGTGTTCACTCTGTCCGGTCCATAGGTTCCTGTGCTATCCGATAGGTGCCTGACCCTAAGCGCTGGCTTGTAAGACTTACGTAAGAGGAGGGTAATCAGGTAAGGAAGAAGAACGGTTAACTGCCACATTTTACGACTCCTTCCGAGTATTTATTACACACCATATTCGTATTAACGCGCACGAAATGATTTTACTACGCTCCCATACGACTTGTAATTTCATTTTTCTCTCACAAAAACGTGATAACGCCAATAAAAGCTTAAGAAAAATGTTCCATGTAAAGGGTAGATTAGGGTAGAGAAGTTTTCTGTTAAATCTTCGTGTCGCATTTATATATTATAAATAACAACTTTGGTTTTTAATCTACTTTTCGTTTTGAAGTATGCTGTTCACACATACGCACACACGCGGACCTTTTTGTAAAAATTCTATTTTTTTATTCAGGGGACCTCAAAACATATATTTCCAGTGAAATCTCTACATGGAATTTTTGGGTGAAATACAACAATTCCCCGACTTACTAAACGTAATAGAGAAATTAAAAAGGAATAATATCATAATATGCTGAATAACTAAATGAATGCATGAATGAATAAACAATTCATAAAATGTTGTCGGAAATACATCCGTGCGTGACCGACAACCGCCACTGACACTGACACTTCCCCTCCGTTTCCCCTCCATTTCCCCACCACCCCGGCACAGCCAAAGCGTGATATACAAGAGAGAAGGGAGCTTGACCCAATAGCCAAACACCTATTTTTGCTGTTTAATTCATAAATCTTCACAAAATATCATTAACTACAGCGAGGTAGTGATACATGCTATTCGGATTGACTAGGGTACCTTTGTATACTTATAAAACAATATTCAAGTAAAACCATTACACACCACTTTACTTCAAACTTAACGCCTGAATATTCCTGTGTGTAATACCTGCGGTAAAGCCTAATCGCTTAATTTTCGCTGTTGCAAACTGAGAAAACCAAAATGAGTTTGTTACTCTCTAGCAAAGCAGAACTTACCCGACCATTGTGTGCATCCGATAATCGTCACTCCGCCTTACTGTTATAGCAAGGTTCAACGAATTCTGGATGTCAAAATGTAAATAATGGATGGAATGTAATTAACAATATCGTTGAACCGTCAAACGAAATTGGGATTCACATATTTTGTCGAACTGCTTGGCGGACGACAGACACTATAAAACACAATTTCACTTAAGGTTTGTTCCACCACAGAACAGTTCCACAGAACACCTATTGAATTTGGCATCGATACCACATCGATACTAAATCGTCTGAGCATGCGCAGTAACCACAGTAACTAAGAGGTACTCCAACGTGAACACTATTATATAGGTGTTCTGTGGTGGGTGATGATACAATCAATTCAAAACTACCTCTGGATTAGAGGAGGACGTGATAAGCTCTAGTCGAAGTTTATATCCTTCCTGTAGTCTTTTATCTGTTTAATAGTTTTAATTATTTCAGAGTGTTAATACTTATATTCAAAAAGTGCACAGTTAATTACAGTGTTGGTTCTATTAGTACCCTTCATTTGCTTATATTTAAAAAAAAAAAAACCGAAATGAGTTCGCCGGAAACATCTGCTCTTGTTAAGGAGCAGAAGCTGGAACATGATTCGCCGTTTGCTCCACAGAACTTATTCTGCTTTACAGGAAATGGAACATGAGCCAGCTCATGTAAATACAAAAGCAAATGCTAAATAAATCAAAGATGCTGTTCCGCCTTGGAACGGTTATTTGATCTTCTTTCTTGCCACACGTCGTTGATGCGACGTTTGAGACAGTTATTTACGTTTAATGCAGCTATGAGACTCTAAATACTTTTCATCGAATTTCTCGACGTACCTCAGAGCGTGGTATAGGTCTAAGCCTTACAAGAATGATTAAATTTCCTTTTTATATGTTTAATATACTTATTTATTGTTCCTTTACGCCACAAACAATAATACAAATATTCTGGATTGGCGTCCTTTGTCTCAAGCCCTGCGGGGTTCACACAACCCGAACACGGACTACGTAATTTTGCGAGTTCGTATTCTTCTTCTATTTTTTGATGCAGCCTTACTAATTATATATTAGTTCTCTGCATTGTTACTCCTGCTAACTTTTAAAACACAATGTTCTTCCAATAAACACTATATGCATGCTTTTAAACTGATCAGCTGCATTGTTGATGGTGATGTGATTGCCAGCTTAGATTCGATTTCATCGCATCACAGTTTTTAGTTTAAAACTAGTTATAAAGAAGCAATCGCTTGAACCTTATACTACATTCAGATTCCAGTAACGTTGGAGCTCGATAATAGTCGAAGAGTGTAACAAGAGAGCAGTGTTCAGTGACTTTAGTTCAGTGTCGAGTAGTAGCCATTTTGATTTCTATTCGGTGCACATATTCATCACGCGTGTGCTAGTGTAACTTATATTTCCTTATGGCGGGGGCGGCTCCCCCGCCACTTACGGACGTTCTCGAACATGAGAAAACTATTCCAGTGACTATGGATCTCTCCCCCGTAATTGAATCGAATACAGAAATAGTTAAACCAACTTTACACTACGATAATCAAGATACTGCACCATTTATAGTAGTATTAACTAGTTCAGTGGGTACCATAAACCAACTACAGCCACTTAAATTGGGAAAACTAATATTCGAAAATCACCAAAATCTAGCAGTAGAGAAAATTATAAAAAACAGGAAAAAATAGATTAGAAGTATTTCTACCCTCCGCATCTGCCGCGAATGCATTACTCAATTCAGACTTTGCTTCGAAAAACCAGCTGAAGGCATATATACCACATCACTATACACACACAAAAGGAGTTATACATAACATAGACACTGAAATCACAGAAACAGAAATCCAAAAATATGGACAAACTATAGAAGGTTATCCAATCCAACATGTATATCGTTTTAAACGACGTGTGCTATCAGATAATGGGACAATAACCTACGAACCCACTCAAACATGCCTATTAACCTTTAGATCGCAAATGCTCCCACGAAAGTTTCGCTTATATTACAGCCAGTTTCCAATTTCACCTTACAAAGAAAGAGTATTACAATGTTTCAAATGTGCTAAATTCGGTCATTCTACCAAAACATGTCGTGGTAATACCACATGTATGCGTTGTGCAGACAACCATATCACATCAGATTGTGATAGCGACATCTTGAAATGCAATAATTGCACACTTCCACACCGTGCTAGACAAACATTGCCCAGTTTTTCTGCGCGAACAAGCAATCACTGATAAAATATCATCCTTACGTATCTCTAGATACGAAGCTATACAGTTAATTCGTGGGGACCAGTCATACGCTAGTAAATTACATAGCCAAACAGATCCACACAACACAAACCCCGCTTCTACCAAAATGAATCAATTCATCCCAGATAAACCCATCATAATTCGTAATACTGTTACAAGACCTTACAAACATAAACCCTTCGAGATACCCCAGACACCTCCACAACACAAACGAATCAAATCGAATAACACTAAACCACATTTCCAGATTCCGTCCAATCAACCTTTCTACTTTACGGGGAGAAATAGTACCCGTGAATCACATACTCCCATATATCTACAAAACCAAGAACGCCAGGAGACATCTTCCGAGACACTTCCTATTAAACCCTCCCTTTCTCCTTTGTCCACTCAAAAAGTGGACAGACAACTGTTCTTCAATTATCTAGAAGAAATGGGAAAACTCACCAGAAAAAATGAACCCATTCCGAGCGAGGCCTTGAATCAACTTCTATGCAAATTGATATCCTCAATCAGAGCTAACTAAATTGATCACACTCATAGCACGGCTCCTTTCACGATAGTTCAATGGAACGCCCGTTCCATAAAGCCAAAATTACACGATCTACAACAACTCTTAGAGAGATATCACATAGACATTATAGTGATTTCAGAAACATGGCTAACCCATCAACAAACATTTCGATATCGTCCATTCCAGGTTATCCGACAGGATCGCTTGCATGGGGGAGGAGGAGGAATCATGGTTCTTCTTCATCCTTCTTTGCTGGTGTCCTCTTTTCAAACAATCAACAGTTTCGACGAGCAATTTCAGGCCATATTGCTCCAACTTCCTAGTTTGCAACTAATAGCAATCTATAATGCACCACAACATTATATTTCTCGTACTTTCTGGATGAATCATATACCATTACTTCCAAACAAAAACACCATAATCTGTGGCGATTTTAATCTTGGCCTTACTCCGAACCAAATTCGTTGTTCCCAACATAATTTTTCCTTTCTTCATCAGCTAATACAACAACATTTCCTTTTGCTTAATGACGACTCACCAACCCGATTTGGTCCTGCTCATCAACTTCCCTCATATCCAGATCTATCACTGATATCATCATCGCTATGGCAAAATACCCATTGAAGAGTAAGACTTGATTCTATGGGAAGTGATCACTTTCCCATATTTATAAATATAGACAAACCACCTACTTTAGATGCACGTCGACCTTCCATTCCTCGTCAACAAATACTGGATTGGAATGATTTTACCAACAGGCTAATAGCAACTTCATTAACATCTAACAAATCATACACAACACAACATCCTATGGATCACGTGTCTTTCATTGTAGCAACGGTACTATCACATATATCTCCAACTCGGATACACTCTTCCAATACAACTAGGTACAAACCCATTTGGTGGTCTCCAGAATGTTCCGAGGCAGTTGCTAAACGTAGATTAGCATTAAACCAATACCGTCAAACACCAACCTGTAACCAATTTATAGTTTTAAAAGCACAATTCGCATCCATTCGAAGCATCATCCGATACCATAAACGCAAAGGTTGGCGAAAATTCTGTACGGAATTGTCACCATCAATTACTACCTCCACAATGTGGCGTAAACTACGTTGGTTCACACGACATACCGGACACCCTACTAATCCCATAGTCATGGACATACATCTTCAACAACAATTTCTAGAACAACACACTCCAGACTCGGTACGTAACAATCCTCTTTTTCTGAATTCCGTGACACAGGAAGAGCCTTTATTTGAGGGTGCACTAGCACTCATGTCACCAATTTCAACACACGAACTATCTAATGCACTTAATTCACATCATAAATCCACCGCTTCAGGACCAGATAGAATATCATACGAAATGATCAAACACTTTCCACATACCTTAAATCTTTTGATTACACATGGGTATTCATACATTCTTTACACAGGTCATATCCCAGATTCATGGCAACACTTCTACATCATACCACTTCTGAAACCAAATAAAACAGGAAGGGCAGCAAATCACTATAGACCGATTGTCCTAGCCAACACACTAAGGAAACTATTTGAACAAATTCTAAAAACCCGAGTCACGTTTTATATGGAACGTTACGGTTTTTGGCCCAAAGGACAACACGGATTCAGAAAACTATTCTCCACACATCACAACCTACTTCAACTAACGCATGACATACACGTCAATTGGACCCACAACCGAGGACTTCTAGCCCACTTCTTAGACATTTCCCACGCATACGATTCTGTACAGTTGGACATCCTCATCCCTATTTTAAGGAAACTTTTCATTCCAGCACCTATAGTACGATGTATTTACCACCTGTTTATTGACCATAAAATTCAATTAAATCTACAATACTCATACACCCAAATTCGCTACAGTTCTCAAGGATTACCCCAAGGTACTCCTCTAAGTCCGCTACTATTTATTATTTATATCCAGGAACTTAGTACTCTTCCTTTTAAACAGAGTCAACTGCTCCTTTTTGCTGATGATATCCTTCTTTACTCTCCGGCAACGATTCAGGAAATCCGTTTATCGACACATGTTACAACATGACTTAGACTTGTTAGTGCAAACCCTCATACGACTAGGGTTACAACTCAATGTTAGTAAAAGTCATTCTATTTTCTTTAAACGCGGCACACCAATTTTACAATCACCGTTACATATTGACGGACATCCTATACCTCTCACGCAGTCAACCAAATTCCTAGGCTTATATTTTGACCATAAACTATCCTGGAAAAATTATGCTGTGTATCTTCACTCCACCCTTAGATCAACACTTCCCATATTTAAATACATACAAGGTTGACATTGGGGAGCACACCCACGATACCTATATATCATATTTAAAGCCCTTTGCCAATCGAAAATAGATTACGGAGCCATCACTATTACTGCATATCCAGTTGGAATGCAAAATAAAATTACATCCATAATTTATCAAATTGGTAAACTCATTTTAGGGATCGGCGGTAAACCTGCTACTCAAAAAGTTTTTGCCGAATTAGCACTACAAAATTTCGCCGAACGGCAGATAACCCTAACTATTCCTTTTATAGCAAAACTCTTTCTCTTCACAGAGACACCGCTGTTCTCTAAATTGCAACTAGGCCTTAATATCCGTTTACAGTGCAAAATAGGATCACGGAAGCAGACACCGATTCATTTAAAAATATTTAAAGCTTTCAAATCATTCCAGGGAGGGATGTCCCATAGAAGACCTCCCTTATATTATCTCAAATATGATCAGCTGATCCCTAAAACCAAATTTATTCTGTCTAACTGGCAAAAACATGATGTTACTACCCCTAAACAGTTTGCATACTTCCTAGACCAGTTTTCTCAATCTTTACAATCACCCCCTCAGATTATATATACTGGCGGCGCCGTGGCCGAGCGGTTAGCGCGCTCGCCTACCACCTAGGCGGCCCGGGTTCGATCCCAGGGACCCGCATGTGGTATTCGTGGTGGACGAAGCGGCGCCAGGGCGGGTTTTCTCCGGGTGCTCCGGTTTCCCCCGCCATCTCATTCCACCGGTGCTCCATCTTCATTCCATGTATCATCAGTGTCACCGCCTGCGGTGCCGTAGTAGTAAAAGCGGGCGTTAAACACTACAACAACAACAGATTATATATACTGATGGATCACTATCTGACCATGGGGCGGGAGCTGCATATTTCAATCAAACTACGGATACCAGAGACTCATTCACTCTTCCACGTTATTTTTCTAATTATTCAACAGAAATATACGCAATATACCATGCTCTATATTCTTTACGTCATATACATAATTCCACAATCCTACTCTGTATCGATTCCTACAGTGCTATACAAACTCTTAATAGATTCCAAATAAAACCTTCTCTTGATTGGTGGGAAATATTATGTTTCCACGAACTAGATTCTTTAGATCAACGACATAACATGACACATATGATATGGATACCTGGCCATTCCAACATAACAGGTAATGAGTACGTAGATAAACTGGCCAAAGCAGCTGCCAATAATTCTCCCCCAAATCCATCACCAGGAATACACATCCAGGACGTCAGACAACATATTACTCATCATATCGATACTTATTTCCATCTACCTAGATCATCTAAAACACCATGGTTTTCAGTGGGAAATGTAGATAAAGAGGCTATATCTCTGGCAACAAAATTGAAATTAGGCGTAGCACCCACCCCGGCTTATTTATTTAAGATCGGAAAACGCGATACAGATTGCTGTGAGTGTGGTCAGTTTGGCGATGCAGATCGTATATTCTTTCAATGCCCTAAAAATTACCAACATTCGACATCTCTATATTCACACATATGTGTGAGGTTGCTAAGCAACATTTGAGGTCTTTAAAAGTATTTAGTTAAGGTTCCGTCACAAATTGTGGTTTTCAAGGGAAAGCAAGTTAACTGTGCAATCTGTGGTCAAGTTGGTGTTCTACAGAGGAAACGAAGATATTTAAATAATTTATAGAAACCTGGTGCACGTGTTCGTAGTGCTGTGCTCGTGACTAACTAGTGTGCTTATGTTTCAAGTCACAGGATTGTGGTGCCATATAAAGTGCATTTTATTTACAGTGCACGTACTTTTGATCTTGTCGTTTCATCTTGTCTTCTTTAATAATTTAAATATATTGATACGGTCAGGTGCCGACATTTAAGTGTTCGTCGATGACGGGAGGGATCCCGTACTACTCGCCGGCCGATGGACGAGCCATCGTTCCCGGACTCGGACAAAGAAATGGCTGAAGCCGAAGCTCCGGTTTTGCCGGTTTCGGAAACTACTGCTAGCCTCCCGACTCCCGTGAAAGAAAAACTCTTATATTCGTTTAATGATTTAGCTCCATTTTTAGTAGTCATTACAAGTAGTAAGGGTGATGTAGCTTCTCTACACCCATTGAAGCTCGGTAAACTTCTCTTTGAAAAATATGCGAAATATCATATCTCTAAATTACAAAAAGCTGGAACAAATCGATTTGAAATTTATTTTGAAAAGTATTCCGAGGCGAATGCATTTTTGCTATCCGGTTTCGACTCTGAGAATAATATGCGCTCTTTCATTCCTCAACATTACATTGAGACGAAGGGCATTATAAGAAATGTGGACACTGACATTACTGAGCAGGAGATTACGGAATTTGGAAATACCGAATCTAATACCCCCATTCAACATGTTTACCGATTCAAGCGCAAAGAAGTAACCCCGCAGGGTGAAACTGTATACCACCCTACACAGACTTGTGTCATTACTTTCCGCAGTCAAACCCTTCCTCGTTCTTTCCGACTATATTACAGCTCTTTTAAAATTACCCCTTATATCAGCCGCGTGATGCGGTGTTACAACTGTGCCAAATATGGACATTCGGCTAAAGCTTGTCGCAGCAATACAGTATGCTTTAAGTGTGCCGAATCACATACCACCTCATCTTGCACATCAAATAACCTACGATGTGTACACTGCAAGCTTGCACATCCGGCAAATGCAAAAACTTGCCTTGTCCGCCTTAGAGAGGAAGCAGTCCTGAAACGTGTCGCCGAGCTCCGGGTCACGCGCTACGAAGCTCTGGCGATGCTTAGGGGGTCTTCCTCGTTTGCCGATAAAGTGCGAGAAAATGCTCCACGTACAGAACGACCCGGGGAGACATCGCCGACACCCCAGACTCTAACGTTGACTAAACAGAAACGTCTGGCTGGAGGAGGGACCGGTGCCCCCCCGCCCCCTGTCGCCGAAAAAACCTCGCCATACTTTAGCACTTCCAAACGTGTTCGCCTGGCTCAAGAGCCGCCTCCGAAGCGCGCATTCCCCCACTCCTCTGGTCGCCTACCTCAGGCAGACCCCTCTCAACCTGTATATGCTTCTCAAACCCCGAGTGCTCCTTTGAGCTCATTCACATCCCAAGCGGAGGCTCCCGCCAACAAACCTCACGTTGTAACACAACTGGTAGACAGTTTCGCATTTCGCCGACAACTCGAAGATCTACGTCTCTTAGTGGAAACAGAAGCGTCGAACTGGGTCGAACAGGCAGGGCGTATTCTCGCGGGCCTGATCCAGGCACAGATGCTTCAGTATGCCTCCTAATTGCCCCATGGACAAGCCACTATCTATACTCCAGTGGAACGCGCGTAGCATCCGCTCTAAACGGGCGGAACTCCAACAGTACCTGGCTAATAAATATGTTGATTTGGTACTTATTTCAGAATCCTGGCTAGCGCCACACCACACATTTCGCTGGACTCCTCACCGGATTATTAGGCACGATCGTAACCGGGAGGGGGGAGGTCTACTCCTCGTACTTCATCCCTCCCTTACTATTCTTTCCGTCCAGAAAATATCTAGTTTTGATGAACAATTTCAAGCAGTGCTGTTACAACTTCTTCAACTGCAAATCCTCACGGTTTACAATGCTCCGGCACACCATATATCGCAAACCTTTTGGAACTCCCACGTTTTGCTTAAACCCCATCTACCAACCCTCATATGTGGCGACTTTAACCTCGGACTCACACCACAGCAGATACGGGACGGTGCACACACGCACCGGATGCTACACTTCTTGGCTTCTTCCCGTCTCCTGCTTCTGAATACCGATGACCCTACGCGCTATGGGCCACCTCCCCAACGTCCGACGTCTCCCGATCTTACGTTTATCTCTGACTCTGGCCACAATCTACCTGGAGGGTGGATCTTGACAGCCTCGGCAGTGACCACAGGCCCATACTACTGCAAATTTCTCCGCTTGGTCCGGCTCAACGCCTTCGCCATATCCCGATACGCCCGCAAATACAAGACTGGAACCAATTCACACAGGACTTGGATAGTGCCTTTCTTCAAATCACTTCCACACAACTAGCCTCTAATCCCCTCGACCTATTGGATGCCACGCTAAACACTACCCTCCCTAAGTACTACCCCAAATCTCGTCAGTATGCCTTGACACGAACTGCGAAGCCTCCGTGGTGGACACCGGAGTGCTCTGCGGCAGTAGCTAAACGGCGCCAGGCCCTGCGACAGTACAAAGAATCCCCTACCAGATCCCTCTACTTGGCCACGCAACGACAATATGCCCAAACTCGACGGATTCTACAACAGGCGAAGCGCCTCGGATGGAGGAATTACTGTTCTAACCTCGCACCCCACGTCTCATCCTGTGAGATATGGCGTAAACTTCGATGGTTCACGTCGCGTGTTCGGGGACCAATGTCTCCCATAGAATATAACCCTGAGCTACAACAGGAATTTTAATGCTCCGTAACCCCAGATTACGCAGCCGAGAAACCGGAGGTGGAGGACACAACTGACAGTTGTGTGGAGTGTATTCCTGGGAGACGAGAGTTGATTTCCGCAGTGACAATCGAAGAACTAAAAATGGCTCTCCAACGACACAACCACTCTTCCACGCCGGGTCCAGACGGTATTTCCTATGACATGATTCGTCATTTTCCGAGCAAACTTCTACACCTACTTACAGAATGCTATTCGCACATCCTGACCACAGGAACGATTCCCGGAGGTTGGAACACATTTTATGTGATCCCTATCCTCAAACCGGGCAAGTCGGGCGACGAAGCAGCACACTATAGACCGATAGTGCTCGCCTCCGTACTGCGCAAGCTGTTAGAACAAATATTGGTCTCGCGGCTATCCTTCTACCTTGAACGCGTTGGTCTGTGGCCGAAGGGACAGTATGGCTTTTGTAAGAGTTTCTCTACTACGCATAATCTGGTACAACTTACACACGACGTTCGAGTCTCGTGGCATCAGAACCAAGGGGTTTTAGCCCACTTTTTAGACATATTACATGCCTATGATTCTGTGTCTGTTGGCCCATTAATCCAAGGATTACGTCACTTTGCCTTCCCATCTTCCCTACTTACACTTTTTATCAACCTCCTGTCAAATCGCTGCATTTACCTTCATCCTCGCTATACGTTACAATCCCCACGTTTTTGTTCCCAAGGTCTCCCCCAGGGCACGTCCCTCAGTCCTCTCCTTTTTACCCTATACATTCACACATTAAGTACATTAGCATTTAAGCATAGCCAACTACTTTTAGATGCCGACGACTTAGTCTTATATTCCCAAACCCCTCTACATATTGTGAGTTACTCTCCGACCACCCTTCAGGCCGATTTAGACCTCCTTCTTGGCAAGCTCAAAGACCTTGGCCTGACGGTTCACCCTGACAAGTGCGTATCGATTTTCTTTAAACGCGGTCCACCTCTGCTACATGCTAATATGACCATTGGGGAAAATCCGCTGCCTTTAGCTCGATCCGTCAAATTTCTTGGGTTACACCTGGACCATAACCTGAGTTGGAAATCGCAGGCGATACACCTGCACTCATCCCTCTTGGCTTCTAGTACCCTGTTCCGCTACTTGCAAGGGCGTAGCTGGGGAGCACACCCCCAGAGTCTATACAACATTTTCTTATCTTTAGGTCAGGGAAAATTAGACTACGGCTTGATAGTCATTACTCATCTTCCTAAGGTGTGGCAGAGGAAAATAGACTCGGTCCTATACCGCATTGGCAAAGCCATACTTGGGGTAGGGGGCAAACCTTCTATGAATAAGGTTTTCATGGAGCTGGGAATGCAGCCTCTTCTGCATAGGCAGGTGGTTCTTGCATTATAGCCAAACTATTTCAATATCGAGAAACGCCATTGTACGCGAAACTCCTGTTATGTACACGCTTACCACTTTACCAAGTAGTTGCTTCCACACGCCATCCGTTGGTTTACTTAATAGTTTTTCGGAAATGCCAAGAATTAGAGGGCATGCCCAGTTTCCCCAGGTTACCGATATACTTAGTGGACTACTTAGTCCACCAACCACAGGCGACTCTTCTGACTGCCGATCTGCATCGCGGGGACCCGTCTACTCCACAACGGTTCCACCACTTCATGTCCCAGCACAAGGCATCCATGACTCAACCATTTTTCCACATATATACCGACGGCTCCGTTACCCCAACAGGTGCGGGAGCGGCTTTCATAAATTGGACAACACTAACGTCGGCACGGGTTTCTCTCCCTGCGGGGTTCTGCAATTATTTTACTGAGATTTATGCCCTCTACCAAGCTCTACGATCTACTCTTGGTATTTCCAACTCCACGATCCTGTTTTGTTCAGACTCTTTGAGTGCCCTCAGAAGCATCAGCTCACCCAGTATGCACCCGGTGATGGATTGGTGGGAGGTGATGTGTCGACTAGAAATCTCAAAACACTTTAACCGCAGCAATACAATTCAATTCTTGTGGGTCCCGGGACATGCAAATATTTCGGGCAACGAAACCGCAGACCGCCTGGCTAGAGGGGCGGCTCATCTCCCCGCACCGATGGAACCGATAACCCTCCCTTGGAGAGATGCTGCACGGCTTATATATAACCACGTGGTTTCACACCTCTCTAACTATCCCGACGCACCTCCCCTAACGAAGTGCTACCCATTATTAAGAAATCCACTCTCAGTAGAGCTGCAATCTCATTGATCTCAAAACTCCGATTAGGAGTCGCCGTTACACCGGCCTACCTATTTAAAATCCGCCAAAGAGCCTCCCCAAATTGTGATTGTGGTGCCTACGGTGATATCAACCACATCTTTCTTAATTGCCCCTCACACGCACTCCCAGTTACGCAATTTATCAGCAGACTAGCCAAGCGTTATGGAAATGGCCCATGGAATATTTCCTCCCTGGTATATAGTGCGGATACCGATTTGCCACGACTACTACTTCGCCATCTCGTTAACTGCAAAATGAAACTATGATCTGTGCTCCGATCCTCCTTTTGTGATGCAACGTTTATCTCAGTTCTCCTACATATTTCGATTCGACGCAGACATCGATTACTCCTGCCAGGAGTGTGATAGTGCGTCCAAAAACCCCCAAACAACAACAACAACAACAACACACATATGTGCACGTATTCGACACGGTCCCTGGAATATTTCATCACTTCTAAATTGGAAAATACGTTATATAGCACCACTTCTTCTTCGTTTCCTCAGAAAATGTAAAATGAAACTATAATACTAACAGCATAATAAGAACATATGTATATTCAAATTACATCTTATGTTACATCTACATCTCTACTTCATCAAAGACACCAGACGCGGAAATCCAGAATACACTGGATACAGCGTCATTAAATAAACCAACAACAACAACACTATATGTCGATAGCTTTTCAAATTATTCGCGGACTTTGCGATTTCCACATGACGCCAATCCCAATAACACATGAACAAGCTAAGACAATTGAAGATCTCTATCATTGCCCACTAGGACAATGATTCACAATTTTAGGGGGCTTTTTCTGCCACCACTATAAACACAAATTTTAAATATTTTAGGAGGCTTCTTATAAACAATATCGCCTCAGCCTATTTATGTCACTAATATTGTAAATATGAATGGGGTTATAGCAGCATTGCGTAACCAAAACATAAGTTTCAAACACATGACAGTCAGCGAGAATAAAGTTAAAAGGTCGACAGTCAGCTATCTGGAAAACAACAAGGCCGAATTTTACACCTACCAGCTAAAAACCGAAAGGAACTAAAGAGTGGTTGTTAGAGGACTGCATCCCACATGCGATACCAAAATGATGGATGAACTGGCCTTCAACCTGCGTAGATGATACCCATTCACCACCCAGTAACAAAAATACCTCTACCTCATGGGCGTCGCGAAACGGGGGCAAGGAGAGGCCGCTGCCCCCCTTGGAAGTTGGTGACCTTAATGTGCAGCCAGTTACTGACTACTAAAATATTATTTTAATTTTGATGTAAAGAACAATTTTTATTTATCACAAATTAATACGGTTATCTGCAACAAATATAAATTTTGACAATAAAATAATGATTTAATATTATATGATTGCAAATTTCCAACATGTACCCCCCCCCCCTGGATAAAAGTCTGCCGACACTCATGCTCTACCTGTATTCTTCCTGGACTTGAAACCTAACACCAATAATGAGAACATCTACGAAATCGACCGCTTATGCGGGTCAGTAGTAAAAATAGAGCCACCCAAACCAAAACGTTCCATAATACAGTGCATTAATTGCCAAGAGTATGGACATAGTAGAAACCATTGCCATAAGGCGCTACGCTGCGTGAAATGCACTGGTTGACACCCTACAGCCATGTGTAATAAACGCCCAGATGCACCTCCAGTCTGCGCTAATTGCAAAGAACAACACCCTGCAAATTATAGAGGCTGCCGTATACATACACTACTACAAAATTCAACACAGCAAACAAGAATTGCAACAACAAAAACATTCGCTCCAGCACCAGTAACTTCCGAAAGTGCTTCAAAAGCTAATACACAAGTCTTCAAAGGTGCTGCTTACGCTGACGCTGCAAAACAGACACAGTCCTCTGATGATAATAACTTAATTAGCAAACTTGTTGATAAAATTGACTCACTAGTCTGTCATTATTCCACTCATTAACACATTAAATCAAGTCCTGCCTGTGCTTATTAGCAGCACAAAATGATCACACAAGAAATCATAAAAGTCTGCACATGGAACACCCGTAGTATCAATAATATATATCACGAATTACTTACATTCGTCCAAATGTACAATATTGATATTATAATGACTACAGAAACAAAACTTTCTCCTAATATTCATTTTAAGCTACCTGGTTATCACATATATAGAGCAGATCATTCTAACAATACTAGAAAAGGAGGTTCAACAATATTTATAAAATCAACTTTGGTTCATGACGAACTAGCCCCAATCAAAGAGATTGAATTTCAAATAGCTAGAATATCTATCTATCAATTTGGCTCGTTTTTCTCTGCCCCAGAAAATAGACTGACAATTGCAAGCTTTTGGAATATTTTTCACGTAATGGGTTCCCACTTTCTCCTTGGGGGAGATTTTAATAGCAAGCACCCTAGATGGGGTTCAAATGTGACAAATCCAAGAGGACGTATTCTACATGACGTAGCTTACGCTTTCGCTAAATTTCATCTTTCCAGTATAGCCAACCTACTACTCGGATTGAAGAAATATACCAGATATCTTAGACTTTTTCATAACTAAGTAAGCAGGCGACTTCTTCACGACGCCATCTGTACTTCATGACCTTAGCTCAGATCACTATCCTGTAACACTGACAGCATTAAGCATGCCTGAGATCAACAACTACTCCACAGCCAGTCTTATAAGGGAGCCTCTTTATTGGACTCGGTATACAACAACACTTTAAGACACTACTGATTTAAAAATTCCTCTTAAATCACCTCGTGATATTGACATCGCTGTTACAGTGTTAACCAGAAACATTCAGTTCGCAGCTAATATATCTACCACTCAACAAGTATTCAGGAGGTCAAATAGTTACCAAATGCCGCTGTCATCCCATATTAAAACTCTGTCGGAGACTATGCGAACGCACTAAATACGCTGCTCACAAAACAGCATACAATCGAGCTACCCACCACCTGCATACTGCACTTCGAAAAGAAAGAAGTACTGCCACGTATAATCATCATCTCTCCTTGAATACAGCCGATGGTTCGCTTTGGAAGAAGACAATATTTAACTAGGCAACCAAATATAATACCACAATTGTATCTTAATAAGGTGTGGTACACATCGCCACAAGATAAAACAACACTCTTCAGTGAAATGCTACAGGAGCAGTTCACCCCTAATCCTAGTGAAGACTTGGAATTCGCCGAAAATGTACGTGAAAGTATTTCAATGCCTCTTCAACTTTCCCCTTTTTCCTCGTTCTTTACTTTAGCGCAGCTGTATAATGCCATACTTAGAACACCGGCGAAAAAGTCCCCTGGCCATGACATGATCACTCAGCCATTACTCAAAGCATTCTCCAGAAAAGCACTCGTGTTTCTAACTCAACTCTTTAACTCTGTTCTTCGCCTTACTTATTTTTCACAGAGTTGGAAACATGCCATAATAGCAATGATTCCCAAGCCTGATAAACTGAAACAAGACCCTTAATCATATCGTCCTGTCAGCCTGTTGCCACTGTTTTCTAAAGTCTTCGAAAGGCTCCTGCTTCCACAGCTCCTCAACATCTTACAGCCACTCATTCCTGACACCCAGTTTGGCTTTAGAGCTTCTCATCCGTGTCCTCAACAACTTCATCGAGTCGTAGATACAATAGTGGACTCTTTTGAAGAAAAGTCTATCTGTTTTGGACTATTTCTGGACACTCAAAAGGCATTTAATAAAGTCTGGCACGAGGGCCTTTTATTTAAATTAAAACTCCTTTTGACTGATACACTGTTTCTAATCGTCAAATCATACCTCATGAACAGATCCTTTTATGTGAAGTATTTTAATTATCAAACTCAATCCCAAATTATACGAGCTGGAGTACCACAAGGGAGTGCTTGCTCCCTTTCTGTATTTAATCTACGTTTACGACTTACCTTCACATGATAACATCACAATAGCGCAATTTGCAGATGACGTTGCAGTCCCTTGCGAAGGACGAGACAGCTCAGCAGTAAACAGTCTGCAACAGTTTGTAAATAAAATACACAAATGGTGCTCAAAATGGAGAATCCGCATGAATCCCAAAAAGTCTAAAGCAGTAAGGTTCACATATAAAAGAAAAACTGAAGGATATGTAATCCCCTTAGAAACGAAGAAATCCCACAAGCTAACGCGGTAAGATACTTAGGCCTAACATTGGATTCTAAACTCACCTGGAGCGCCCATATCTCTTCATTAATCAAAAGATTGCAGTATAGAATCCTCCAGTTAAAATATTTACTCAAAGAATCGTCTCCGCTACGTTACACATCACTTTTCTTTAATAAGGCCAATCTGGGTGTACGGATGTTCGATATGGAGCTCTGCTTCAAATTCTCGGATAAGGAGGATCCAAACAATACAAAATCGGGTTCTTCGAATAATAGCGGATGCCCCATGGTACATCCGCAATTCTACTTCTCATTCGAATCTTGCTACACCAACAGTAGATGCCACACTTCGCTCCTGCTACCATCATCTCTACAGATCCTTCACCAACCATCCCAATAGTCTATTAAACTAGATTCCTCTGCACCTAGCACCACAGCGACTCCATAGAAGACTGAAAAGGAAACGACATTCCGACCTCGTTATAGATATTAATTAAATTAAATATGAGGACAATTAATGAATTGTAACTACAACGCAAGTTTCCTGTATATGTAAAGTACGCAATATAATCTTGTAATAGCACAACTGTAAAACACAATTAGTGTAATAAAGTTTATTATTATTAAAAAAATTAGCTCTGAATTTCCAATTCACTGTTCCAACAAATTTGGAACTGGTGAAATCGGTTCTTTATCAAGAACAGGAACCGAAAATTCCGGACATGTATAAATCGTTTATCTACTAATTAGGCTCATATTATTCAGAAGCAAATGTAGCAGAGAGTATGGGAAATGTGAAATATGCTCTCAATTCAGCAGAAATACGTTTATTACCTGGATGAATCTTTGCTTTTGTTTTTACCTTCCATCCATACCCCGCCTTGACCTGTAATGGTTATATTCGCGGCCTCTCCTATGAAAGTATTGCCTATCGGCAATGATGTTAACTAGTTTTACAGTGTTTCGATTCTTTGTGCGTATTGTACATTAAATTCACACTCTCATTCATAATTCCAGATTCTGGGGGAGGATAGGGAATAATCTTAGTTTCATTCTCCCCCCCCCCTTTCCCTTTTGTTTTGTTTTAGGTTTTTATTTTAAGGGCGGAATGAAGGCAGAGTCGAATAGTTCAAGTAATGCTCCAATGATAAAAACTTCCAAAATAATTCTGAGAGAGTACTCGACTGGCGCATTTGCATAGGAAAAGGTTGGTATGGTTTCGGAATGCGTTTGTAACCGCTGGTTGAGTGAATAAGTCCCAACTGCTACTGAATTTCCAATTTGCTGTTCCAACAAGCTTGAGAATTAGTTCGGAAGTAGTGAAATCGGTACTTGATTAAGAGCAGGAGCGGCAGGAACTAAAAGCTCTGGGCATGCGTAAACCGTGTAGTCTACTGAGGATGTTCGAATTATTTAGAATCTACTGTTTGCTTTTTTATGGAGTTGAATTATGGGGCAACGCAACTAAGGTGTAATAAAAACTTTGCATTACGGGAAAAAAGCAGCCAGATATCATGAGAATCTAAACTATAATGAATCTTATCGCCCAATATTAATGACTGTTGAGAAGGCGCTTAGTTTCTTCTTGTTCTTGTTCTTGTTCTTCTTCTTCTTCTTCTTCTTCTTCTTCTTCTTCTTCTCCTCCTCCTCCTTCTTCTTCTCCTTCTTCTTCTCTTTCTTCTTCTTCTTCTTTTCATATCCTTCAACTTTGGTTACTATAAAAGTATCGGGGGCTCTTCGGTGAAGGAACGCCTAGTTTATGGGTATAAACTTTCAAAATTCCTCCAGTTCCTATCAATAAATGTAAAGGTAATAAATTTAAATCAATATCGAAAGTTATGAGTAGCCCAGAAGAAATCGCTAGCCTTAATATCGAAAGTGTTTAATTGATAAAGCTGATAGTATCGATGAGTTTATTAGTTCTAATTAGTTTATTTATATCATACAAATGTATAGTTTTGTAATCATGTGACTGTTCTTTTGTGTATTCTATACTGCACTGAGCTCTAATAATTAAACAAATAAAAAACTGAGAGTGTTGTAACACTATTACCATCATTATAGGTTAGATTAGATTGCATTCAGCGAGTTCACAAGTAGCCATAGAGGCCCGTAAACATTGAACATGTCAATGGAAATCTACAGTATAGCATAAAAATCTGATGTGTTGCACTCACATGACTTTTTCTACTTTTGTACTAACCATTCCTACAAACTCATATTACTATATCTTCTTCATGTTAGTCAAGATAAACATTTGCGGAAATTATCTTATTCCTTATTTCCTTGTAGGTGTCCAAGGGGAATATTAGAATACAGTAGGCTTTGAACGATAGTAAAATATTTTAAAGCTTTGAGATCCCGTTCTCCTTGCACGCTTAACATATAAAAGAATCTAATGCTTTGCACTCACAAGACTTTCTCTACTCTTGTACTAACCGTTCTTACAATCTGTCATTCCTCTATCTTCTTCATGTTAGTTGAGACAAACATTTGCAGAAATATCTTATTGCTTATTTCCTTGTAGGTGTAAGAGGAATGTGTGAACACAGTTGGCTTTGAGGGATAGTCAAATCTTTTAAAGCTTTCAAATTCCCTTTTCTTTGCACGGTTAACATATAAAAAAGGCTGATGTGTTGCACTCACATGACTTTCTCTACTCTTGTACTAACCATTCTTACATACTCTTATACCTCTATCTTCTTCGTGTTGGTTGAAATAAGCATTTGTACAAATTACCTTATTGCTTGTTTCCTTGTAGGTGAAAGGGAAATATTATAATTCAGGTGAGCGATATTCAAATCTTTTAAAGCTTTGAAATCCCGCTCTCTTTGCACGCTTAACCTATAAGCAAATGAACAACGATGAAAATTTCAAGTTTTCCAAATCTGACACAAATAACAATGAATATCTCCAAAATTTTTCACTCTACAAAAAAAAATGTATTCAGGCATGAATTTTTGTTTTAGTAAGATCTACATTTTTCGTATATTGACGATTTGTCTATCACTTATAGCTTACGAGCTATTCCAAAGTCGTCCAAGCTAAACAGGACTACATAGGCTATAGCCAGAAAATTCAAAATATGCATTTCATTTGTCTTACAAATATCTTAAACATATGACATTTTAATCAAAATCGTTAGAGCCATTTTCACGAAAATAAAAATTTTCTATAAGCTTTCCATGTAAAGGGTAGTTTAGGGTAGGGCTATTTTCTTCAAAATCTTCGTGTAGCATCCTTGAAGGACATTGAACTTAAATATCGACTTTGGTTTATAACCGAAGTTATGCTGTCCACAGACAGGCTGACAGACACACTTGCGGACCTCTTTCTTAAAAAATGCTTTTTATTCAGGTGTTTCAAAAGATATATTTCCGGTGAAATCTCGACATCGAATTTTTGGGTGGAATACAATACTTCCCCTACTTACCAGTAGAGAAAGTAAAAATGAGTAGCGATGTTTCATTTGACAGAAGTATAAGTTCTCCAAAAGTTACAAAATAACGAAGAATGTCTCCAAAATGGTTCACTCTACGAAAAAAAATTATTTCGACATAAATTGCGTGTCTTAGTGAGGTCTAGATTTTTTTGTAGTAAGATTTGGTCTATCGCTTACGGTTTACCAGTTAAGCAAAAGTCATCCGGAGTAAATAGGACTTCATGGGCTATAGAAGCAGTTTGAGTCAAAATCGTTAGAGCCATTTTCAAGAAAATCAAAATTTTCTAAAAATTTTCCGTGTAAAGGGTAGTTTAGGGCGGGTCTGTTTTCTTCAGTCTTCATGTCTTCATACATACATACATACATACATACATACATACATACATACATACATACATACATACATACATACATACATACATACATACATACATACATACATACATACATACATACATACATACATACATACATACATACATACATACATACATACATACATACATACATACATACATACATACATACATACATACATACATACATACATACATACATACATACATACATACATACATACATACATACATACATACATACATACATACATACATACATACATACATACATACATACATACATACATACATACATACATACATACATACATACATACATACATACATACATACATACATACATACATACATACATACATACATACATACATACATACATACATACATACATACATACATACATACATACATACATACATACATACATACATACATACATACATACATACATACATACATACATACATACATACATACATACATACATACATACATACATACATACATACATACATACATACATACATACATACATACATACATACATACATACATACATACATACATACATACATACATACATACATACATACATACATACATACATACATACATACATACATACATACATACATACATACATACATACATACATACATACATACATACATACATACATACATACATACATACATACATACATACATACATACATACATACATACATACATACATACATACATACATACATACATACATACATACATACATACATACATACATACATACATACATACATACATACATACATACATACATACATACATACATACATACATACATACATACATACATACATACATACATACATACATACATACATACATACATACATACATACATACATACATACATACATACATACATACATACATACATACATACATACATACATACATACATACATACATACATACATACATACATACATACATACATACATACATACATACATACATACATACATACATACATACATACATACATACATACATACATACATACATACATACATACATACATACATACATACATACATACATACATACATACATACATACATACATACATACATACATACATACATACATACATACATACATACATACATACATACATACATACATACATACATACATACATACATACATACATACATACATACATACATACATACATACATACATACATACATACATACATACATACATACATACATACATACATACATACATACATACATACATACATACATACATACATACATACATACATACATACATACATACATACATACATACATACATACATACATACATACATACATACATACATACATACATACATACATACATACATACATACATACATACATACATACATACATACATACATACATACATACATACATACATACATACATACATACATACATACATACATACATACATACATACATACATACATACATACATACATACATACATACATACATACATACATACAGTCTTCTAAAAGATCTTCACATGAACGTCTGCTATGGGTATTGGAAATAATACTAATAACCTTCTTTTGCATGAGGAATATTCGTTTGCTCCCTAGAGACTTGCTCCAAAATAAAATTCCATATTCCATTATAGAGTTAAAACATGCGCAGTGAGCTAATTTGAGTGTTTCTATAGAATTTAGTGCTCAGATAGCATAACAGGAAGAGCTCAGTTTGGGTAACATACTTAATGTGAGTGTTTCAGTCTAAATATTTGTCTACTTGAAGGCCCTGAAATTTGATGTTATCTATTTGTTCTAATAACATGTCATTCATCACAATTTCTATCGGAGTGTGTGATTTTCGATGAGTTATAAATGTAACAACTTTTGTTCTATCTAGGTTTACAAGTAATTTGTTAGCTTTAAACCAGTAGGATATGCGGTTCACAATATAATTTAATTTAACTGCACATTCATTTCTGTTTTAACTAGTGACCAGCACATTAGTATTATCGGCAAACAGTACGGTACTTGCTACTTGCTATATCCTTTATATAAAGTGATAGGTCGTTCATATACATAAGAAATAATAGAAGTCCTAGTACTGAAACTTGGGGTACTCCATGTGTTACTGTTTTCCAATTTGATGTTCGTTTTTCATAATCAATACCACTGCATACCTCAACGCTCTGTTTGCTTTCATTTCGTGTAATATGGACCAACTTAAAATTTCAGTTTTAAGCCCAGAGAATTCCACTTTTGCCAAAATAATATCATGATTTACGCAATCAAATGCCTTTTTTAGGTCATGGAAAATACCACCTATGCATTTTATTGTTTAGGGCAGTTAACACTGCACGGGTAAGTTAAAAAGTTACATTATTTGTTGAAACGCCCTTTCTGAATACAAACTAATCTTTCATTAGTATCTTGTTATATTTGATATATTTATACATTCTGTTTAACATTACTTTTTCAAGGAATTTTGAAAAAATTGGTAAGGGCGAAATTGGACTATAGTCTGAAGCATTGTTACGTTCGCCTTTTTTAAAAAGGGGTTTAACGATTGAGAATTTCTACCTTTCAGGGAAAATTCCAGTCTTTAGTGACTTATTGCACAAATAACTCAGGGGAGTGCTAATTTGGGATTAGCACAATTTTAAGATGTTGGTTGGTATTTCGTCAGAACCAGAGGAATTCTTTGTTTTAAAGGAAATTCTGGTTTTATTTATTTCCGCAGGTGTCATCAGATTAGCTTTAAAATCAGGCAATACTTCTGTGAAACATGACCTCAGAAATTCTTGTGCTGCGTCTTTACTTCCAAAGTTAATATTTACATAGTTACATCCAAAAAGATTTTTTTTAATTTCTGCAACTTCCTGGGGTCCTGGGACTTGTTAACTTCTTGATTCTCCACATTAAGTGTTATTGAGTCGTTTTGTTTTGAGTACTTACCTGCTTCTGTTTTTATTATGCTTGAAGAAATTTTTGTTTTATTGTCGGAATGTTTGATTAGTTTATTATAATGAATGCTCTTGCTACTTTTATTATTACTTTTAGAAGTTTGCAACAGTTTTTTTAAGTAGCGTTTTAATTTTAGGTTGTTACCAATTTGTATTTCCTGATATAATTATCTTTTACGTCTGCATGAGGTCCTGATACCTAAAGTGATCCAGACATTGTCTCTTTTGAACTTAGACATTTCGTTGATCTTAACTGGGAAGTAAGATTCAAAGTGGGCTTTGAAACTTGTAGAAAGCTATTATATTTTGTCGTTGGTCCCATTTGTTTGGTAAGTTATATTCCACAATAGTATTATTATACAGTATTATCCACAATACCGATATCATATTAATACTATTACCATATTCTATGTTTACGTTGTTAACTGAACCTGAAATGTTTGTCTCAAGCATATTAAAATGTTCGTTTTTACTTTGTGAAATTTGCCAACTCACCAATTTGGGAAGTTGTTTGTACACCACAGAAGATATAACTGTACTGTGCACTGCACTGCACTCCATTCCATTCTCAGTATTCAGCAGACAAACGGGACCTGTTTCACAAAAGTACAAATTACCAATTTACAAAAGTACAGGAAATGTTACTGTAAGTACAAAGTACAAATGTTTCTGTTTCACAAAATGTTTATAAACGTTTTTGCAATTGTAACAGTGATTTATGTCGATATACTTCGGTGTTTATAAAGGTCATGCTTTAAAAAAAAGCAAGTGAAGGAATCCAGTGTAAAGGTGGCAAATGATTGTTACCTTGAATTTTAGGGAGGACAGAAGAAATTCTAAATGCAATACTAAAGAAAAATTAAATTTCTTGTAGACCTTTCACAGATGAGGTTACGAAACAAGAGAGAAACTCAAATTTACGGAAAGGCACAATCACTAGGCCTTGAGTCACTAAATGACGATGTGTCATATACAAGTTAAATTATGTGGCAAAACATGAGAAAACTGCAATCGCAAGCATTAATAATACATGCAGCACCTTAAGTAATGTATACAAACAAAACTGTTTGACGTGCTTTGTTGCTGCTGGTATCATGATGAAGATAATGGAATATGTCATTCAGTAGCAATTTCAGTTTTTCATAACTCGTTCGGAACCTCTCATTAAACTCCTCTATACTTTCAAATTCAACATTCATTCTATCCCGAAGTAGTATTCTTTGACATCAAGGGTTATGCTAATGATGATGATGATGATGATGATGATGATGATGATGATGATGATGATGATGATAATAATAATAATAATAATAATAATAATAATAATAATAATAATAATAATAATAATAATAATAATAATAATAATAATAATAATAATAATAATAATAATAATAATAATAATAATAATAATAATAATAATAATAATAATAATAATAATAATAATAATAATAATAATAATAATAATAATAATAATAATAATAATAATAATAATAATAATAATAATAATAATAATAATAATAATAATAATAATAATAATAATAATAATAATAATAATAATAATAATAATAATAATAATAATAATAATAATAATAATAATAATAATAATAATAATAATAATAATAATAATAATAATAATAATAATAATAATAATAATAATAATAATAATAATAATAATAATAATAATAATAATAATAATAATAATAATAATAATAATAATAATAATAATAATAATAAGGGTTATGAAGTTCATGCCCTAAAAACACTGAAATATGCATGCAAATATGCTCTTAAAAACTTGAAAATGTGCCAAGAAATATGCACTATTTAATTAAAACAATTAATGTCCCTTTGCAGTAGACAAGACGAGTTAGTATAAATAATAAATGAAGTTACCTTATTCCTTAGAGCTTGAACTAGAAGTGGTCCCGCTGCTAGTATTAACTGTTAAATTGCAGTTCACAACCAACACTTTGCACAAATTTTCAGCTGTAAAACTACGTCTGTTGTCTCGCAAAACACTTTTGTAACGTGAAAAACTTCTGTTCAAGTCACAAGATGTTATCAGGACACATTTAAATAATGTTAAGTGCTTCACAGAGAGAGTCAAGTCTCTTGGTGTAACAGATGGTTTTCTTTCGATAATGTCTCAAATATCGCACATGTGTTTATAACCAGAATTTTTTGAAATTACATAATTCACTTTCTCTTTCACTATTTGTCCTGTGCTACCAGGAACCAAACTTAGATCATATATTGTTTTTTCAAAGACAGTTATTGATTCATGTAAAGGAGATCCTACAGCTTCCAATGCCGTTATGGCTGTTAGTAAGTAAGAAAAATGGGCAGATATGAAACTAAGATACTCTTTTAACCCGGTGCCTGACAGAATATTTTGCATGGTTTCTATTGATGAAGCATCTTTCGAGTCCAATGAATTAACAGCCTCTTCGACTACTTATATGTGCTCAGCATAATATAAAACTGCATCAACCCATGTTCCCCATCGAGTTAATAATGGTGCAGGAGGAATTGATTGAACAAAAGTTCTCTTTGTACTGGACACAAATCTATCTACGAATGAGAATGAATCACGTATTGTCTCAGAAATGTGATAAAGAGCGTGTACCAAACAAGTTATATGAATTAAGTTAGGGAAAATACCTTTCAGAGTATGTCCTGATATTGCCATATAGGGAACTGCATCAGTAACAAAAAATGAAAGTAACCAGTTGTATTTGATCCCACATGGCCATAGTAATTTCAAAGAGTCTATCACAAACTGGGTCACAGTTACATTGTTAGTGGCCGACAATTCGCACACATTAAGAAGATAAGATGTAGTCTTTTGTTCATTATTTAAAGCCCCAACGATTATGCTAGCAATAGAACGGCGCTCGGAATCAGGGGTTTCATCAACAGACAACCCCACAAACTGATCCACTAATTCATTTTGTATATTTGACAATACGTTATTGTAACAATGTCCTACATAAGTCTTACGCAGTGTACTTTCTTCAGACACATGTTGTCGAGTGTACTTGGCAAGAAAGTTTTTAAATGTCGGTTTAATAATCTTGAACAAGGGAATATAAGCAACTACATATGTAAATGCTTGGCACAAGTCATAGGAAAATTCAGTAACTCTACTTCCTAAACACTCTACTAGCTGTTTTTGAACAGGTTCTTTGCGGGTTTTCTGATTAAATTCTGCTTATGTTTTGTTGTGTTTATGTGCTGAACTATTTGAAATCTATTCTCACTCCCTACATTTTTCTCACACGCTCCTCAAAACACCACCCTATTATCTGTGTGAATATTAAAAATCACGCGAAAACTCTTTCTGTAAATTAATTAGTCTAGCATTCGAAGTTGGTTTTATTTTCGGCATTTGAAGAGCTTTTTAACATTTTATACGCCTAATTTAATTTGGTGGGAACCAGTTCACAACACTGTAACGTTTGAAGACCACGACACAACTACTGGTGGGCCGGCAAGCGTTGCTGTAATCGCGTTGCTCAGAACATTGACCTGCACTTCATCATTGTTAATATAAACCTCTCTGATAACGCACTGCTTACTCTCTACGCACATACATATAATGAAAGCATGGAAACGGGGAATTCACTGCTTGACAATATGGTTCAGCATTAGTTCTCACCTCGTCACGAGTTGCACCATTATGTGCAATACTACCAATATGAAAAATATTGTACAGATGGAAAACAATAATAAAATAGCATAAAAATCAATAAAATATGCAATATAGGGGCTATAATACTGAAATCTTCGTGAGTTGCATCATCATGTGCAGTACTACCAATATGAAAAATATTATACACATGGAAAAAAATAATAAAAAACCATAAAAAATTAAAATATGCAATATAGGGGCTATAATACTGAAATCTTCCTGAGTTACATCATCATGTGCAGTACTACCAACGTGAAAAATATTATACAGGCGGAAAAAATAATAAAAAACATAAAAATCATTAAAATATGCAATATAGGGACTATAATATTGAAATAATATGCATTTATCAAAATCAAGAAAATATGCAGTTATATGCACAATAAAATCATGTCCAAATAACTGATAATTCCATAATTCGTGCACATAATGTAAAAGCATACGTTTTTCACCCCTATGAAAAAAACATGCAAATGCATTAACTTCCTAGCCCTAATAATGATGATGATGATAATGATGATGATGATGATGATAATAATAATAATAATAATAATAATAATAATAATAATAATAATAATAATAATAATAATAATAATAATAATAATAATAATAATAATAATAATAATAATAATAATAATAATAATAATAATAATAATAATAATAATAATAATAATAATAATAATAATAATAATAATAATAATAATAATAATAATAATAATAATAATAATAATAATAATAATAATAATAATAATAATAATAATAATAATAATAATAATAATAATAATAATAATAATAATAATAATAATAATAATAATAATAATAATAATAATAATAATAATAATAATAATAATAATAATAATAATAATAATAATAATAATAATAATAATAATAATAATAATAATAATAATAATAATAATAATAATAATAATAATAATAATAATAATAATAATAATAATAATAATAATAATAATAATAATAAATAAATAAATAAATAATGTTAATGCTACTAATACTAATTATAGTGTATTTTAAGTGTCTGTTTCGCTCACTTTGTGCTTGTTTGTCCGCCTATTTCACAAATTTTAGTGCCTATAAATCCGCCGCTAGTTATGAAATAAATAAATAGCATAATATATAATGTGATTAATACAAAACAGTAAAAAAAGAAATAGTTAAAAAGTATTAAATATTACGTTTATAAACATGACAAGATGTAATACCTGATTTTCAAATACAGTTGTGTTACAAACTGCTGAGCATAAAATAATTTATGCTGAAACAAAATGATATGTTAATAGTGGTGGTCACACACTACCCCCTCCCCACTCCTCTTGATAATCTAAATTCTGCAATAAGGCTTGGTAATTCTAAGGTTAAAGATGCTGGTGAATTTCAAACTTGATACTTTCAGTTCCTTTCCGCACTTTTAAAAACGAGTTCGTGGGGCCAGCGGCAGGCGTCATTGGTTGGCAATACAATTAATTGCATTTCTGACTGCAGTGCTAGTTCTGCGAAGTGCCAACCGAAAGTTTAAGAAAAAAACTTCGACCTCCCACATTGCGTTGAAGAATGGGCATCTGCGAACCTGAAGTAATAAGTAGCTGGAGACTGGCGATCAGTGAATGAATTCAGGAGATGACCCTGGGGCGATGGGGGTACCGGGGAACCTCCCCGGGACTTAAAAAGTCTGCCCTGAGAAATTCATATCTATTTGTAAACGTATATATCATTAACATTCCCTCCAGTCAAGCTTCATATTCCCCACGGAGGAAAGTGGCTGTATTCATCACTGATGGCAATAATTGTGCTTTGGCTACACATTCTTTTGCTTTGTGGCAACATTTACCCCGTTAATTTGGAAAACATCCTTGCTTTTTATTCATATTCTATAATCTTGTAATATATGAGGAGTTCTCTAAATGAAGAAAGTACATAACGTGCACGCTTTACTATTACAGTACACGCTTTTATTATGTAGTTGGAAATTCCACATTTTCTCGCCGCTTCGCAACAACATTCAACCGATTAATTTTGAGAATATTCTTGCTTTTTATTCATATTTTATTTTATTTGACGTCGATAATTGACATTCAGCTTACAGAACACGTTGTCTTTCGTGTGCGTGTTGGCAGTCGTAATACAACGGGTCCAGAAAGGTTCAAACGATAAAAATTCCAAAGTAGTTCTGAGAGAGTACTCGCCTGAGCATGTGCATAAGAAAATGTTGGTATCAGTTCGGAACACGCTCACAAGCACTTGTTCGAACAAACCTTTAACTGAACCCATAAAAACGTGAAGTAGGCAGCAATGCCAAGCTCTGAAGCTCAAAACTCCTAAGCGGGTACTCGGAACATCCCTCTTCTGTATAAAGTGCCCCACGTTAAGAAAATAGTGTGATCCCTAGCTTTGAAAAAGCTCACACAGGGCCATAATTTAGTAGTGGAGTTTAGGGAGTACAACTATAATATTTACTAGAGCCCTTGTAATACTTGGTTAGGCACATATAATGTACAATCAGGACTTAAGTTATTAACGTGCTTGCTCCTCCCATAAGTAGCAGATATAGCATTCTCTTTATTGAAATATTACTTTACAAACACATACTTGAATCACACCTATAGGCATGCCCGAATTTAGGACCTCTGACGCCCCTGGGCAAAAAGCATTTGCTACCCCGCCCCCAAACTTGCAATACATATATTACTTAAATTTTCACAACATAGAGAATGGTTTCACTAATTTGGATAGGTACTTAAGTATGGGTGGCAAACACCACAAGTGAGGTTACTAAAATTTAAATAGGAACATCTTAACAGAAAGAACTTACACTAAAGAGGCATCAGCCCCTATTAGATGTCAAAACATACACTGTTTAAATAACAAGAGGCTTCCTCCTTGCCCTGTCATTTGCAAACAAGTTTATGAGTTCGTTATAGTCCATTTTCACTGGTAAGTCAGATTCAATTGCAAGAACAGATAACTAAGACGATCATTCACTTGTGATGTTCTTAAATAATTATTTATGCGTCTTGGAGCAGAAAGTGATTTCTCAGTAGATCAGTTGGAAGCAGGAGTGCTCAAGTATATTTGTAGAGCTATGTTTAAGTTTGGGTAAACACTCTAAATAGTTACTGTTTAACATGTTGCACAGCTGTGTAGGAGAGTGCGTCGCATTTTCATTCTTTTCTATGTAGCTTTTGAAGTGTAAGCATTCAAGTACAAATGCTGAATCTTCAAGATCCGAACTGTAGACTTTCTGAAGCCTGGATGATGCTTTCTGAATTTCAAGTGGACTAAGCATCTTCAGATTTGTCAAAAGCATAAATGGTTCACTGAATTCCTTGTAGGAAGAAACAATGTTCTCCAGTTCTTCAATCAATTTATCCAGAATCAAAAGAAACTTGATGTTTCATGTCTATGCTTTTTTTTATGCAGCTTTGCAGTAATTTTGCCGTCCCCTAAAATGTGCCACCCTGGGCAGTTGCCCGGTTTTCCCTTACGTAAATACGGCCCTGCCTATAGGTAACACTGTTGTATAAGCAAACTTACTGTGCCCATAGTGAGAATGCTGGCAGCTGGTTGCACAAATGGCGGTTGCATGTGTCGTGCACTTATCTTACGTGAAATGTTTCTCTTTGCTGTTGTATATACCACCAGCTTCAAATGTTTCCCGAGTCACTTGCTCTTATAATAGCCGCGGGGGAAGCCAAGATGGCTTACCCATTACCTGTGTCTTAAAGGTCGACTTGCCAGCTCGCAACTGTCTACAATGGTTAGATGCGTAATTTACTTGTAAGTCAAAAGAGAATATCATTCCAAAGTTTGTATTACACTTGGTCGTCGTCGCCGTCGTTGTTGTCCTTACTGTTATTGTTATTGTTATTATTATTATTATTATTATTATTATTATTATTATTATTATTATTATTATTATTATTATTATTATTATTATTATTATTATTATTATTATTATTATTATTATTATTATTATTATTATTATTATTATTATTATTATTATTATTATTATTATTATTATTATTATTATTATTATTATTATTATTATTATTATTATTATTATTATTATTATTATTATTATTAACTATGTTAAGTAGATTTTCCGGGCTTTTGGGCCGTGGTCGATTTGGATTGCCTTCCTCCGACGTTTCGCTGAAAACTGCGTCCAGCATCTTCAGGGTCAACCTCTGTTATTTTGGTCTAACTTAGCGGCTGCACATAAACTGAAGTTCACTGTAAACTTTCATATTACTGATCATTTTTGTTTCTTATTAGTGTCCTTGGTAACATAAATTTTCACGATCGCTCGTTCTCATGAATACCAAAATGAGATTATCGCTTACAAATCTTTTCTTAATAAATTGATCTCAAATTATATTTTATTTTCAAATACCGGTAAATGGGACGTCTCTGATCCTGGTATAAAAGAGAAAGCTTCCCGTGTCTCGGGTTTTCTTCTCCCTCTTATTAGAGCCGGGAGCCAAGTTTTGCTTATCTGCTGTCTCTCTTCTTTTCGATTGTAGGAGTTTTTATGCATAAAAATCTCTATCGCTTCCCGAGTCAAGCGAGCCTGGTAGTGGCTTGTCCTTGAGAGTACCTCCGTGTCTTTGTAATTCACGTCGTGGCCGAACAATAGAGAGTGTTCTGCCACCGCTGACTTGTCCGTCGGCCCCAACCGGCTATGTCTTTCATGTTCTTTTAGTCGAGTGCTGATACTCCGCATGGTGGTGCCTATATATACTTGTCCACAGCTACATGGTATTTTGTAAACACCGGCTGTGCAGTGTGGATGTCTTTTATCCTTAACGGAGTTAAATAAATCTTTGACTTTCTTTGTTGGCCTATAAATAGTCCTAATGTTGTACTGTTGCAGCAGTCTTCCTATTCGGTCTGTTACCTTATGGATGTATGGTAAATAGATGGTACTCAGGTTTTGCTTCCTCCGGTCTTTTTTGGACTGTCGGGTACCTCGGATGGAGAGCTCTTGTAATTTCCTTGTGTGTATAACCGTTGCTGATGAGGGCCTTGTTTAGATGTTGGATTTCTTTATTCAGCTTTTGTAGCTCACAGATCTTCTTGGCCCGTTCGGAAAGGGTTTTGATTATGCCCAATTTTTGTCTTGGATGATGGTTCGAGGATTTATGGAGGTACCTATCAGTATGAGTAGGTTTGCGATAAACTGTGTGACCCAGATGTGAATCAGCTTCTCTTGTCACTAGGACATCCAGGAAAGGAAGGCTGTTGTCTGTTTCCTTTTCCATGGTGAACTGTATGGCACGGTTTTGGCTATTTAGATGATGAAAAAAGGCTTCTAGTTTTTCTTCCCCGTGGCTCCAGATAATGAAGGTGTCGTCCACATACCTAAGCCAGATTTTTGGTTTATATGTAGCGCTTCTTCCTCAAACTTCTCCATGAAAAAATTTGCAACCACCGGGCTTAAAGGACTGCCCATGGCAACGCCGTCTATCTGTTCATAGAAAGTGTTGTTCCACTGGAAGTAGCTTGTGGTTAGGCAATGACGAAAAAGACTGGTGATATCGGGCGGAAAAAGTTCGGCAATGTGTTGTAGTGCCTCTGTAATCGGAAACTTGGTGAATAAAGAAATGACATCGAAACTGACAAGGCGGTCCTCTGCCCCCAGTTGTATGGTCTTCAGTTTCTCTACGAAGTGCCTGGAGTTTTTGATGTAGGATGGGGTGTTGCCAATGTGTTCCTGCAATAGAGTAGCCAGATACTTGGAAATGTTATATGTGGGTGATCCAACAGCACTAACGATGGGTCGTAGTGGAACGTCGTCTTTGTGGATTTTCGGCAGTCCATAGAGCCTTGGCGGTAAAGCTTCGCTCTTGCAGGTTTGATGTTTGATGTTATCTGCTATCGTGGAGCTCTTTATAAGGTTGTTGGTCATCCTTAAAATGCGCGAGGTTGGATCCTTCCCAAGCTTCAAGTTTGGTGGGTGGGTGGGTGGGTGAGTGAGTGAGTGGGTGAGTGAGTGAGTGAGTGAGTGAGTGAGTGAGTGAGTAGTGAGTGAGTGAGTGAGTGAGTGAGTAAGTAAGTAAATAAATAAAGCGCTGGGCAAAGCTTGGTCTCCCAGGCACTGTTGTCCTGTTATAAGTCCAGTACTGTTGTGAAGAGTAGATGACATTGTGGTGCCATTCAGTCTAGCTGTTTTCATTATCTTTAGATAAATGACACAGCATTCGTTATTACATCTATTTTGAACTTAGAGTTAGACTTAAGGTGGAAATTTGGGTCGTGGTATTAATTACCCAGTCCGGGATTTACCTTGGCCACTGAGGGAAATCACGAAATAACCCCAGTCAGATTGGTCGACCCATGAGATCTGAACCTGGGACTTCCGGAATGTGGTCAGAATTTCCTCTTTTAATTCACAAGACATTTGTAGGTTTTTTTCCCCATGTCAGGCCACAGTGCACTGCTGTTCTAGATTCCATAGTAAAGTAAGGATTATCCCGGGCCAACAACACTCGTTTGAATTTCTTGTGAAAATTGTATTTATGCACAACAGCGACACTATGCAGGGTATGGATGCAATTTTGAAGATGGATGAAATTAATCACTCACAAATATTTGACCAAACTTATATAAAAGTATCTTTGTGAGCTCAGCATTCAATTTTTGGCTGCATTTTTTCAGTATAATAATATAATTATGTCTCTTGTAGATATTTTGTTTACCTAACTTCAGAAAAGACGTTGATGCAATTATTATTTTTATATAAAGGGCTCTATATATCTTTGAAGGGAACGTTAAACTCGTTCGAGAAGTTGGTGTTGATTTGGAATTCCAGGAGACTGCAGCAAGTCAAATGAGGAGAGAAAGTCTGACCTCACTGAGTAGAAAAGAAAAGCCAAAACGTCTGTGAAATTATAATATGTGAAGGTAATGTCCATAGTAGTTTGTCAGGATATGTTTTAGCATCAAATCTGTCTGTACTAGACTGGTTTCATAAATTCGTTGCTAACCCCCCCCCCCAAAAAAAAAAAACAGTGAACAAAGTGTGTACAATTTACATATAGAAATAGGAATCAATGATATTTTACTGGAACAACCTAATGAGGTAAAATTTCTAGGTCTCCAAGTAGACAACCACCTCGATTGGAAGTCACATATTAATTACATTACACCTAAGCTTAATGCAGCATGTTATGCCATCCGATCTCTGGTTAACTTCCACACAACTGACACACTGAAGTTAGTTTATTTCGCTTATTTTAACTCCATTATGGAATATGGAATAATGTCCTGGGGAAATTCAGTGTATAGTAAGAACATATTCCTAATACAAAAGAAGGTTATACGAATAATATGCAACACCCATAGAAGGCAGCCATGTAGAGATCTATTTCGGAAACTGGGTATATTAACCTTACCTTGCGTATATATACTATCTATTTTAAAATTTTATGCTAATAACCAGAATTGCTTTACAACTAACATGGAAATTCATACGTTTAACACTAGGCAAAAAAGAAATATACATCGTCCCAATGCCAAACTCTCTTGCTTCCAGAAAGGTGTTTATTGTGAAACAATTAAAATATTTAATGCTCTCCCCAGTAATCTAAAGGAAAATGTTAGCAATTTCAGAGTTTTTAAAGCTTCCCTCAAAGAGTATCTCTGTGATAAGTCATTTTATTCTGTAGAGGAATATTTAAATCAATAATCAGCCTAATATCAGATCAGTTGTATTGTTCGATAGGTACCAATTAGGGAATTTAGTATAACAAGGGTAGCTGAAAATACAATAATGACGTGCAGGCTACAAAAAGCCAACTAATTGATTACAATTTAAGTGCCAATATTAAGTAACAGTGTTAATATGTTTGTTGATATTTTGAAAATGTATATTTGAACAATCATGTTGGACACGCTTTATGTAAAAGTAAGGATGTAAATAGATATTCTGTATATATGAACATAATTGAAATGTTGTCTACTCTGTACATTACATACTATGTAAGAATTAAAATAGGTATGCTATGATTAATGTGCACAGTTAATATTTTGAGGTCGCTTATCTTAAATTTGACACACTTAACACATGAGTAAGAATACTGTTTACTAATAAGCTAAATGTACATGTGTAACCTGTTAGAATGTATTACTTAGCTATAAATTTGGACTGCTTTTTCATACAAGCAAAAATGTAAACATTGAAGCAATGACACAGTCTGTAAAAGCCAAGTAACATGATTTTGTACATGTATAATAACTATGTAAGTGTCAATGCACTAGAAGTATTATCTTCATCTCGTACTTAACAGCAAAACATGAAACCTATACATGTTTTGCATGTTTTTTATGCATTTAATTGTAAATGCTTTTGACATGTTCTATGTTCAAGGTCTGACTGACCATCATTGAACCTACAGAACGCAATCTAATCTAATCTAATCTAATCTACCATTTTTAATAGGGTAAACCTCTTCATCAAAGTGGCTTCATTGTATCGAACAAACGAATTTAGGTCATGTTCAGAAGCTGTTGGTTTATTGGAATTCATTATGAGGAATAATTTAAAGAAAAATTTCTGCGAATCAACAAAGCTCCTTGATTTAGTGTTATCTGTTCCAAAGGCATCTTGGAAGCAGAAAGTTGTTTCTCTATATTGAGGAGACTGAAAGTTTTCTTAATAAATTCCATGTCTGAAAAGAGGCTGTCATCATTGGTAATGCTTTCTTTCAATGCAAAGGAACCTTAGCATGGCCATCTCAGAATTCAACCAATGTGTCATAGACAAGTTTGCTGTAATTAAAGACCGCAGGATGGGTTTTCTCTTCAAGTAATGTGAGTTCATGTTCAATAATTATACTTTGTTGTATGTTTTATATTGGATATATTAAGCTATAAATTGACGCACTACTAAGGCTACCTATCTCCCCCATCCTTCTGATCAAAGCAATTGCAACATCCAGAACCAGACTTCGCTGGCCGACATTGGAATAAAATGCTTATTTCCCCAAGCATGTAGCATTGATTGTTGCTTCAGGTTACATTTTGAACTGTGATTTTCACGTAGGGTGCCTTTTTGTAGATGAAACAGTGTTCAACTGCAGGTGATATGAAGTAACCGCGCACGAGAGGAAGGAGCAAATTTTTACGGGCGGGGATTGTGAACTACATACTTTCGCGCGGATAATGCAAAGAGTTTGTTTACAGTGAGAGACACTGTGGTTTGGAATGAGCGGTAGATGTTTCCGAAGTGTCTGCGTATATTTTGTGGAATGATAAACTGGGCTAAAAAGTAATTTAATGTAGTGGAACATAAGGGCTTACAATGCATAAATCAAAGCGACCCAGGTTCGATCTCAGGCAACTGGACGTGGGATTTGTGGTGGACGAAGCGGCTCTGGGGCGGGTTTCCCCCGGGTTCTCCGGTTCCCCCCGCCATCTCTCTCCACTGGTGCTCCATCTTCATTCCATGTATCATCAGTGTCACCACCTGTGGTGCCGTATGTAATAAAAGCGGGCGTTAAACACTACACTACACTACGCACGCGCGCGCGCGCGCACACACACACACACACACACACACACACACACACACACACAGTGCACAAATAAGGCACTGAATGTTATATACACCACATTTGCATGCATCTCACACACTGTTATGTACAGAACCTCTGCCGGTACACGCACTATGCTTGGCAACATCGCTCTGCTTGATTATTGGCCAGCGTTCACATGCCTTTAACTTTTGCGAGCGGTATAGTACAAAATCATTGACTAGATCCGATCTATCATACCTATAAAATCAGTGCTAGTTTTGGAAACATACCATTACGTTATCAGTGAGAGGAGAAAACCCGGCTAATGGGTACACGATATTGTTTTGGCAGGAATAGAGTTCAACAATGCACAGAGAAAGCCTAATAGTATTGATTTTAATTTCTTTATCTTTCACTTTTAGTGTACATTCTACATTTCTTTCAGTTACTAAAACGTTGTTAGAAATTCAAACCTGCGTATAGAGTTGCATATGGAAGTAAATACCGTATGCCTTCATAATAGCTATCAAGGTATTTAAAATGCATTTTCTTCTTCTTTAGTTCAATGCACCTAACGTTGTTTTCATTTTTTTCGAAATCAAATGAATTAAAATTAGTAATTGGTAATATTTACTTTGATTAACCCGTTTTCCAAAATAATATTTAAGAATACTGGATCTTCAAATATTATGAAATGAATACCAATGAGCAGCATCTATGACAACATGAGACCTGGGAGTGTATTAAAAGCGAGCAGGCAGGAAGAAAAATCATATCGGAGTGGTTTACTCTGGGCCAAATAATAATACAGAACCTATCGTTTATCTTGACAGCGTTGGTAATACTAAAATTGTTCCGTAATTAGCACAGAAGACGTTGATAAAGACTTCCCACGCGTTTCAATTTAAAATTCCTCGCAAAATATGTGAATCTCTAAACGTTGTGCTTGATTTAATAGGAATTCGTGGTTTGCTCAATGGATATACAAAGCCTTGCTTTAAGCTGTACTTCTATATGGCGTAAGCTTTAAATTGTTGATCTGGTTGGCTCAATTGGTTACGTGCTGGTTTGCTGATCTCAAGGTCGCGGGTTCAAACCCGTCCCAGACCGACGATTCATAAGTGAACTTAAAAGCGACAGCCCCATGTCAATAGATTTGCTGGTGTGTAAAAAGAATTCCAGCGGGACGAAATTATGGTACATCAGCGGTTCTGATATGATGCTGGCGATTGACAGCGTTGTTAACAAGCAAAACAATTTAATTTAATTTAGTAAGCCTTAATTAGCTATCCAAACTGCGCGGGAGCTCTTCCTTCCTTGACGCATTCGCTTGCAACCTGTGCTTGCAACCAATGGGAACGACTGTACCGGAATGGCCTTCCTTCCCCCTACTCTACTCCACTTGGTTCTGTGACTTGGTTAGTTGTTATTCCAATTCCATCGTTGGCACGGATGACCAACCCGATGTAGTCCGGTTTCCACATGTGAAGTGTTAATTGTATTTACCAATGCTTACTTAACTACTTGCTATAGTGAGGAGTTAGTTATTAAGATAAAACAAACTGGACAGATAAATTACGATTCAGCACAGAAGTCTACTCTAGATACACACCGGTCAGAGTCCACAAAGATTAGGAACGGTAAGGTGATAAAATGCTGGTGATCTGCTTGATAAAATATAATATAAAAATGAATAAAACCGGCCAGTATTTATAGCTGTAATAATTTGTGAGAATAGTCTTTACAAAATTAAGGAGCTGGTGATCTGGTTGTGATTTGGCAAAAAATAAAATATATAAAAATAAAGCAGTATTTAAAGCTGTAATCATACATTAGAATTGTCTTTACAATATTAAGGGGCTGGTGATCTGATTATTATTTAGCAAAAAATAAGATATAGAAACAAATAAACCAGTCAGTATTTGTAGCTGTAATAATTTTTGAGAATAGTCCGTGCAAAATTAAGGACCTGGTGATTTGGTTGTGATTTGGCAAAAAATAAAAAATATAAAAATAAATAAACCAGTCAGTATTTATAGCTGTAATAATTTATGAGAATAGTCTTTACAAAATTAAGAAATAGGCATGCATGACCAAGTTTGATTGAATGATTTAGCTATATGCTAACAAAATTGTTTCAGATTGTCTTGGAGTGGAGCTAAAGTGCCCCAACATGTCCTCAGTAAAGCTTCAATTCCATGGATCCTTAACTTCCACAGACCCACAAAGTCATCCTGTGGTTATAATTGGCCAAGTAAAAAATCTGGCCAAAATCAAGTTCAGTGATATAAAAATGAAACTAGAGCCTCATGTCACTGAGGAGGTTGGTAAAAATCCTTATGTATTTCAACAATGTAATCATTTTTTTGATATTTCTTGGGACCTGACTATAATAAGTTCAAAGATCATGTGAGCAGTATCGCATCAAACTATATTGTGTCCAGATAACAAAATATTTCAGGAGAGGCCAACATGAATTGCAGCTAAAGTATGGAGGTATTTCATACTTAAAAGTTAGAGAACTTGCCTCCATATATTCCACATTGAATAGTGTAAGATACAAAATATTTGTTCAAAATTCAAGCCTTTGGAATTGGAGATTTGTATTGTTAACGTCACCGATGGATTCGTAAATATAAAAGCAGTGATTTCAAAGCGAAGAACGTTAAACGATTATTATATAAACGATCGCAAACCTTCTTTTGTTCTGATAAAGTGAGATGCATTAATGTTGTGAACAGGAGGTGTTGTTGATCTAATGTGCAGGATTTTTATCCATCAATTGTTTCCCTAGCCAGCCAATATAAATTATTGATCTTCCCATCTGGTATAGCTTTCCTCAATTCTGGGGATTCCAGTAGGTGTTCTCCATTTAAAATCTTGTCAGCGTTAGAGATCTTAAATGCGTTTTCACTCATGAAACCAAACCTATGTAGATGTTCTGCCAAACAATCCTCTCCAGTGGCTAATGTGAAGTGAGCAACTGCTTCTTTCCTTGGGACATCTTTTTACTTTTGGATTATTTCTTTTATGTTGGAACAATTTGCATTAGAAATTTCCTTTTGAATATTATGTTGATATTTTTGTTCTATAAATAGCCTGCCTCCCTGTGGTGTCCCCTGGGTAACGCTAAATAGGCTAGAACATCACGCAGAAGTCAGCCATTATAATGTTGTAAACATGTTTACTGGATGAAAAGTGTGCTGTGAAAAAGATCTACTTGCAATAACTATAAGCATTTGCTTAATAACAATAATAATAATAATAATAATAATAATAATAATAATAATAATAATAATAATAATAGTAATCACAAATGACAAAGTATTTGGATTGAGTTTACAGGAACATTGAGCCTGTCAAGATCTTATATTTTGCCCATGCCACTCTCTTCAAACAATCACAGTTCTTCATTTTCATTCTCGCAATTGAATAGTTCCAATGCAGTTAATATTTTTGTAAAACAACACAACTTATTCTTTATCGCTATTCCAGTCATCACCAAACCTTTATTAACAGATTCAAAACATCACATTGTTTTGCTTCTGATACTCCACAGGTTGGCTGAATGAGTGGTAGTTTGGGAATGTGTACTTTGAACTTCCATTTGTTTAGAATGGGGGTGAATAGTTTTGAGGGATTATCTGCCAGATATATGGGTTCCATTTTTTGCCTCAGTGCATTTTCCATCTTTTGGATACTTTCTGAGTATGACTCACTTCATTTCACTGATTCCTTTACATTTCTTGAACAAATTAGTCGTTGACTTAAAGTCATGCATATTCTGATAAGTGTTAAGAATGTGAAAAGAGCCTACTGGCTTGTAAATTTCATTGTATTCTTCAGATGTTAGGATCCCAATAGTTTTTTTTTTTTTTCCCACAATTTCAAAAACCGTGACTGTTGGAAATAAAGAATACCCTCTCACTGGGAAGAATAGTGTTATTTTAAGGCTCAAGGCACTTCTTTTGTGAAGTTAATGTGCCAAAGTATGAACACCAAGTTTGAGGTCATTTTGAGTCTCTTTTTACACTCACCTGCACTTAAAAATGTTTTAAAAACTGGAAACATTTTCAGGATTGTTCGATTCCATCATCATCCCTTGGGTGACTGACACTATCCTCCTGCTACCAACGTCGCACTGCCATCTGGTGTTAGGGGCACAGAGCTTTTACACTTCATTTAATGCTGAGATTTCGAAGTTAATGACTTATTGTTTTTTATGTATATTTTTCCCAAATGCTCAGTTCTATTGGCGAGATTTTAACAATTTTATATTAAGGCCAATGTTATGGTTTTCATTCCAAAAGTGGTGTGCCACAGCAGACTTTTCAGCTTGTTTTAATTTTATGTTTCTCTGGTGTTCCCTCAGTCTGATTTCCAAATTTCTTTTTGTTTTTCCTATGCAGCTTTTTTTTTTTTTTTTGCAACTATTGCAGTTGATCTGGTAAACTCCAGATTTAAGATTGTATGGGATAGTATTGTTCAATGGCTTGTGCAGCAGGTTTTTTAAACTGTATTTGTTTTGTGTTGCCAGTTTTATGTTTAGTTTTTTGAAGATTCTTTCAAATTTCCTAAAGGCCCAGGGATGGTAAGTGAATTTTATAAATTTCCAGTTGTTATTTGTAATTGGTGTTAATGTAGTGGTTTGCAAAATTATCTTGAGCTTTTCTGCATTTTTGACATGTTCCTAATGGTGGCTGGGTTTAAATCCATTTAGTACTGCAATTTCTTGTATGTGATGTTGCTCTTTCAGAAATTCCTCTTTACTTAATGGGGCATTATATAACTGGTGAATCAAGCTTCTAAATGCTGCCAGTTGGTATGAAACTGGGTTGAAACTGTTTTTCTTTCTGTAACTATCTACACGTGTGGGCTTTCTATATATTCCAAATTTTATACCATCTATATCTCTAGTAATTTTGACATCTAGGAAAGGTAATGTGGGTGTCTTCTATTTCAGTTGTAAATTTTATATGATTGTCCTGCAGGTTTAGTAATTTTAGAGTCTTCTTTTTGTTTCTGGGGAATTATGGGGAAAATTTCATCCATGTATCTTCTCCAAAATTTGAACATATGTGGAAAGGCTTTTACTATGTGAGTTTTGAGAAAGCTCATGTATGTATGTATGTATGTCTTTATTCACCGTAAGAATTTTTTTACAAATTCATGGCTTCGTCAATTTTTAAATAGGGAATACAAATAATATTGGTTTAAACAATATCATGAATACAAATAATAGTAACAGAGACAGCATTACAATCATAAGAGTATAAGTTATATATATAGCCTACAGATTAAACACAAGTAAAATTATTCAGAGAGTGAATCAAATAATATATATATATATATATATATATATATATATATATATATATATATATATATATATATATATATATATATATATATATATACACACACATACAGAGACAGTGTTACAGTAATATAGTGTTACAATAATACAGATAAAATTATTCAGAGAATGAGTCAAAGAACTCCTGCACACTGTAGTAGGTTTGCTCAATTAGAAAATTTCTAACTTCTTTCCTAAACTTAGTTTGACTGCTACTGTGGATTCTATTTGCGATTTTATTATACATGTGTATGCCTCTATGCAGTATGGAATTTACCTTTTTTGTTGTTCTGGCAGTCTGTATGTCTGCTAAGAACGTTGACAGTGGGCCCCCCATTGTTAATCCTTCTTTATTGTCTAGAATTTATTGTCAAATGCGAAGTAATTACTCTTTATGCAAAGTTCTTTAAGGTTAATGATGTTTATTTCCACTTATATTGCATCATTAACCTTACGGAAATTTGCACAGAGTAATTACTTCACATTTGACAATAAATTCTAGACAATCAAAAGGATTAACAATGGGGAGTACACCATCAACGTTCTTAGCAGACATGTACATGAGCTTTCTCGAAACTCACATAGTAAATGCCTTTCCACATATGTTCAAATTTTGGAGAAGATACGTGGATGGAAATTTCCCTATAATTCCCCAGAAACAAAAAGAAGACTCTAAAATTACTAAACCTGCAGGACAACTGTATAAAATTTACAATTGGAATAGAAGACACTCACACATTACCTTTCCTGGACGTCAAAATTACTAGAGATATAGATGGTATAAAATTTGGAATATATAGAAAGCCCACACGTGTAGATAGTTACAGAAAGAAAAACAGTTTCAACCCAGTTTCACACCAACTGGCAGCATTTAGAAGCTTGATTCACCAGTTATATAATGCCACATTAAGTAAAGAGGAATTTCTGAAAGATCGACAGCATATGCAAGAAATTGCAGTACTAAATGGATTCAACCCAGCCACCATTAGGAACATGTCAAAAATGCAGAAAAGCTCAAGATAATTTTGCAAACCACTACATTAACACCACTTACAAATAACAACTGGAAATTTATAAAATTCACTTACCATCCCTGGGCCTTTAGGAAATTTGAAAGAATCTTCAAAAAACTAAACATAAAACTGGCACCACAAAACAAATACAGTTTAAAAAACCTGCTGCACAAGCCACTAAACAATACTATCCCATACAATCTTAAATCTGGAGTTTACCAGATCAACTGCAATAGTTGCAAAAAAAAAAAAAAAAAAAAAAAAAAAAAGCTACATAGGAAAAACAAAAAGAAATTAGGAAATCAGACTAAAGGAACACCAGAGAAACATAAAATTAAAACAAACTGAAAAGTCTGGTGTGGCACACCACTTTTGGAATGAAAACCATAACATTGGACTTAATATAAAATTGTTAAAATCTCACCAATAGAACTGAGCATTTGGGAAAAATATACATAATCAAAAACAATAATAAAGTCATTAACTTCGAAATCTCAGCATTAAATGAAGTGTTAAAGCTCTGCGTCCCTAACACCAGATGGCAACAGGATGATGGTAGCAGAGAGAGGGAACAGGAGAAAAGCGTCAGTCACCAAAGGGCTGATGATGGGATCGAACGATTCTGAAAGCATTTCCAGTTTTTAAAAACATTTTAAGAGAAGATAAGTGTAAAAAAGTGACTCAAAATGACCCCAAACATGAAGAGTACTTCACTGTTATTAGTGCTCCTATTTTTAATATTTATGAACACCAAGCTTGTTTTGACCTCCACACCTATCTGCAAAAGGTCTCCATCCTGAGGAAAATAGCTATGGACATAATATGGTTTGTAGCAATTAACTTGGACATAATACTTTTTGCATTCCAATTATACAGGGACAAAATATGATTTCATGCAGAGTTCACAGCATGAAAGAGCATGTGAAAAACCATGCAAATTTTAACTTCAAACTTGATTTTGTCTGATGCTGGACATAATATGGTTTGCTACGATACTCATGTTTATGTATATACAAGTTCCATAGTACAAAACTGCACACAGTAAATTGAACTTCAATTTACATGCTGTCGTAGCATTTTTAGTCAGAATGGTTCATTTACTTACATAGAACACTGTTCTCAGTTTTAGGCAACGACCCAGTAGCTGTAAATACAGTGCTGCGGTTTTGTTCCACAATCAATTTTATGTAGCAAGTATAAGATTTTACTTTGGAGATTTTAGCTTGTATATGGTCTTAGCTTTTGGTTTTTTTTAAAGTTTTAGATTTCGCATTTAATTGCTTTTACTTTGTAGCAATTTTAAGCTTCAGTTTTTAGCATTTTAACTGGAATGTTTTAATAGCTGAGTTTAGCTGCTTTTATCTACTTTAACTTTAGATTTTTAGTTTTTAATGGGTGATTTTTAACACTTGACCATACGTAATTTTACTTTTTGACTCGGGGCCCTAATGACCAAGTTGTCGACAGGCCCTTAAACCCAACACACTCACTCACTCACTCACTCACTTACATAGAATGTTGAAAGAGTCTAATCTTATTTTACTTCAGTTCCAATTTATTTTCTCAAAAACTTGATTTTTAAACTGGGTAGAGTACCATGATTGTGTTCTAGAAATTCCTGCTGTCTGGTCTTGGTTTGTAGCTCACTTAACCAAGTTATTATATCAGGTTATCGTTGGCAGATTAGATGTTGCCTCTCTGATAACATAGGATCCTGTTATCCTGTTCATACACTTATACTAACCTAGGTTTTGTAACCTAACATGGGCTAAATTTTTATAACACAGGACCCTGTCATCTCCTTCATATACATACACTAACCTAGGCATATTAACCTAACGTGAGCTAAATTTTTATAACAGGATTCTGTCATCCCATTCATATATCCTAGTTGCTAGTATAAATGCAGTATATCATACTTGATGAGTGCAGATAGTTTATAAAATATCATTTCCTCAAAACTATTCCTTATGAATTGAGATTCAATCTGAGCTGTCACTATGAATTTCAAATGTTATCTGGGTGATAACAAACAAAATGGTGGCCGGCAGTATGACTCTTCGCAGTAGTGCTTCAAATAAGACACAAAACACCAACATATCTAATAGTAACGTACAAAAAATCAACAGAGAAAGCTTAAGCAAAAGTAAAACGAACACTACAAGTGAAGGTAACAGCAAGCAACAAAAGAATACGGAGAAATCGACACATGAGAATTGCACAAAGATGACGCAGAGCATGAGCAAATGCATCAAGTCCCTACACGTGGTGATAGAGTCACTAAACCAAGAGCTAAATGAAGCACGCTCAGAAATAATTAGACTTACGGCAGAAAATGTGCAGTTAAAAGGCTGTATCCAGCCAGGTACAGAATGGAAACAACAGAATGCTGCGATCAGAAAATCAAAGAACGCCAATAAACATGTGTTTGAAACTGAAAATAAATTTGCTGCGCTAGCAACAAATGAAGAAGAGGAAACTCAACCAGCGACTGAAGAACTTCGAGTCAAATACACAAAAGAAACCAAACCAAGCAGAAGGAAGAGCAAGAAAATCACTATCTACGGAGATAGTCACGCAAGAGGCCTAGCGGAAAAAATAGGTGAAAACTTTAGTGATAGTGAAGTTATGGGTTATGTGAAGCCTAACGCAAAACTCGTGGATGCTACATCAAATATATCTAGTAGCAGTGAAAAGAGTGAAAACAAAGAAGTGAAAATTGTTGTGGCAAGTGCAAACGATGTGTTCAAGAATGAAGCAAATAGTGCTACAAACGCTCTAAATCAAGTTCTGGAAAGAGAGGAACTAAGGAAAACGGACATATTAGTGGTAAACATTCCTAACAGGTATGATTTGAACTATAATTCATGTTTAAGAGGTAGAACTGGAACTTAAAAATTCAATGCCACAACTGGGATTTGAACCACAGACCTTCCGCTTACCGGGCGGACGCTCTAACCACTGAGCTATTGTGACAAACTGCCAGAATGGCATTAAATTCTCAAGCCAGTTCGTACTTCTCCTAGTAAACCACAAAGGCAGTCTCACATCAGAGACAATTACCACAATGGTGACTTACTATTGCAAGTACTTTATATCCCAGGATTAAATAACCTTCACATGGTAATTATTATTTATTTATGCCAATAAACTTACTGTTGGTGTTTTTAAACACACAAGCCGTGTGTGGGCAAAGTTTAAGAGGTAGAACTGGAACTTAAAAATTCAATGCCACAATTCAATGGTTAGAGCGTCCGCCCGGTAAGTGGAAGGTCTGTGGTTCAAATCCCAGTTGTGGCATTGAATTTTTAAGTTCCAGTTCTACCTCTTAAACTTTGCCCACACACGGCTTGTGTGTTTAAAAACACCAACAGTAAGTTTGTTGGCATAAATAAATTGTAATTCATGTGTTAATAAAGAAATTAGGAAAACAAACAAAAAGATGAAAATAATGTGCTCACTGTACCCAAATGTTAATGTAGTTGATATCAGCCATCTGCCACGTGATAACCATACCAGACATGGCTTACATTTGAACAATAAAGGAAAGAAGCACCTAACGTCACTCCTCTCAGAGAAAATAAACATTATTACCAGTAAAAAGCCTTATGTAATTGATTCAGCTGGAAAAGTAGACAATACTCAGTGACAAATTGTAAATTTGTGTTCACCCTATGATAAAAACAGCATGCACAATAATTCTACCCTTAGAATTTACCACCAAAACACACAGTACATCTCTAATAAAATTGAAATTTTAGAAACAGTTCTAAATGACACAAATCCACAGATCTTAGTATTTTCAGAACATGGCTTAAGAATGGAACAGTTAAACTCAATAAAACTTGTAAATTATGAATTAGCTTCCCAATATTGTCATACAATGCACATAAGTGGCGGTATCTTAATGTATGCCAGGAAAGATATTATCGTAAATAGAATAGAGTGGGTAGAAAATGTAAGTGTAGAGATGATCTTTGAGGTAGCTGCAGTAAAACTAAGCACAGAATTAGGGAAAGTATTCATTATTGGCATTTACCAATCCCCTAACTCAAGCATGCAAGAATTCCTAACCCATTTGGAAAATATGCTACACAAAATTGCATTTAATCAAGATGTTATACTCCTAGGCGACTTTAATATTGAGGCGGATAACGTGCATCTAAGAGATATCCTTGATAGCTTCAATCTAAAAATTGTTTCTCATGAGCTCACTAGAATCACAGATCACTCAACCAGCACAATAGATCACATAATAACAAATCTAAATAAAGACAAAGTTTCGACAAATAATGAATTCCATGTGTCAGACCATAGGGTACAAATTATGGATATTTATAATTGTTTTAGCCAAATGAAAGACATTACGTGTAAGTACATAAGGGATACAAGAAGATGTAACCTAGATAACCTTAAATATACACTTGCTAAAGAGGAATGGGCCGAAGTATATAATGCATGCAATACAAATGAGAAATGGAAGACCTTTATGCAAATATTTACTTTCCATTTCAATGAGACATGCCCTCAGTCAAAAAGAACAGTTAAGCATGAAACAGCTGACAAATTAATTCTGCCACCTGAACTAATACATTTAAAACATAAAATGAAAAGTATGTATGAATTCTGTCAAACCACCAGACAGTGCATACATTAACACGTATAATAGGTTAAAAAAACAGTACAGGAAAGCGTTGCTTAATCTAAAAATAGAACAAATACGAAGTAAAAGAACGAATTCCAGTAATACTACAAAAACAGTATGGAAAATTATAAACAAGCAAGCTAAACCCCAAACAGACGAACATTCAAACATAAGCCTGAACCAAGATGGACAGATGTTACATGACCCTTCTGAAATTTGCAAATTATTTAACACCTTTTTAAATACTAATGATAATATTATAATTGGCAATATAGACAGGAAAGTAACTAAAGATAAAACTGTTATGAACAGCATGTTTCTACACGAGACAAATGCTGAAGAAATACACAAAATAATAAGCAGTTTTAAAAATCAACAATCCTCTGGGTGGGATGGCGTGTCACCCATAGTACTAAAACACTGTAAGCAAGAATTGCTGAATATATTGGCATATTTAATAAATTACTCTATGAACGAGGGATTATTTCCGGAAATATTAAAAATTAGTGTGGTACGACCAATTCATAAAAAAGGTTCAAACACAAATGTTAGTAATTACAGACCAATCACACTGATGTCAGTATTCAGCAAAGTGTATGAGAAAGTACTTAGAGCAAGGATAAATAGTTTTCTAAAGTCTAACAGTATCCTTAATAATTTTCAACATGGATTTAGAAATAAATTATCAACCATCATGGCTATAGCAGAATATGTACATGAACTGTTGGAATTGAAAGATTCGAAGAAAAATACAGCAGGAATTTATCTAGACCTCTCCAAAGCGTTTGACTCAGTATCTCATGATCACCTAATTTCAAAATTAGAACACTATGGTTTTAGAGGACAAATTAACAAATTCCTAGCAACATATCTTAAAAACCGTGTCCAATGTACAGAAATAAACTGGAAAAAGCATGATATTATACACACTGTTAAATCGGACTATAACATAGTAAAGTCTGGGGTACCGCAGGGATCAGTACTGGGACCTACACTATTCTTGATCTATATAAATAATTTACCTGAACCGGAGAACAGCAAGGTGATCTCTTATGCAGATGATACATCTATATTATGTTGGAATGATGGTCGAGAAGGCTTAGAAGAAAAAATGACAAGTGCAGTCTGTGAAATATCACAGTACTTACTAAATAATGGGCTAACATTAAATATAGGGAAGACAAAAGTCATGATATTTCAGAAAGATAATGTGAATATAAACATTAACAATATTGCATTAGAACAAGTAAAATGCTTTAAATTATTGGGAGTACACATAGAAGATGATTTAACCTACAATACACACATAGAAATACTCTGTAATAAAATGAACTCAGGGCTGTACCTATTGAGACAGTTAGCAAAATATGGTGACATTAATATTCTCAAATCAGCTTATTATGGCATTGTTTACCCGCATTTAACATATGGAATTGAAATTTGGGGGGGGGGGGGGGGGAACGAGTAAAACCAACATGGACAGATTATTAAAGATACAAAAAAAATGCATACAAACTATATACCATCTTCATTTTCGACAATCCTGTCGGGAAACATTCAAAACTCAAAATATCCTAACTGTGATCTCACTTTGTGTTCAGAACTATTATGCTTGTTAAAGAAAAAAAGAAGTTTAACTTTTTCAATAAAGACCGCCATAAATATGACACAAGAAGTGCAAATGATTACCATAGGGTGAGCACGAATAAAAGTCAAACCAATAAGGACCCATATAAAATAGGAGCTATATTATATAATAAATTACCATTAACAGTTAAAAATAGGACAGACTCAAAATTTAAAGCTACTCTAAAATCATTTCTAATAGATAAATGTTTGTATAATATTGCTGAACTATAATGAATGTTGTATTTAGATGTAAAGATTTAATGATATATCTTGTAATAACCAATGGCATTGTAAACTACATAAATGATACAAGGTTGTACTATTGTATTTTGTATAATAATTATGTATTAATTATAGTGTGCTATATATGATATATCCCATGTCATGTAAAATGATCAGTGGATGAATAAATCTTATAAATCCACACTAACCTAGGCATTGTAGCCTATGCAATATTGTTATCTGTGAATAAAGACATAGAACAAAATTTGACACAGGTATAATAGCCTTTCCAAGCATTTGAATATCAGCGGTAAGGATTCCTAAGTTTAATAATTCAACTAAAATATTGAGCGGTTATGATGGGGAACTTTTCAAGTTAAGTCTTTTGCACCTATGTTTTGTATTGCTTTGCAGTAAATTGATTTATTAGTGAATATTTTACACCAAACCTAGGGACTGTATGGATTAAAGTGTGAGCTATTATTGGATGTTTTAGTCTGTGATGGTAAAACTTTGTGGAAGAAGAAAGTTAAACTGCATGATTTTGCTCTTGTTGACCCTGATGTAGTGTTAAGTTCAGCAAGTAGTAATGTGTAGGGGATCTGTTTGGAAATAATAGCAATGTGTAATCAGTGGCATATCTAGGCCCACCTCGGTAGTGTGATGGTTAGTGTGTCTGCCTCACGTTAAAGAGGTTGCGAGTTCGAATCTCACTTAGGTTAAGTTATCCAGGTAAGATTTTTTTCCAAGGTTTTCCCTACCCCAGGGTTGCCAACTCATACGATAATTATGGGGGCATACTATAATTTGAATGTTTGTACAATGGTTGTCAATCCGTACGATAATTATGGGGGTGTACGATAATTTGAATGTTTGTACGATGGTTGTCAACCCGTACGATAATTATGGGGGCATACGATAATTTGAATGTTTGTACGATGGTTATCAACCCGTACGATAATTATGGGGGCATACGATAATTTGAATGTTTGTACGATGGTTGTCAACCCGTACGATAATTATGGGGGCATACGATAATTTGAATGTTTGTACGATGGTTGTCAACCCGTACGATAATTTGAATGTATGATAGTTCGATATCGGCGAAATATAATTTTCACTGGTTTGTCCCACCAGCGAAATTAAACGAATTACATATAGCTATACCACCTTTGCCCTCATGGCCTGTCTTTATCCTCTTATTGCCAGTGTGCCCAGGTCTGATAATCTCAATGAAGAAGGCACTGTTCAGAAAATTGATGATCAATGTAGAAAACTCGGAATACATGCTATTCCGTGTGAAATAAAGAACATGCCTGAACCTGACAGTTTCTGGAGTGCTGTTAAACATGTGTCACCTTGGTGGAAGTGCTGATTTCAAAGAACTAGTGGCCTTTGGATTATCAGTGGTTTCCTTGCCCTACAGAAGCACTTCTTGTGAAAGTTCTTTTTCTAAACTGGGTTTAATAAAAACGAAAGTTAGAAACAGATTGGCACTAGACACGGTAAATGAACTCATTTTGTCGTCTCAACTTATGAAAGAACGTGGTAGATCTTAAAATCTGCAAGTCACCGAGAAGATGTTAAGGTTTATCTCAACAACAAATTTGTGCAATGCTGCAATGGTTGAGGAAGCTGAACTTTCAGATGAATAGTGCGAGAAACATAAGGGCTAAAGTTGTAATATTTGTTGAGGTCATCAATCTTGTAAGTGGATATAATAAACATCATTACTCTTATATTTTCATAAGTATTATACTGATATTTTTTATTGTTGTAGCATTTGCTTTATGATGTACGATAATTTTGAATCCAAATCTATAATTTTGAGTGGCTGGTACGATAATTTTACTTTTAAATGTTGGCAACCCTGCCCTACCCTGAGAAGACGAATGTCGGGTAACTTAAAGCTCCATGGACCTCGGGCTCATTTGAGCATCATTTCACCCATTTCATTCATTCACCGTCCAATATGACACAATGTTGGAGGACGTTAATTTTAAAAAAAAATGGCATATCTAGAATTTGGCTCAGGAGGATGTCAAGAATATTTTTTAAAGGTGAAGTACTGGGAAGTCTGAAATAACCCTGTCTGCTCGGTAGAGTCTGTTTACTCAACGCTTGTGTAGTTCGGCCACCTGCTTTGAGGAACAGTCATAATCATTTTACAACACTTCCTCTTGAGTCCTTTCAGGCTGAGTTGCAACATCTTAACATGAACCTTTGTAACTCTGAAACAGTAAAGAATTGGAATTCTGAATTTTGGCAACTGGAACATCACATGGAGTCTACATGTAACTGTCACTTCCTTAAAATCAGGGTTGCTAATGGTTTCAAGGACAGGAATAGAGGTTTGCCTTTCCTGAAACGTGAAGATGGATTTATGACAGTCATTAGTTGTGGTAGCGTACATTTCCTTTGAGATCCAACTGCACATGCGTTGACTAAACAGACTGTACACCAACTTTTCCTTTTTTAATAACTACAAAACTGCATGTTCTATACAGTTTTGAAGTTTTAATCTTATATGGATAAGTAATAAAAGTATAAACTTTTGGGAGCAATTACCAGAATTGTTTTCAGAGATATAGGGAATGTGTTTGCGATGGTCATCAGTTTTAACATCTGTTGTGATGCAGGTAAGCCTAATGCAAGTTAGTACAATAGCGTTCTGTTCCCATGATTTGTCGTTCATTTACGTGTAACTCTGGCAGAGGGCATGGTTGTGAGCCCTCGCCCAGGGCAGTCTGGCCTATCTGCGAATGCATTGTAGTAAAGAAATATAAATTGTGTATGCTCAGATAAATGTTAGGGACATAAAATAATAATTCAATATTCTTAAATTTAAAAAATAAATGCAGTGGTGAAGAACATTGAGGCAATAAAGACTTACCTGATAAATAATGCTTTCTACTCAGTTGAATATAAGGTGGCAAATGTGAATAGTAGTTGGTCAGTATAATATAAAATATCTGTATACATAACTCTTAGTATTAATGCATTTAAAATGTATATATGCAGTGTTTATCCTTTTATACTGACGAAACCCTGTAAATGTTTTTGCAAATGGTGAATAAATCTGAATATGTATATATGCTCTCATATAAAATATGAGAGAATCTTGTGGAGAAACATTACAGCAAGAGAAGTTAAAAATATTTTTAAATTGCAGACAAAAAGCAATTAAAATAGGAAAAGTAAGTAGTAGACATACATACAGAGTAATGTTGACACAATTTGGTATATAGACTGTTCTGTGCATATATATTTGAGACTATAAAAGCATTTTACAAGAAAAAACCAGAAAATTATGGTATATACACCTAACTTAGGAAACTATGATTATTTTAGATCTGTAATGGTATATGGCGGTGCTGTCATGGCCGAGCGGTTAGCACGCTTGCCTACTACCTAGGCAGCCCGGGTTCGATCCCAGGGACCTGCATGTGGTAGTTGTGGTGGACGAAGCAGCATCATGACGGGTTTTCTGCAGGTTCTCCAGTTTCCCCCGCCACTCATTCCACCAATTGCTCCATTATCACCTTTCCAATCATTGATTTCGCCTGCATTTCATATCATCCTCCTCCTCACTCTCATACCTGGTGCTTGGCTGACCACCTGCTTCCAGGTCTTCACTCTATCCGGTCTAGAGGTTCCTCTGCTCCCCAACAGGCGTCTGACTCTGGGCACTGGCTTGTAAGTCCCAGGGGGTGTAAGTCCTACATATGGGGAGGATAATCAGAAAAAGAAAGAAAGAAGAATTTGAGGCGTATTCAGCAGATACTGTTTAAAATACATGGGGAAAGAACCTTATAATAAGTTACCTGAAGAACTGAAACTTATGAAAAATGCTCAACTAGCTATAACCACAATAAAGAAATGTTTAATACTAAATACATTTGTACTCAGGAGGAATTTAAGCGTAGGGAAGAGTAATAATAAATACATTTCTGTACATGTGTTTAGTGTAAAAGCTTATTTGTGCATAATATTAAATTAGGTATTGTAAACAGTTTTTAAAATTTAGACTTTATAATTTCTGACAAATCTGCATCATTTAGATGTTTTCATGAATGAAATAAATGCTGTGGCATTGTTCGTGAAACTAATAACCGTCATTTAAGTGGTTCTTAGACAGTGAAGATTAAAGGAAATTTTCATTTATCTCTCTTGCAAATGGGTTTATTGATGCCATACTATGGGGATTACTTTTTTTAACTACAAATGTTGAGACATGCAACAAGAATTCAAAGGACACACTAATGAAAAAACATGACACTCAAGCAAAAACAGTAAATCTCCATGCATGAAATCCATAACCCACAAAACACAATAAGATTAACATACTTCTTTAAATTCTGTTGTAATATTTGCAATATCTGATTCTTTGTGTCGTTGTTACCTCTGTTTTCCTTTGACAAAGTGTAACTGGTCTGTTTGATGTACGAGATAAACCAGTATTAAATTGTTGGTACTTCTGTGGTATGAATGAACACAGCTTTCGTAAATCTGAAAGTTTAGGTGCTAGAATGGCTTCTTCCATTTTACAGCTATGGTAATGTTCCAGGATTTACATCAGAACAGCTCAGTTGTTCTTTTCTTGGAAATATTGATTTCTTGAAGAGTTTCTAAATCATTATATGCATAACCAATAAACATTTAACTTGGATGGTCTCTAGAAAAAAAAATCTGATGTGTTGCACTCACATGACTTTCTCTACTCTTGTACTGACCATTCTTACAAACTTATTCCTATACCTTCTTCGTGTTAGTTAAGATGAACATTTGTACAAATTATCTTATTGCTTATTTCCTAGTAGGTGCAAGGGGAATATTAGAATACAATAGACTTTGTGTGATTGTCAAATCTTTTAAAGCTTTTAGATTCCATTCTCTTTGCACACTTAACATATAAAAAAATGAACACTGGTGTTCCACTTCACGAAATTTTTAAGTTTTCCGAAACTCACACACATAACAAGGAATATCTCCGAAATGGTTCACCCTACAAGAAAATTTATTCGGACATAAATTGTGTATTTTAGCAAGATCTACATTTTTTGTATAGTATGATTTAGTCTATCTCTAACCGTTTACCAGTTATGCAAAATTCGTCCAGAGTAGATGCGACTACAGGGGCTATGGCCAGAAAATTCAAAATATACATTTCATTTGTCATAAAAATGTCTCAAACATACGACATTTTAATCAAAATTGTTAGTCATTTTCAAGAAAATAAAAATTTTCCATGTAAAGGATAGTTTAGGGTGGGGCTATTTTCTTCAAAATCTTTGTGTCGCATCCTTGAAAGACATCAAACTTAAATACCAACTTTGGTTTTTAACCTACTTTTCATTTTTGAGTTATGCTGTCCACAGACTGACACACACACACACACACACACACACACACACACACACACACACACACAACACACACACACACACACACACATACACACACACACACAGACCTTTTTCTAAAAATGCTTTTTTTGGATTCAGGGATTCTCACAACATATGTTTCCGGTGAAATCTCGACATCAAATTTTTGGGTGGAATACAATACTTCCCCTACTTACCAGTAGAGAAAGTAATAACTAGGGCTAGGAAGTTCATGCATTTGCATGTTTTTTCGTAGGGGTTAAAAATGTATGTTCTTACATTATGTGCACGAATTATGGATTTTTCAGTTATTTGGACATGATTTTATGGTGCATATAACTGCATATTTTTTTGATTTTTGATAAATGCATATTATTTTAATATTATGGCCCCTATATTGCATATTTTAATGATTTTATGGTTTTTTACTATTGTTTTCCATCTGGATAGTATTTTTCATATCGGTAATATTGCACATGATGATACAACTCAAGAAAATTTCAATATTATAGCCCCTATATTGCATATTTTAATTATTTTAATAGTTTTTTTATTATTTTTTCCATCTGTATAATATTTTTCACATTGGTAGTATTGCACATGATGATGCAACTCGCGAGGTGGCGAGAACTAATTCTGAGTCTTGTTGTCACCCCCTGTTTCCATCCTTTCATTATATGTATGTTCGTAGAAAATAATCAGTGCGTTATCTGAGAGGTTTATAGTAGCAAAGATAAAGTGCAGGTCAACGTTTTGAGTAGCACGATTATAGCAACGCTTGCCTTCCCATCAGTAGTTGTGTTGTGGTCTTCAAACATAACAGAACTGGTTCCCACCAAATTAAATTAGGCATATAAAATGTTAAACAAACTCTTCAAATGTCGAAAATAAAACCAAATTCGAGTGTTAGATTAATTAATTTACAGGACGAGTTTTCGGGTGATTTAATATCTACAGATAATAGGGCACTGTTTTGTGGAGGTGTGAGAAAAATGTAGGGAGTGTGAAAAAATTTCAAATAGTTCAGCGCATAAACACAGCAAAACATAAGGAGAATTTAATCAGAAAACTCGCAAACAAAGAACCTGTTTAAAAACAGCTAGTATAGTGTTTAGGAAGTACGGTTACTGGATTTTTCTATGACTTGTGTCAAACATTTTTATCTGCTGATGTTCCCTTGTTCAAAATGAATAATCCGACGTTTAAAAACTTTCTTGCCAAGTACATTCGACAACATGTGCCTGAAGAAAGTACACTGCGTAAGACTTATGTAGGACATTGTTACAATAACGTATTGTCAAATATACAAAATGAATTAGCGGATCAGTTTGTGTGGTTGTGCTGTTGATGAAACCCGATTCTGAGCACCATTCTATTGCTAATATAATCGTGGGTGCTTTAAGTAATGAACAAAACACTACACCTTATCTTCTTAATGTGTGCGAATTGTCGGCCACTAACAATGTAACTGTGACCCAGTTTGTGATGGACACTTTGAAATTACTATGGCCATGTGGAATCAAATACGACTGGTTACTTTTATTTGTTACTGATGCAGGTCCTTATATGGTAAAACCAGGACAAACCCTGAAAGGTATTTTTCCTAACTTAATTCATATAACTTGTTTGACACACGCTCTTCTTCGTATTTCTGAGACAATACGTGATTCTTTCCCATTCGTAGATAGATTTGTATCCAGTACAAAGAGAATTTTTGTTAAATCTCCTAAAAGAGTTAAGTTGTTTAGATCAACAGGCACCTAATATCCGACTTCCTCCTGCACCGGTGTTAACTCGATGGGGAACATGGGTCGATGCAGTTTTATATTATACTGAGCACATAGAAATAGTCGAAGAGGTTGTTAATTCATTGGACTCGAAAGATGCTTCATTAGTAGAAACTCTGCAAAATATTCTATCAGGCACTGGGTTAAAAGAGTATCTTAGTTTCATATCTGCCCATTTTTCTTTCTTACCAACAGCCATAACGGCATTGGAAGCTGTAGGATCTCCTTTGCATGAATCACTTACTGTCTTTGAAAAAACAATATGTGATCTAAGTTCGGTTCCTGGTAGCATAGGACAAAAAGTGAAAGAGAAAGTGAATTATGTAATTTCAAAAAATTCTGACTATAAACAGATGTGCGATATTCCAGACATCCTCGAAAGAAAACCATCTGTCACACCAAGAGACTTGACTCTCTCTGTGAAGCAGTTAACATCATTTAAATACGCCCCTATAACATCTTGTGATGTGTAAAGAAGTTTTTCGCGTTACAAAAGTGTTTTGCCAGACAATAGACAACGTTTTACTGTTGAAAATTTGTGTAGTATTGGTTGTGAACTGAAATTTAGCAGTTAATACTAGCAGCGGGACCACTTCTGCTTTGAGCTCTAAGGAATAAGATAACTTTATTTATTGTTTCTACTAACTCGTCTTTACTGCAAAGGACGTCAATCGTTTTAATTAAATAGTGCATATTTCTTGGCATATTTTCAAGTTTTTAAGAGCATATTTGCATGCATATTTCAGTGCTTTTTAGGGCATGAACTTCTGAGCCCTAGTAATAACTCCTGCAGCCTTATGCAAGTGTACTGGTTTACCATGGGCATCAGTTTTCCTGAACTTAAGGATTTTAGTAAATTCTGATATTAGTATGTAGTGATGTTGCTGTGTCATTCTAACTGCATTGAAAGGCTTTTTTGATTAAGCAGGTTCAATAAGATGAAACCACAACTCAGAATCATACACAATTGATGTCTTTTTACTTTCTCTACTGGTAAGTAGGGGAAGTATTGTATTTCACCCAAAAATTCGATGTTGAATTTCACCGGAAATATATGTTTTTTAAGGCCCCCTGAATCCAAAAAAAGCATTTTTAGAAAAAGGTCCGTGTGTGTCTGTCAGTCTGTGGACAGCAAAACTCAAAAACGAAAAGTCGGTTAAAAACCAAATTTGGTATTTAAGTTTAATGTCATTCAAGGATGTGACAGGAAGATTTTGAAGAAAATAGCCCCACCCTAAACTACCCTTTACATGGAAAATTTTTCGAAAATTTTGATTTCCTTGAAAATGGCTCTTAACGATTTTGATTAAAATGCCATATGTTTGAGATATTTTTATGACAAATGAAATGTATATCTTGAATTTTCTGGCTATAGCCCCTGTAGTCGTATTTACTCTGGATGACTTTTGCATAACTCGTAAACTGTTAGAAATAGACCAAATCATACTATACAAAAAATGTAGATCTTGTTAAAATACACAATTTATACCTCAATAAATTTTCTTGTAGAGTGAACTATTTCGGAGATATTCCTTGTTATATGTGTGAGTTTCGGAAAACTTAGAACTTTGGCGAAATGCAACAACGTTGTTCATTTTTTTATATGTTAATCATGCAAAGAGAACGGAATCTCAAAGGTCAAAAAGATTTGACTGTCGCACAAAGCCTTCTGTATTCTAATATCTCCCTTGCACTTACAAGGACATAAGCAATAAGATAATTTGTACGAATGTTTATCTTAACAAGGAAATATAGGAATAAGAGTTCGTTAGAATGGTTAGTACAAGAGTAGAGAAAGTCATGTGAGTGCAACACATCAGATTTTTCTTCAATAACTCCAAAGTCTCTATTATACTTTATGTAGGTGTTAAAGTGTTGTATAGTGTTATTGACTCACCTTTTGGATTAAATTGATTATAACACTGTTTTCAACCTTCCAAGAAAGAAGATACCTCTATCACCACTAGATGCACGTGGCCAGATACAGGGAAATTATGCTGAATACTTTCAAATATATTTTTTACATGTACCATGTAATACCAGAAGGCCATCACGCTTTTTTTATTTTGACCCCCACAGGAGTTTGACCAAGCTATCAATGACTTTGTAAATCATGCTCCTATATGAAATTTATGTGATTATTAAGACATGAGATTTCTTCAGACCACCTTGATGCCTGATCTTCAAACTGCATATGCATGTAGGATTGTCCTGTATTATCATGGATTGCAGGCCCAAAGTTGCCTATTGTGAAATATTACATTGCTAGGGACAAAACTTTTTGGTGGATTGTGATAACACAAAATTTGTTGATATGCAATAAAAAGGTTTCAGAATTAATTTTATAGTGGTTGTTTGCATTATTACCAACGTTTACTCTCACGATTAAACACAAATTTTAACATTGCTCATGAAATGAGTGTTAATTTACGATTTACAATAAAGTTAATAACTGATATTTACTGGTGAAATACACCAGTATTTTCTTGATAAGGAAAAAAGGTGTAGAGAAAAGGATAAAGAGTCTTAGCACGGCAGCATTAATAAACGTACAAATTTGGTTTTAAAAGACCCTGGACATAAAGTTTTTAATTCTGTTACAGTATTATTTTACTCCAGTTAAAAATTGCTATAGTAGATTCTTCTTTGGGAGACAAAATAAAAAACAATTCCACCTTTTGATAACGTACATGTTCATGATTTTGTTAGACTCTATATACAGCTGCAAAGAGTCAAAAATCTATCAGGAAAGTGATGTGGAACAAGTTGTACGAGGATTAATACAAGAATATCCAGTTGTTGGTTTAAAATGTCTCCAGTCTATATATAGTTAAATTTCTAATGTTGATGTGAAAGAGCTCTTTCAGAATACAATATTTTGTCAGATAAAAGAATCAATAATACAGTAGGGAACTTTGAATTCATGCTTGTTATTTCAATGAACATGCCAAAATAAAACATTTGAAATGTAAACTATAACAATAATATAATTAAGGTGTTGTTGTTTTTTTTTTTTTTTTTTTTTCTTTTTTTTTTTTTTCCACAAGAGCCATGTGTAGGACATGATTGGAAAGGCTAGAGTGAGATTGAAAAATTGAATGCCATGACCGGGATCTGAACCACGGATCTACCAGTTACCGTCCAGCTGCTCTAACCAGTAAGTTATCATGGCCAATGTGCCGATATGACATTCAATTCTCCAACTCACTCGTATTATTCCCAGTAAACCACACAAGGAGATCTCAATTAACTCTGAGATAACATACCTTAATGGCGACTTACAACTTGTAAGTACTTAAGTCCTGGGCTTCTAGTTTAACCAACTATGAGGTCAATTAACGTAATTGAGGTTTTCTTTTTTACACAAGAGCCGTGTGTAGGACATGATTGGAAAGGGTTCAGATCCCGGTCATGGCATTCAATTTTTCAGTCTCACTCTACCCTTATAACAAGAATATTTGGTATTTTGTTTCACCGCTTTTGTCCCGCTTTGAGCCTTCTTTTTATACTGACATTCACAGTTTTTATTCACCATAAAATTGTGTCCATAGACATTAATATTCATATGGTTAGTTGGAAATGCTTGTTGTAGGTCGAAAGCAATAACTGCAAATTCACCACAATTCGTTGCATTGTTGAAATCTTCCTCTGTCATGTACAAGTTGAGCTTCCTGAAGTTTCGTTTCTTCAAAAGTTTAAGCTGCTTCAATTTTTACAAAATATTCATCACAAAATTTACAGGTATCCAGGCTTGGATGGCCAAAGTGTATATCGGACTCCTTTGTAAAAAGTCTGAAAACTCTCTAAAAGATATAGGTTCCTCAGCAGATTGAATGCATTCTTGTACGTAGAACTCTTGCATTTCTTTTTATTGTCAGTTAAGGTGAGAGGTAGAATCTGTTTGGGTTGTATCTACGAGTATAATGCCTTCTATATCTAGAAGTTTGTTTATAAATTCTCTTGCAACGTCCTTCATACATTCAGGGATCCTGTTCGATCTTTTATGTTTTGTCTGTCATCTGAGGACTACCGCATTTTTGTTTCTTCTAACATAGATCATCTATTCTGTACACCTTTATTCCTAAGAAGCAGCTAGAGCTTGTTTGCAAATGCTTTATGAATTCACTGATCATATGAAATTTTGCGACATGACACTTCAGTCGTTGAATACACTCATTTTGTTGCAACAGATTTTATGCAGAAACCTATATAATGTCTGTGAGCTGTGAAATCAGGCAGATAGTAGAATGCAAACCTTATTTTCTTGTGGTCTTACAATGACACAATTTCAAAACATCTAAATCTATAATTACATGGAGGTCCTTTAGTAGATGCACCATGTAACGCATTTCTGTGACCTACATATTCTTTTCCTTTTAGCTGCAATTTGGCCTTGACGATTCTTGCCTATTTTTCTGGATCTCACGTTTTCTTCCCTGGGCAGTATTTGTTGTCTTGCTGATTAACTGACAGGTTTTGTTTTGAAGTTCCTGGTTGTGACAAATCAAGATTACTTGCTTCTGAAGTTTCTTCTGTCACACCTTAAGGAAAATAACAATCAAAAATGAAGATTGAAGTTTTCGTTCAGTTCATGTGTTATGGGTTATATTTACGAGGAGCATCCAGAAAGTAAGTCCCGATCGCGTCTAGAAATGGCACCACCAGTTGGATAGGAGTGCGCGTGCGCAGGAGAAGAGAGGAAGTATATGGTAACATTGCAGTAAAGTTTCAGTTTTGTGACGGCAGTAGTTACTGCTCTGTGCTAGGAGAAAATGGCTGCTCCAATATTGTCTCCTGCCAAATGCGAGGTTCGTGCAGTCATCCGATTTTTGCATGCTCAAAAGCAATCTCCAGCAGAGATCCATTGTCAATTGTGTCACGTGTATGGACAGGACATTATGTGTGACAGTAAGGTAAGACGATGGTGTAGGCAATTCACGGAAGGAAGAACCAATATTCACAATGAAGGCTGTAATGGCTGACCGTCACTGGTGACGCCAGAACTGTTGGAAAGTGTGCAGCAAACAATTGTGCAGAGCCAGCGCTTCACAATTTCAGAACTCTGTCATTTTTCCCAGATGTCTTGCTCGCTTTTGCACGAAATTGCCTCCCAGTGGCTTGGTTTTCACTAAGTGTGTGCAAGATGGATGCCTAGACAACTGACAGATGAACACAAAACCAAATGTGTGGCCGCAGCATTGACATTCCTACAGCGATATGCAGCGGAAGGTGACCGCTTTCTCAACAATATTGTCACTGGGGATGAAACATTGGTGGTGCATACCACACCAGAGACAAAACAACAATCAATGCATTGGAGGCATATTGGTTCACCTGCAAAGACCAAATTCAAGCAGACCATCTCTGTCAAAAGAATCAAGTGCACTGTCTTCTGGGATCGACGTGGTGTCCTCTTGTGCGGCTTTTTACCGCAAGGGGAGACCGTAAATGCTGATTGATATTGCCAGACGTTGCATAAACTCAGGCGGGCAATCCAGAACAAGAGACATGAAATGTTGACAAGAAGCATTACGCTTGGGCATGACAATGCAAGACCCCATACAGCCAACACCACACGAAATGTGCTGAATAAGTTTGGATGGGAGGTCTTCGAACATCCACCCTACACCCCCGACCTCGCTCCAAGTGAATTTCATCTCTTCCGTCTCATGGAGCATTTTCTGATAGGAAAACGTTTTTTCAGTGACGCTGAGGTGCAGAATGAAGTACATTGGCGGCAGAATCCTATGACTTGGGCATAGAATTAGTGGTGCACCGTTGCAATAAATGCCTCAACAATGGTGGTGACTATGTTTAAAAGTAGCCAGTGAGTCTATGTAATTATTCCAATAAATATTTCTTACTTAGTGATGTTTCTGTTCTCTTTATCAGTCATCGGGACTTACTTTCTGGATGTACCTCATACTTAACTATCTCATTGTTCAGTAATTCACTATTACTGGTCATTTTATAGCTTCCTTACTGTAGCTTTTCTGTCCACTACATAACAGGAAATATAGGATGTGGGTTTCATGCACTGAGGTTTGCTATCTAAAGTGGACCTCCAATGTGCTGCCATCTCTGAATCTTATGCTTAACTGATTGTATAGCAATCAAAACCCAAGTTTTACGACCCTCTCCCATTCTTCCTCATCCTATTGTGATCCGCATCAAAATCTGGAAGTTTCTGGCTTGCTCTTACCTCTAAGTTCCCTGCCCTTGTGTCAAAGTAAATAAATTACTGTTACAGTACCTCCATACTTTTATTTAAGTCATTATCCTCTCCCACACCTTCTAAGCAAATTCCCTCTAAGCACTGAAATAATACTAGATACACTGGAATCAACTATGCCATTCATCTGACATTGACCTACTTTCTCTTGCCAGTTTAGCCACCATGGCTGCTTCCCTCTTGTCTGGTGATGCATGGTTTCTCAATGGCACCTGTTCCTGACCTTGTCCCTCATCTCTGTTCTCTTGTTCCAAGCAGCAGTTGAAATTTCTTTCTGGCATCAATTTGACCCTTGTACTTCCTGTTTCTCCAGCTTGCATTGCAGCCAGTGTCATCTGACTCTTACTTTCTGTGTGTTTTCCTCTATATCTGACCCATGACCTCTTTAAACGTTCATCAGCTGGATATCCGTCAATCTACAAATGCAGATTCCTTATATATCTTCACCTTCTTTCTGATCTTCCTATTTTCATCCATTGAATCAAATCTCTCCAAGTTTCTCTGCTCTACCAATACATCTTTGTTTACAAAAATTCTCATGCCCTTCAACTTGTTGGATCTGCTGAGAACTTCATGTACAATTTGTGTTGTTGCAAATTTAGCTACTATCAGCCTTCCTGCTCCTCTTCTGCCCATACATTAAGCCTCAGTTGTCTTCCATTCATTAAGCACTGTCTCCAGTTTTTCTTGCAAAATGTCTCACCTCCTGAATTGGCCACACTCCCCTTCTTTCTTTCTTTCGCTCCAGCTATTACCAAATTATGCCTCCGCTATTTCTCTTCCATATTCTCTAGCCTTCCTTTAATTCCTTGAACCTCCCTGTTCATCCCTAGTATTTCACTTCTATTTCCTCTTTAATTTCTCTTCCTACCGCCATCATTCTCTTTCCCATATTCCATGCCCTGCTTGTTCTTCCAGATTTCTTCTAACATGTTATCTTCTCCATTAGGCCCAGGATTAATTTCAACTCCTCCAATAATTAGTAATCTACCAATCACAAGTAAAAGGGAAAAAATATTTCACCAGTTCTTCTTTTCAAACGTTTTTCTTGTTCCAGTTGGCTTTCACATACTCCAATACTCCAATTTGTGCCCTGTACATCTCAATCATGATTTCCATTGCTAGTTGAACCCTTCTTCCATCTCTTCTTGTAGCCTCCAACAAACACAACCTCTCTCCTCTGCTGCCAGCTTTGTACTGAATATATCAGTAGAAGCCATTTGTGTGCCAATCTGTTAAAAGCAAGGTTTCTCTTAAATGATTCAAACCAATTTCCTGGTATTAATGCGATGGCATTTTTTAGGCCTTTTTTTGTTCCATAGTAGAACCTGTAGGTTTGCATCTGTGGCTCTGTTATTGGTGTACTTAATGGTTTTGAAGGTTGACTGCTTGGAGTTCTCATCTTGTCTTTCGAAAAATAAACTGTCCTATTACTAGTCCTAAGAGGCCAAAATCCTTTTGCTTGTCATACGGGTCAAAAGATATTCTCTATCTTGAAGGCCTGGTTTCTTCCTTTCATCTGTAGCTATTTGCATTCAATGTCTGCCTCTATTCCATTTCTCTGTAGGAAAGCTGCTATAATTTCCTCACTGATTTCTAGTTTGTCAATTATTACTTTCTGTTGTCAATTACTACTTTATTGTTGTTTCGGCTCAAGTTTAGATTAGGTTACTTGCCACTTGCCGGCCAGATTCTAAGTCCGAAGTTACTTACTGCACATGCGCCGACAGTAGTTTCAGAATCGCCACTAGGTTTCGCTGCATGAGCTAGCTGTCACTAGCAGACGATTTTCACTTCTGCCAACATTGCTTATTACACTACACTAATTTTCGTTGCCAACACATTAAACACAAATGCACTTGCGTCGTTGCTGCCACAGACATACCGCTAGCGCTACTCCGTGTACATTATTATTTTGCTGAATAGGTGACTTAGCACTTGCCGGCCAGATATTGTGCACATTATTTTGCTCACACAGATAATCGCTAGTGCGACTCCATACTATTGTTGTGGAAATTATTGTGTACATTATCGTTATTGCCTTGTTACTGGGTCCACGAAGTGCTGGCTCGTTCTTTTTTTATTTAATTTTTAATTTTATATTATATTATTTTATTATATTATTATTACATTTATATCATATATATTATTTATATATAATATTATATATTATATTTATATTATATCCACCTCACGGGGTGTAACACGGCATCACATTCCCTGCATAGCATTTGAGTTCTCAGCAGGCCCTCTTCGTAAAGAAATTGCATGCATTCCTCCTCATTATAGCACAGAGGTGCTAAATCTACTATGCTAATGAAGCGACCCATTGCACTCTCACAACTTGCTTCTAAGAAGGTCACCAGCATACTGCCGGGTCCCGCTAAAACATTCAAACTTACTATTGACAACAAACTCCTGGGGAAATTGTGCTGTTGGCAGTGCTGAATTAACACAGCAACTTCGGCAACTTTCGTGACCATTCGTCCACACTGCCGAGTTGGACTTAGCCGAAATTCTCACCAAGTGCTCGCGTCACCTAAACTAAACAATATCCGTTGTTTCTTCTGCATCTTGGTGTTAACCATTGTCCCAAATCATCTGTGTCTTCTGCATCTTCATATTTCTTGCTGGTTGTATTATAACATTGCATAATTTAAGATCGAATCCTCAATCAGTTGATGGTTTGATTGGGGTTTTTGCAGCTCTACCCACAGGTTTCTTTGAGTTGGATGACAAATAGATGTTGGCTTAGCATAAGTTTGTCTTTTCTGCTTTGTCACTTATCGGTGCCTCTACTTTTTTAAGTGGTGAATTTTGCAACACTTCCAGTAGATTCTTTAGTTTTAGATTAGAATCCTACATATCTTTTATAGGCACTGTGAGCTCTTCGTCTTTTGACTTCTTTATTTTAAGTTGGATTTAAGTTGGTGGCCCATCCACATAATATTACATGTATGTCTTCTAAATATGTCAAATTCCTCCTTCATAATTCTAGTACATTCTTTGTGGAACCATATTCAACACTCACTTTGGCATCCTACTACATCTTTATCGTTCACAGGCTTTGTGCATTTTGCACAATCTAAGTTCCCTTTTGGTGGCATGGTATGAGTCTATCAAATGTAATAAAGGATAAACTAGTTCAAATTTACACTATTGCAATGAATATGGAGAAAATGAACTGCAGGTATCATTTGTTAAGAGAGAGGGAAAAAAGTGGTTGATTAACTGCTGCTTGATCTGAACATTCATTTTGAAAAAACTCTTGAAAAGATGGCACAACAAGCATGGATTGGAAGTGAATATATCTGCACATTCTAGTTAAAAAATTGTTAAAATATTAATAACCCCCCAGCACAATAGGCATGAAGGGCCAAGGCTTTCCACCTGGTCGCTACACCCCCCACCTCTGCCCACTACAGGCATCATGAGTGGGGTGCAGTACTGGAGGGTGGAATGTGGTCAATGCTTCGAGCCCTCCCAGTCAGTTATATGGCCTTCATGACCTGGGGTTGCTAATTCTCTATCAAGTAGCTCCTCAATTGGCCTGTCTGTGACCTAACGAAGCTGAGTGCACTCTGTGCCAGACCTCCCAGTTGGGGGGGAATCCCTATGCTGATACTGGAGATCAAACCCAGGTCATTGGCACCAGAGGCAGGCATACTACCACTGTGCTATAGAGGTGGTCTGTTAAAATATCATGGAAGTGTGTTCCTCATAGATTGTTGAACCCTAAAAGTACAACTTTTTATAACTGGTTTCTTCAGGCTGTGCATGAGAAGTGCTTACAATCACATAAATCTTATTTTACTTACTTCCTTTATTTTTATTTGTTTTTTATTACCTGTGAGGGATGATTTCACTTCAGTGATAGTTAATCAGAATAATAGGTACTAAATGGTAGTCCCCAAGGTCAATGTATAAGTTGGCTGCCTTAAATCTGAGAAATACTATCAGTCATGAAATACTTAGTATTATCAATACCAAATTTGTAATGCTGAATCAGCTTTTTGTCAATAAAGGGAAAAAATGTATGGTCTACATTTCTAGTCATCTTTGAAAAAGCTAATGTGTGTACTTCACTAGTCACACAATGGGCTGTTTCTGAGCAGCTTGCACTATAGGCATGGTGTCTAGCACCCAGGAATATCCAGGAATTTGCCTAGAATTTAAAATTGCTCCTTGAAAAGTGGAAATTTACCTTAATTATCAAACTATTCTAGAATTTTTCTTAAAACTCCTCTGTTACATTCTGAGGTCATTCTTGTGCACTTGAGATACATGCTGCTCTCAGGAACGATGGTGGTATCGTGACTTATGTGATCTTCAACTTGTACTCTTTCTGACCAAGATAGAAGTATACTCAAAGCTACACGAAGATTTAACCAGCCAATAGCAGCCTGCATCAGCATTGCTTCATGTGCATGTGTCCATGTGTGTATCTACACAGTACATGTACTTTTACCGAGAAAGTTTCCATGTGCTGTTACAGTAACAGCATCGTATGGAAACGAGAATTTTAAGTACCAAGATTTGGAAGCTTGGGAAGTTCCTGTGTCATACACAGAACTTGCGCCATGGATTCAATCTGTGATGGGGAATCATAACTGTTTTCAGTGTGTTTGGTGCAAATATAGTCCAATTAATTTGGAATCCATGGGTATGTCAGCTGTCTGGAACCATGCTAAGGGCTAAAATCACCAGAGCTACGCAAAAACCTGTACAGCAACTTATAGCATTGCAACCGTTGTCATCTGCCTCCAACATAATGTTCAATGCAGGTAAGTTTGTAACTTTTTATATAATACCATAGCTGTAGAATAAATACACAGCAGCCAAATGTACAAAACATGAGGGAAATTGTAGTTTTTAGGTAGCATGCACAGAACTCTCCTGAAATCAAATGTGATTCCTAGCTTTCCAAAAATATACTCATATACTTGGTATCTCACTATATCATATGTTGATTTTATTTTCATATTTATTCTGGCTTTGGGTTCCTCCAACATATTTTTTTGTCTTTATTTCACTGGCGTGTTTTTGTTAACATTGTTCATAAATAATGGTGATAAACTTTTCTGTGTGTGACAAAAAAATCATGCTTATTAACATTTTGATCATATTAACTTGATTTTGTGACTTTGGAAAGTAATGTGTTAAGAAATGTGAGAGTGTGTATTCTCCAAGGTCTTTAGGATTGTTGGTTTACGGTTCATACAGTAAACCAACAAACCTAAAGTTCCAGTGGTGTTTCGCTGTTGACAGAATTACAATAGGTCATTAATTTCTATGCATAATCATGAGTTCATTACATGAATAGTATTTATAAGCAGCATGCATTTTATCAAAGTCACACTGAAAAACCTAATACTGCACGAGCTGGAAACTTTAGAATAAAGTCCTTATCTTCTTTCCCCCTGATATAATAGGCATAAATTTTGTTTAAATTGTTCAGAAACAATGTTGATTAAATTTACTGTGACAACAAAAAAATCGTGTTTACTATCATTCTGGATATGTTGACAAAATTTTGTTGAATTTTCTGATTGAAACCTATCTTATGGCCTATTCATTAAAAATTTGTATTGTGCACGTGCAAATGTCATTATATTGGACTGATTTTGGAAATGTGCTACATTCAAGTGAAAAGTTTATATGAAGTATGAAATTGGTACTGTGAAATAAAAATAAATCATTCATTCAGAACAACAGTGCAAAGTTTTCAATGAGAAAAATGTGTATTTTCAAATATGTTTCACACTACTGTTTGGTTGACGACTATAGATTGTCTCTTTCTATCATAGGTACCTTAAAGATAAGGAAGCATTGCATTCAACTCAAAAATTCAATTTTGAGGTTTTACCTTTGATATGCTTTTGTGTTTAATGCCTGTTTCTCTCTCTCTGTTTAAGGACCTGTCAAGTCACGTGGGATGTCCGTTAGTAATGATGTATCAACTGTTCTGATCAGACCATACACCTGTTACATACACAAGCATGTTGACTAGCAAATGAACTGCCACATTGTCAATGCTACAAACCAAGAGTTCACCACAAGCTCTCAGTTTTGATTACTTCAAGCTTACTGATGATCTGACAGAAGGAGAAGTAATGCTTACAGTGCTCTTCTGTGTGATGCCTGGAATGTTTGCAGTGCTGTCGGAAAGATCATCCAATGTCTTCCTGAAATATGCTCCAACAGTAATATTGCAAAGCACATTACACTACAGAAGGATAAGGTGTGTTACCTCTTAACACATGGTCTTGCACCATTAGTGAAAAGGGAGCTCATCTGAAACTTAAAGAAGTTGATTACATAGTTGTTGGATTTGGTGAATCTCAGAACAAAGTTCACAGAAAGAACAGATGGATATCCATATTCAATTCTACGATAAGGTAAGAAACCAGGTGATTAGTCATTACCTAATATTGGCTTTTCTGTTTAATACATTGGCAAATTAACTCTTAAAGACATTGCTGGATGGCCTTTCCGGTTCTGGCATAACCACAAGAAGCATGTTATAGATTAGTATGGATGGTCCATCGCTTAGCTTTTAGCTACTGAAGGACAGGAAGAAAATGGCAAGAAATAACAATCCAGTGGTTATGGATGTTGGAAGTTACAGACTTCATGCAATCCATGAAGCATTCAAGAATGACATCAAGAATACCTGTTGGTCATTAGTAGATTTGGTATGAAATTTTTATTATTTAAGTGGATGCCTGCCAGATGGTCAGCTATACTTACATTGTAGGATCAACTAATTTTCCGCTAAAGCTCTGCTGTATTCAATGGCTTGAAAATAAATGTGTGGCTGAATGATCCATCAAACTGCTTCCACATCTTGAAAAATACATATCAGAAATCACTCTTAGGACCAAAACACTCAGTGTGGTTAAAAAGGTAGTTAGTGACACACTAATTGGCACAAAATTAGCTTTTTTTTTTTCATGTCATTCCTCTAAAGCTAGACCCATTTTTGACAACTTTCCAAGCAGACAAGCCAATGGTTGCTTTTCTATATGAATATCTGATATATCTGCTACAAAAACTTTTGAAGAAGTTTGTTAAATTGGAAATAATTGCAAATCTTGGAAACAATCTAGTGAACATAAAATAAATGTGAATATTGATGCAAACCTTTTACCAGCAACACAAACTGACCTGGGATTCAAAATTAGAGCAAGAATAAGAAAATGTGAAGGTGGCACAGACAAAGACAAACTAGATGTGACATAAAAACTTGTTTAGTGAAGGTGATTCAGAAAATACAAGAAAGAGGCCCCATTAAACACAAATATTAATGAAAGATGCCTCTAGCCTTAGTCCTACTTCGTGGTCTCAAGAAGGTAATTAAAATCTTGTATAAAGCAGGAATTTTTCTTAAATGGCTATATTATTTCAGAAAATATGAAAGAAATGCCATTTGTTGCTCAGTGCACCATTCATGAGTTTATTTGTAACACTGCTGAAGGAGATGTAAAAAAATAGAAATAAAATTTATGCTGCATTTTGCAAGAAATGAACATTGTGGTTATGAGTCACAAAAAGCAGCAGACCAAATAAAAAGTACTAAAAAGGTTTCCGAGGAGTTAGTTCAAAACCTACCTTTTTAAAGAAAAAGCAAATATTTTGGAAAATGCACAACTGCAAGCTAGTGAAATAGATTCATGAACTGGAACTCTCAGAATGAACAAATGTCTAATTTGATAACTTTATAATCACACTACCAGATTTTGAAAGGTAGAATCAGAACTGAAAAATTCAATGCCATAGCCAGGATTTGAACCATGGACCTTCCACTGTATGCCTACACATGGTTTGTGAGTGTTAGAACAATGAATTATCATTGATTGGCCTCACAAATGGACACTACTAAATATTTCTTTGCCGACAACACAAAGAGGGCTTTCTGCATCATCCATCATTAGATTCAGAGTTGAAGATGGACAAGAAAGAACTAACATTTTGAGCTGCTAATACAGTGAAATGTAATGTATTATAATTGGCTCTTCCAAATTTCTAATTTTGGTTATCAACATAGCATTTACTTCGTTGGAATAATTCATGCTGTTCTTCACAAGGTTCCATGCTGCTATTATCAAATTGTTTATAGTGCTCTGAACAATTTGAAATGGATATGGAGCATCTGGAAAAATGTATAACACTTTGAAATTGTTTAAATATACTTCTAAATACTGGGAGGTTAGAAGAAGGATGACTGTTGTTAACACCTGTGCATTATTAAAAAGGCATACGCTCGCTCACTCGCTCACTCGCTCACTCACTCACTCACTCACTCACTCACTCACTCACTCACTCACTCACTCACTCATTCACTCACTTCACACTATGAACTATTAGTTCAAATATTTCAGTATATTCTATAAAAACAAGGTACTTTATCCAAAGAGTAAACCAAATGTTATTGACATTGTGGAAATGTGTACTGGGCTGTCAATTAGTGTTTTTTTCTAATTATAAAATCTGAGAAAAAACTGCTTTGTGGTACATGATTTGTAACGCTTAGACACTAACCAACCACAGCTTTATAATCAAGCAGTATCAGTTTCCTTATGTGTGGACTATGATACAATGAAGCACAGAATTATAACAATGTCAGTTTGTTTCCAAGCACCCCAGTTTACCAGAATTGAATGGCAGATTGAGGAACAGAAGTACTAATATTTTTATACAAGTCTGAGAAAAAGGAAAACTAGTGTAGGTCACATTTTGTAGTTTAGAAAAAATGTGTTCTTTAGGAAGAATATTGTTCATATAAAAGTTACTTCCCATGTGTTGATCTGACAAAACTTTAACAATTAGTGCAAACCTTAGATTTACAGTATTTCTCAGAAATACTGTTTTCTCACAAGATGGTGTGACTTCAAATTCAAAGGTACTTTACATCATAGTGCATTCTCTTTTATCATTTAGCTACATATATTGTATATTGGGGGGGGGGGGGGCAGTAATGCCATTAAAGAAAACATATTCTGGACTTCCTATCCAAATAACTCCATGTATATATACCATGTATCTTTAAATTACTTTTATCATTACCGGCTTGTGCCTAGGATTGTGTATAAGTTTGTTTCTCCTTGAAAAACCTGGAAATTATTTTGAATAAAATTTGATTTTCAAAGTTTGCCAGACATTGTATATGCTGTTGGCTAAAGACACGGTATACTTTTGGGGAAAAGGAAAACAAAGACACAATTGAACAAAAATGCTGTACTAACAAATCAAAGTTATGCTGCCCATGTGAGTAAAATTCTACATTTGTTCCCCTGGACTAAATGACAGCATGAGAGTGAGCCACCTGTGTCTTGAAACTGACCATGGAGGGGGTTGTTAAATGTAAGATATTCGCTCATGTTGCTTATATGTACACAACTGTAATACCAGTAATCTGCCCTTGTCCTCAGGTGTATCGTACTGCGTTGGCAAGTCTCCATCCTTCTCCAACAGACACATGCTCCTTGTATCTTAATCTTGCAACTCTGGCTGCACTTCCTGTGAAATGCAGCCGCCATAATGCTCCTTCAAGAGCCCATGCAATTACCAAGATTGTAAGAAGTACTACAGTCGGAGCTGATGAATCAGTAGTGGTAAGCCGTTTGTAATGCATTCTGTTTAAGTATTAAAATAGGCTGAATTTGGGAAGACATATGGAAATTTCCTATTTGTCTTAAGTTTAAGTATGTAATCCAAAAATCTAACAAGCACAAAGCCTGATTACAGCAAGCCAAGAATGGAAACGGGAACGGAAAGTAAAACAAACTAACATTTTGGTTCACAATACAACAGGAACAAGGATAGAAATGCATATTGATGATCACATTGATATCAAAGGGAAAGAAAGTTTGCTTCTGACTCAGCCAACATGATGCAGGTTAGCCATGTCAAAATTTGATAGAATAAGCATTTTTCAAACTTAGAGCAGCTATTGCTGATTCTTCTAACAAGTGTCTTAACAAATAACTTAAATAGGATCCATTAAAGTTATTTCTTTTTCTCTGTTGCCAGAGTTCCTTGATTTTTACCTGCTTGCGACTAGCGAACTCGGGCAGCTGCTTTGGGTCATGGCAGCCTTGAATAATTTCAACAGTTTCTTAATATGCTCATTATGCAGCTAATATGCCATTCCAGGAGCAGGAATGAAAATGTTGAAAGTCTTCTTCCCGTTTCCAGGACTGGGAAAATGTTTCTGCTGTTAGTGAATATAGTATATGTATTTTAACATTGTTGTTGCCATTCCGATTTCTATTCTTGGTTATTATGAACTAGGCTTAATTATTTTTAAAGTGCACACTCTATCACAGATCACTTATTAGCATTGATTATCATTATCACCATTATCATTTATTGCTTCCGTAAAATTATGATTACATGATATGGAATTGTTAATTAAGTAAAATACATGAAAAAAGGTAACATTGTTTCAGATCAGAAAGATAAAAGAAGATTACAATTTTTGTATTGTACATTATAATTAACATTTACACTCTTCCATATATACTAATAATTATCAGTTTCCATATTTTAATATTTGCTTAGCAACTGGGGCAGCACTGTGGCCGAGTGATTAAACCGTTTGCCTATCACCAGTTGTATTCTATGATTGACCGGATCAAAAGCCTTAGACAGGTCAAGAAATGTTCCAACAGATTTTTCTAAATCATCCAGCTTCTGGTATGCCGTATCTATAAACTGTATTAATGCACTATTTGTGGACCTTCCTTTTTGAAGGCCATGTTGGCAATCAGAAATTACTTTAAATTTTGAATTGTGTTCACACAATCTAATAAATACAACTTGTTCAAGAATTTTGGGAAAAAAAAGCCAAGATCAATGAAGTGGACCTGAGCTAATAATTTTGATCCTTTTTTGAATATGGGCTTTATTTTTGCCTTTTTTAGGTAGTCTGGAACCTATCTTGACACTATTTGCACACTAATGGTAACTATATGCACAGAGCATTCTTTTACTAATACATTTTGTACAGAGCATTCTTTTACCAGTGCATTTGAAAAACAATCTAAGTCAGTTAATCCTTTATTCTTCATATTGTTTATTATAGTACATAATTCATCTTGAGTTGTAGGAGCAAGAAAGTTAGTTGGACAAGTTGTATTAGTTATTATTTTAATTCCTATTACTTGCAAATCCCTTGCTAGCAATTTTGACACTCCTGCATAGTACTGGCTAAAAACTTCTACAGGTGATATTGTTGTTAGCTAATGCTGAATTTCTGACAATGAAGTTATTAATCCTCTTGCTCTCCAATATTTTTCACTGATGATATTGAAGAGAGCAATAGCAGTAATAGTAACCGCTTTTTAGAGAGCACCATATTTTTATGTTTTGGCGGTCACATCGCTCTCTCACAACCCCCAGAATGTCTGGAGGACCACACCTGTCGTTGGTTTACTGGTCTCACCGACCTGACCGGGAGAGTTATCAAAATAAATTCACCTACCATATCCTCTGATTACCACTCAGAGGGCGTATTACATGCCATGACAGGTCAGCATGTTAGGGGTTAAGATTTTATAGAGAAATGGAGAGGTTGGAAAAATAAAGACTCCCTAGCCCTCGGTAACCCTAATAGCATCGGGGTCGGAAGAGAACAAGAGACGACCAAGGTAAGGTCAGATAGAAAAGTTACAGTGAGGAGCAAAACACCAGTACAGGTGATATAGGTTCATCTATAATTTTACCATCTATCTGGAGTTTACATTAATCTGCTCCACTTTTGTTTTAATTTAATTTCCTTTTTATCATTTTCCACACAGTTTTGGATTTATTTGCTGAGGTTACTCTTAATTTACCATTGTAAAGATAAGATATTATAGATTCCTCTATAATTGACATAGCATTGTGTAAATTCTTTTGATACCTTATTTTCCCTTGAAAGTTAATTTAAAAATCTTAACTTTTTGCTGGATATTAGAATACCTTTTGCTATCCAGTTTTGTGTGAACTCATTGTTTAATTTGAATCTTCTGCAAGGACAGGCAATATTCACATAATACTTAAAGGTGTTTACAAATTCTACATTTCCTTCAGAATAAGAGATATTTTCCCATTTCTCTTTAGAAAGGGGAAAATTTAAACAATTTAGGATCTATCTTCCTTTCATAGAAGTTTGAAAACAGTGCTGTTGTAATTAATTTAATTTAAAAGGTGAGTTAATTAATAACACTGAGCAACACTTACAACATATTTTTCCGGGACGCGTTTCGAAGGTTAACTTTCCTCCATTATCAACCGGACAATAACTGGGTTTCCATGGTGTTTCATGGTGCAGATGCTGATGCTTCTTCTGGTGTTTCTTCTGGTGGCGGTTCAATGAACTTACTGAAAATGTCTCTTTGAGGAATGTCAAAATTAAATACTCGGTTTCTATTTTTTAAAATAAAGATTTGTTCCCATGTGGACAGTTCTTGTTTTCCGGTTATGTGTTTGAGAAGTTTTGGTTCTAGCTTTATGTCATGATTTTTTGTCCAAAAGTGAAACGCAACCGCTGATTTTTCTAATTGTTTACTCTTAATGTTTCTAACGTGTTCCTTGGATCTAATTTCTAAATTTCTTTTGGTTTTTCCTATGTATATTTCATTACAATCACTGCATTCAATTTGGTATATGCCAGATTTTTTGTTAGGTGGAATAGCATAAATTTAAAAAGGTGTTCAAGGAATACAACATTGAGCTAGCAGCAGTAAACCATTACTCCATAAAAAAACTACTACTTTCAAACATCAAAGATGCTATTCCACCTAACAAAAAATCTGGCATATACCATATTGAATGCAGTGATTGTAATGAAATATACATAGGAAAAACCAAAAGAAATGTAGAAATTAGATCCAAGGAACACGTTAGAAACATTAAGAGTAAACAATTAGAAAAATCAGCGGTTGCATTTCACTTTTGGACAAAAAATCATGACATAAAGCTAGAACCGAAACTTCTCAAACACATAACCGGAAAACAAGAACTGTCCACATGGGAACAAATCTTTATTTTAAAAAATAGAAACCGAGTATTTAATTTCGACATTCCTCAGAGAGACATTTTCAGTAAGAAGAAGCATCACCATCTGCACCATGAAACCCCATGGAAACCCAGTTATTGTCCGGTTGATAATGGAGGAAAGTTAACCTTTGAAACGCGTCCCGGAAAAATATGTTGTAAGTGTTGTTCAGTGTTATTAATTAACTCACCTTTTAAATTAAATTTAGGATCTCCTTTCCCAGGCACTGCTCATATTAATGTGTGTTACTTTGTCTATTTATTTTAGCAAGTCTTATCACTAAGGCTAGGATTTTATGTAATATCAACACATAAAATATGTACATATTTAGCCCGCCTCGGTAGCGTGATGGTTAGCATGTCTGCCTCACGTTCAAGAGGTCGTAAGTTCGAATCACGCTTAGGGTAAGTTATCCGGGTAAGGTTTTTTTCCAAGATTTTCCCTGCCCTGAGAAGACGAATGTTGGGTAACTTAAAAGCTCCATGGACCTCGGGCTCATTTGAGCATCATTTCACCCATTTCATTTCATTCATTCGTCCGATATGACACAAGGTTGGAGGACGTTAATTAAAAAAAAAAAGTACATATTTATGTAATAATATTATGTGAAATATGTACTATTACATACAAAGTTTTAAAATATGTAATATTAATTTAATTTTTATATAAATGATACATTAAACATTAAATTCTTTATTCTTTATTGCTCATAAAACTTGTAATACAAGCATGGAGCATTGTTAAATGCTAATACATGAATAAAAAGTACATCATGGCACATAATTAGACTTATGGTTAGTAAAAATAATCTATATATCATAATACAAACATGGAATATTGAATATACAAAAAATACATTAACAGTACACATTAATTTAGCATCTCTTCTAACCTGTATGGGCACTTTTTCAATTAGATAATTCTTTAACTCTTTAGCAAAGGAGTTTTTTCTTGAGTGCTCTTTTAAACTTCTTGGTAGGGCATTATATAATATCATTCCCATTACAATTGGATCCTTTTTGGTTGAAGCCTTATTTAAGTGCATTCTATGGTAAATTTTCATTCCCTCTGGTGTTATATGTATGAATCTGTTTTTAGTAGGTGATTTGTTTTGAGTCAGTATAATTACTTTGTATACATAAATAGCAACTATTGTCAATATTTTATTCTTTTTAAAGAGTGGCTTACACGTCTGTAGTCTTTAGTTGAAAAATATGATGTATGCATCTCTTCTGTAGTAATAGTATCCTGTTTAATTTTGTTACCCCACACCCTACCCAAATTTCAATACCATATTCCAAGTGCACGCATATTATCCCGTAATATGTAGCTTTAAGCTCTTCTACATTAAGGTAATTTGCAAAGTGTTTTAGTAGGAATACGTTTTTTGTGATTTTCTTACATCGTTTACATGCATTTCATATGTTAAGTGTTCGTCAAGATATATTCCTAAACAATTTTGACTAGATACCTGTTCTACTTTAGTGCTTTCAAGTCTTACATTTATGTAGTTTAGCTCCTCCCCTCTTTTTTGCTGATGCTGAAAATGCACCAGTTTGGTTTTTTTTATGTTTAACTTAAGAGAGTTATCTTTAAGATAATTTGAAATTTGTAGCAAATTTTGAGAAATTTTGTTTTCTAGTTGTAGCAAGTTTTTTCCTTTACAAATGAGTGAAGTATCGTCAGAATACGATATGAGTTTCAAATCGGTTGATTCCCCCAAATCATTTACATACAAAATAAAGAGTAGTGGCCCTAGGACGGTTCCTTGAGGTACTCCAGATTTTACATTTTGAATGTTAGATTAAACAGATTTGAAATGGTTCCCATACAGCCAATTTAGTTCACAACATTGCTTACAATTTACTAGATAAGACTAATATTTTATTTATTTTCCCCCTTATCCCATAATTTTCTAGTTTTGTTAACAGCAGTTTGTGACACAATTACTTGCAAATTCCTATTTTATTACTTAAATTTTTGCAAAATAAAGTGTGGTACATTATTTAATTTTCATATTATAGCAAACTTAAATTCTATTATTATGAAGATTCGCAATTATTTAAATTTTCAGTCATTGTTCGGTACCTTCCTCCTGTAATACTTCTCTAACAGTGTGTTATATTTAGTTACTGTGATATATTTTGTGGCCACCATAGCAGTACACACATAATCGAAGAATGCATTCCTTGCACTTGAAGACTGTTACATTTAGATAGAAGGACTTGCTTTTTAGAAGTGTGTAGTACTTTATTCCTAGTATGGAGGTGACTGAGCACATGTTGGTCAAGTTGTGATTTCATTGAACCTGTAATCTTATTACAAGCCTGTCAGAGAGTCACAGCACCATTTCTAGTGACTGAATCATCTATTGTAGCCTACAGCTTAAACTTTGATGATAATTTTGGGAAGAAGTGATTTTAACCTACTTGAGGATAGGCCACATCCGAGCCACACATGGACACCTTTTGTGTGGTGATCCAGCACCTGTCTGTGCGACATGCAGTGTTCCACTCTCTGTCGGACATATCCTTGATTGTCCGCGATATGCCTGTGAGCACAAGTCCCTTGGCCTGGGTCTTACACTGTGCTCAGTTTTAGGCAACAACCTTGTAGCTGTAAATACAGTCCTGCGGTTTGCTGCCAATATTGATTTTTGTAAGCAAGTATTTTATTTTGGAAGTTTTAGCATTTTAGGGTATTTTACTTTTTTTTTTTTGTTTTTTTTGTTTTTTTTTTTGCATAATAGCAAAAGTGATATGGTGTCAAACAGGTTAAATTGGTTCCTAGAATCACAAAATTTAATATCCCCATGTCAAGCTGGATTCAGAGAGTTCCACTCTACAAATGAACAAGTCTTACTTCTCAGTCAAGAAATCAAAGACTCCTTCAATAGAAAAGAAGATAATTTATCAGTTTTTATTGATTTTCAAAGTGCATATGATTCTATATGCAGAACAAAACTACTAAAGAAAGTAAAAAAAATAGGGATACAAGGTCCAATGTTTTCATGGCTATGTCATTTCCTAACACAACGTTTTATTGCAACCAGATATGGAAGAAATATATCTAAATATAAACAAATACACCGTGGCTTGCCACAAGGTGCAGTGCTCAGCACTACACTTTTTAATATATTTATTAATGATCTACCACAACAAATACAAGAATCAAGTGAAGTGTGCACTATTTGCTGATGACTTGGTAATGTGGACTTCAAAACCAAAAAGCAAAAGTACAGAACTGGAAAAAACCATGCAACAATCCTTAACCAACTTACAGAGGTGGACCAAAGAAAATTTAATGACTGTTAATACAACAAAATCAAACTACCAAATCTTTTCACTAAGAAAAAAAACCACTAAAAATAAAACTAAATTTTGAGGGTCAACAATTACCAGAAACAAAGGAAGCAAAGTATTTAGGAGTTACATTTGATACCAAACTTACATGGACCAAACAAATAGAAAATGTAATACAAAGAGCAGAGAGGCGCCTTTCACTGTTAAAACGTCTAACAGGAATGAAGTGGGGATGTTCCAGAGCAACGCTTAACCAACATATAATATATATATATAAAACCATTGTTTACTTACTGCAGCGAAGTTCTTGTAACAGCAAACACAAAAAAAATTCAAATCTTTCAAAACCAAAGTCTGAGATTAATTACAGGTGCTATCAAAACCACACCAATAGCAGCTATGGAAATACTAACCAACCAATATCCCATTGAATATGAAATAGAAAAAGTGGCTCTTATTCAACACGAAAAGTTGATCAGACTCCCATTCAATACATGGCACAAGAGAAATTTTACACATACACTAAAGACTCAGGAGAGCTTTCTTTCCAAAATTCAAGACATCAAGAAGGATGTACACCTTCCTAATTCAAAGGAAAACTTCATATCTAAAGTCAATCCAACACGTACATTAGACATCACATATTATTTACACCTGACAGAAGAAGTTAAAAAAAGTGATACTCCAACTAGTGTTCTAAAATTATTGGCATTAGAGACAATCCATACTAGATTTCCAGAACAGGAGTGGCTCCATATTTATAGTGATGGATCATTGATATCATACCAAGATGGAGCAGGTGCTGGAGTCACATGTCACCTCTTTTCCTATTACAAATCTTTAAGTTATGGAACTACTAACTTTGATGGAGAAATTGAAGCAATTCGAATGGCCCTACAAAATCTTTTGTACAGAATTTCACATTTTCAGCAAGCAGTTATTCTCTCAGATTCCAGGGCAGCAATTATAGCAATTACTTCCAAGTTGTCACCAAAAAACCAAACTATTATAGAATGTTGGAAGATGCTTAGCCATCTAACAGCACTCAAAGACACCTAATCTTCCAATGGATACCGGCTCACTGTGGACTGAGTGGTAATGAGAAAGCTGATTTTCTTACAAAAAAGGGTACCAGCGGTGTACAAAAATCTATAGTTAATTTACCATTTTATGCAGCTAAAAGATTAGTCAACTCTGAATTCAAAAAAATTATTGCAAAATATTACTATGAAAAATCAAAGAATAAAAGATGGGAACTACCAAACATTCAAACAGTGATTCCTGAGTATCCTCGAAAAACAGCAGTTGCAACCTTCAGGTTGATTACAGGACATGATTGTCTGGCAAAACATTTAAACAGAATTGGGATATATTCTTCACCACTCTGTCCTCTATGTGATCTGCAAGAGGAAATGGACCGAGACCACCTTCAAATATGCCCAGCCACTTCTAGTGCCCCATCCATCAGTGAAAAATATTGGAGAGCAAGAGGATTAATGACTTCATTGTCAGAAATCCAGCATTAGCTAACAACTTTTTGGTTTTTAACATTTTAATTCTTCCGTTTTCACTGTTTTAACTTTTAGCAATTTTAAGTTTCACATTTTTAGCTTATTAAATGGGAAGTTTTAACAGTTGAGCTGAGCTGTTTTAATCTATTTTAACTTTTGGTTTTTAGCTTTTTAAGGCTGACGTTTTTAACACTTGAACTTGCATGATTTTATCTTTGGACTTGGGGCCTTCATGACAAGTTGTCAATAGGCCCTTAAACACGGCACACTCACTCTTCTACTAATACACAATAGGTAAATCCTTTCAATATAAGAGTCAGAATAACACCAAATAATTTTAAGATGTGATTCAGTGGTTGTATTTGAGTATTTTTTTTTTTTTTTACTGGAAATGTATGTGCAGAAATGTCTTGTTATCGAGCTAGAGGACATAAATGGTTTTCAATCACCGCGTTGGGTGATGAAATTCTGTTGCACAGAACCTTGTTCCCCCTTTGACATTGGAATATGATGTATGTTTTCTTTTCTTTGCATTTTGGAATACTGCTTGTGTTCTGTTTTTAACATTGTTTATATGACCATTAACCTAAAACCTGTTTTGTTACTTAAATGGAAAGGGATTATGTCACATATTATACAGCACTTTGTGGTTTCAGTTATCAATCTCAACTATCAGCATGTACTATAAAGTGCTCTGTTTACTGAAGGGACATCAAGCTTTACAGCCTATTGTAAAAATTTTCCATTTAGAGTGGTGGAATCAGGACTGAAAAATTGAATGACCTAGCTAGGATTTGAACCATGAATCTTCCACTTCATGTGCAGCTGCTCTAACCAGTAAGCTGCAATTGCCAGTATGACGTTAAATTCCCCAACTGATTAGTACTTTCCCAGAGTGCAAGGGAATCTCAAGTCAGAGATAAATACCCCGAAGGTGACTTACAATCCTAAGTACTTTATGTCCTGGGTTTAACAAACATTGCCCACACACAGCTTGTTTGTTTAAAAATACCAGCAGTAAGTTGGTTGGCATAAATAGATAACAATATTCCATTTTACTCACATAAAGCTACCAGGGATACATTGTTTATGGTGCTGCTTCAGGAAATGTGAAAAGGACATGAGATCTGTATGATGAACTTCACCCAAGAAGACATTTGCCTCATCACAGCACCTTTACTGCTGTACATCAATGATTGTGGGAAACAGGAACTTTCCAAAAACAAGGGCATTGTCTGGGACTCCAAAGAAATGAAAGAACAGTGGCTCTAGAAGAGGAGGTTTTTGGCAGGGTCCAAAATTCTCTTTACACAAGCAGGAGCAATAGGGCATGCCATGCATACAAGTGAGTCCTTGGTTACTTGAATTCTGCACAAACAGCAATTTCATCCATGTCATCTCACCTGATATCAAGCACTGGGTTAGTTGAAATTCCACCCCGGCTGTAGTTTGTCCAGGTTCATAAACGTATTAACAAAGATTTCCTACAACTATATTGTGAATGGGCAAGGTTTTTACATGAGAGAGCATGTTTAACACACATACGAGTCACATTTGGCCACAGGAAAACTCGAGAGCTTTTACCATCACCGGTTTGCAGTGAACATTTGGGCGGGCATTGTGAATGACACTCATAGGGCCCCATTCACTACCTCAACATTTGATGGTAGTTTTACCTACATTTTTACAACATATTTTGCCATCACTTCTGGAAGATCTTCCTTTAGGAATACGCCAGTTAATGTTGTTCCAAGGCAATGGGGTACCTGCATATTATTCTGGTCCCCCCAGGGGCCTACTACGGTAGGTATAAGTTTGGTGCACCCGGGGTCCTGAGCTGCTCACCAACATTTCACCCCTTCCATGCCTATCAAGTGTTGCTACATTTTAGCTGCTTATGTTGCTACTAATGATCACCCTCTTCCTCTTCTAGGATTATTTTGATTGTTAGTTTTTAAGGCCTCCTGTCTCACTAGCAGGGATGGATCTTTTCTGTCTCCGTAATCCTGTCCCACAGTTTCAGCACCTTCCCCGATTTGTGTGCTCTTTGGAAGTCTCAGACGTGAAGTTTGGGCAGACCCTTCACACTGCCCCAATGTGTAGCCTTAGGTGCCTGTCCACACTGTCATGTACACCCATGTAGCTCTCTGTGGGCCCAGCCTGTGTTAATTCCCTGACAGCCGCATGCCACCAGGTTAGTATCACCGACTGGATGTGTTACTGCTGAAGGAACCTTGGTGTAATCAACCACAAGTCCCCTGAATCCACGTTGGCTCCATTGAGGCAGCATGGCTTAAAGTGGTGAGCCACAGGCACTTATTCCTGTGGTAGGGGCATAAAGCCAGGGTGTCCCTGGTGAACAGTTGACCCATGTGGACAAGCAGTAGAAATCGGAGGGTAGTCTTTCTGAAGTACGCTTTGAGGTCAGTCATGGAGGGGTCTCCATGGTGGCATAAACTGTGGAGATTTGGTGTCTTTCTTCTTTGACTCCTGAATGGCAAGCTGACATGGGTGGTTCCAGATAGGGGTCCAATTCAAAATGCATCCGTGCAAAACCCCTTTCACAGACAGTTTTCTGGTTGTGACCTTAGCATGTGAAGGTAAGACAGTTAAGGATCTGAGCCCCTGAGGTTGACAGGATTTGTGCACCTGTTAAGAATGCAACAAGAGTTCGGGACGGTACACTTTTTGGTTGAAATGCACACTGCAGACCAGTCACACAAGTTATTGTAGGCAAGTTTGTTGGGATCCTACTCTATCCGGGTAGACCCATATAAATCACTGAATGCATATCGAGGAGTTGTCACGGTCTGTTGACTGAGGAAATAGTCACCTGCCTCTCCTATCAGTGTGTATGCCAAGCATACCGTCTCACACGACAGCAGGATGTTAAAGAGTGCCTTTTACGCATGGTTTTCCTCAGGTTTAAGGGTACTCAGTTGCCAGAGTACATCTACTGCGGCTATGAGTGTGCCACCATACGTCAGTATGTGTTGAACCCTATGCGGTGCTTCCATTGCCAGAAGTTCGGACATACTAAGACATCATGCACCCATCCTGCTATCAGTGAGTGTTATGGCTTATCAGTACACAGGTCACGGCCTGTATCTGTGACCCTTATTGTGTTAACTGTGCAGTGAGTCATCCATCTAGCTTGTGTCAGTGTAAGAAGTTTCTGGATGAAAAGTGTATAAAGGAGTTGCGCATGAAAGAACACCTTTTTCAGAAGTGTGTCACCGCTTTGAGCAGCTGAAACCTGCGACCACCAGAGGTTATGCCTTAGCTGCCTGATGTGCTCTTGTCAACACTGTAATCATTCAGTATGTTCCTATTTCAGATGATTCCACACAGACCAACCTACCTACCAGCAAGTACCCCTCCACTGTCTCGTGCCCGGCGGCACCGTGGCAGAGCAGTTAGCGCGCTCGCCTACCACCTAGGTAGCCCGGGTTCAATCCCAGGGACCCACATGTGGTATTTGTGGTGGGCAAAGCGGCGTCAGGGTGGGTTTTCTCCAGGTGCTCCGGTTTCCCCCGCCATCTCATTCCACCGGTGTTCCATCTTCATTCCATGTATCATCAGTGTCACCGCCTGCGGTGCCGTAGTAGTAAAAGCGGGCGTTAAACACTACAACAACATGTCTTGTGCCACACCTGCAATGGCAACTACATCTTCCGCCATGCAGACGCCCGCTCACCGGCCGTCCACAAGCAGTAGCCACACCGTATTGCCAGGGATCTTCCGACTCCCGGACATCAGAGGAGTTGCTTGAAGATGGCGAAAAGTGCATCCTTGGTCCCAAGTGGGCCAAGGTAAAGATGAACAAAAAGATAAAGACCATGCCTTAATCTTTGTTTACAATGGAAATAATTCAGTGGAATGTTCATGGTTTTCGGGCATGTGCTCTGGATATACAACATTTTCTCACCTTTCGCCTTCAATCGTCTGTGTACAAGAAGCCCATTTGTAACATTATCATGCCTTATATCTTCATGATTTTTCGGAATTTAGGCATGATTCTGCAGCTGATTGGTGAGCAAGTGGTGGTGGTGTTGCTACTCTGGTGTCACATAACATCTCTGCCACTAGCATCCCACTTAACATGCTGTTACAAGCTGTAGCGGTGCATGTCCAGTTGCAGGGCCTGAGGTCCAGTTGCAATGTCCATCTGCCACTGGTCAGCGTTGTGCATGAGAACAACCTTTGGGCTCCTTTGGATCAGATTTGGCCATCGCTCATCTTCCTTGGTGATCTGAATGTCAAGAACACTTTATGGGGCTCTGTCACTGACGATGGTTGTGGGTGCATTGTAGCAGATGTTTGCAAATGTCTGGCCTCCTTTTGTTAAACACCCATCATCTGCCTATGGTACACCTTCCACCCTAATCATTTCCTTTTGTAACCCATCCTTGGTACCCCTTCTTGATTGGTCAGTCCTTTTCTACTTATTTGGCAGTGATCATTATCCCATTAACATTTACCTATCTGGCCACCATCCTGTGTCAACACGACATCCTCACTGGATTATTTCCAAGATTGACTGGGAGAAATTTTGTTCCCTCATTCACCTCACCAACGTTTTTGCCACCATTGGTGAAATGGTATAATGTTTTACTTCATCTGTCCTTCTCACAGTGGGTTCCAGCATTCCTGTGCCTTGGTGATCCAAGGAATGCCATTTGGCTATTAAAGCATGCAAGTGTGCTCTCCATGTTTTTACTTTCCATCCTATGGAGGCAAAATTTGTAGCTTTTAAATGTGTTTGTGCTAGGGTACACTTTATACTTTGTGATGCCAAACACAAATCCTAGGAAAACTATGTCTTTCTCTTCGCTTTCCTGTTGCATTTGTGCACAACAGGTGTGGACTGCTGTTCGGTGTATGTACGGCAAGTGTTGCCAGACGATTATTCCTGGTCTTGCCATACAGGGCTCCCATTACACTGGCGAGCAGGCTATCGCTGACACATTTACCAATTCTTTCGCTGCTACTAGCCAAACCCAACGCTATGATAGAGCATTTCTAGCTATCAAGGAATCTGTGGAGTGGATAGTTCTTAATTTTAACAGCAACTGTAGTGAACCGTACAACTCACAGTGCAGAGCTGGTGCATTCCTTATCTCTGACAAATGATTCTTCTCCTGCTCCTGATGACATTCACCGACAAATGCTGCTTCATCTTCCACCTCAGGCTCACTCCTTCCTGCTCAGCATTTATAACCATATCTGGCTTCAACAGGTTTTCCCATCTTTCTGGTGCGAGAGTATTGTCATCCCTGTCCCTCAGCCCGGAAAGGACCAGACACTTCCCTCTAGCCACTGCCCTATTTGCCTAACGAGTGTCATTTGCAAGACCTTCGAGCAGATGGTTAACACTCAGTGTGGTGACTAGAGACAAATAACCTGATGAGCAATGTTCAGTGTGGTTTTTGCTGCCATCGCTCCAGTGTCGACATTCTGACGTATGTGGAGGCTTACATCCAAAATGCCATTCTCCTGGAGCAGCATGTCGTGGGTGTCTTCTTTGATCCGGAAAAGGCTGTTTGCTGTTGTAGTGTTTAACGCCCGCTTTTACTACTATGGCACCGCAGGCGGTGACACTGATGATACATGGAATGAAGATGGAGCACCGGTGGAATGAGATGGCGGGGGAAACCGGAGCACCCGGAGAAAACCCGCCCTGACGCCGCTTCGTCCACCACGAATACCACATGCGGGTCCCTGGGATCGAACCCGGGCCGCCTAGGTGGTAGGCGAGCGCGCTAACCGCTCCCGGAAAAGGCCTATGACACCACATGGCACTATGGTATCCTCCATACTCTCCTCGGATACAGTTTGCAAGGTCATTTAGCAATCTTTCTTTTTAACTTTATAGCCCTTTGCTGCTTTCGTGTCCGCATTGGAAACATGGTCTCACAAAAGAGGATCCAGGAGAATGGTGTGCCTCAGGGGTTGATTCTCAGTGTAACACTTTTTGCCGTTGCCATTAATGACATTGCTAGTGTTGTTCATAGCAGCATCCCGATGTCACTGTTTGTTGATGACTTTGCAATATATTATTGCTCCTACAGTCTTGAGCACATCGAGTGTCAACTGCAGCTGTCCATAACATCCTTCACCGACTGGGCCCCATATCGTTCATTGGTCAGGTTCAAACTAGATTATGGCAGTTTTATTTATGGTGCAGCGTCCACCTCTAAACTTAGTTTTTAAACACAATACATCATTCTGGTATCTGTCTAGTTACTGGGGCTTTCCGCACTGTCTATTTGGCACTTGTTTTTATTATGTTCTTACATGGCCAGGTTGGCAGCCCACCCTGGTCATCTTTCTTTTAACCCTGTATTGTGTGTGGAACTTGCTCACCGTTATCTCTGAAATACCACAATCTTGTCTGAATGGTATTCGGTTCCATGAGTTGCTCAATGTACATGCACTCCGAATGCCTGCTGTCTCACGGTATTCCCTTGACTACTGTCCTCTGTGGCAATTACGGCATGTCCAGTATGACCTGGAGCTTTCGATGTGTGCTAAAGTAGCTACCCCTCCATCGGTGTATCGCCAGCTTTTCACTGAAGTCCTGGGACGTTAACTGGAATTACACTCCGGTACTTACCGATGGTTCCCAGGTGGGTGGTGCTACAGGGTGTAGTTTTGTGCATAATGGTGAGACTGACAAGTACCTTCTTCCGGACAACAGTTCTGTTTTTACCACCGAGCTGTTTGAATATTTTATTTCGTCCTTTTAATCTCCAGTTCCGTTCCTGGAAGTTTTATGATCTGCTGTGACTCTCTGATCGCAATGCAGGGATTGCAACTTCAGCACTAATTGTAAAAATTCAGACACTCGTTTTGTTTTGCAGTTGCTCTCGCACAGATACCAGTTTGTTTTTACATGGACCCCAGGCCTTGTAGGTATTCCTGGCAATGAAATGGCAGATGAGGCTGCCAAGTCTGCCTGCCATTTGCCGGCGATTTTCATACGCAGTCTACCTTATATGGATGTACAATGGTTCTTCTGTCACCATATTTTATCAGTCTGGCACCAATCATAGGAAGCTTTGGATGGCATTCAATTGCAGATGATTAAGGACACCATGCAACCCTGGATGACACCTTGTAGTGATACCAGGTGCCAGAAGTCATCTTAGCCCGCTTGAGAATAGGTCACATATGCATCACACATGGACACCTTTTGCGTGGTGACCCAGTGCTTGTCTGTTCCACCTGCTCTGCACAGATACAGTTTACATGGTCATTTAGAGATCTTTCTTTTTAACTTTTAAAACTTTGCCACTTTCATGTCTGCATAGTTAACATGCTGTCCCAAGAGAAGATCCAGGAGAATGGTGTACCACAGGGGTTGATTTTCAGTGTTAAGCTTTTCTCCATTGCCATTAATGACATCAGTAGTGTTGTTCGTAGCGGGATCCCAATGTCGCTGTATGTTGACGACTTTACTATAACTTGTATAATCTTGAGCACATAGAGCGTCAACTGCAGCTAATCATAACATCCATCAGCAAGTGGGCATTTTGCACTGGCTTTCGGTTCTCCTATACGAAAACAGTGTCCACATTCATTGACTTCATGGTGTACACCTTCCTCTGATGTTCATTTGGATGGCACACATCTGCCATTTGTTCTGCACCTGAAGTTCTTGGGCCTTCATTTTGACAGCAAACTCACAAGGGAGCACCATATTCATCATCTTTGTGCTTCCTGCGATCATTTGCTTCGGGTACTCAGGATTTTATCTGGGGCATCTTGGGGTGATTGCACCGTCATGTTGAGGTTGTATTGCTCACTGGTCCGGTCCAAGTTAGACTACAGCTGTTTTATCTATAGTACAGCATCTGTCTCGAAACTCTGGCTTTTAGACACAATACATCACACTGGTATCCGTCTCGCTACTGGGGCTTTCCACACAGTAGAGTCGATTGTATGCTGATTCTGGTGAGCCTCCACTGTCTGTCCGATGCTCCTTGTTACTTTGTTCCTGCTTGTCAAGGCTGGCCATTCATCCAGGCCATCCTTCATTTCCACCTGAATTGCGTCCCATCCAAGTGTTACCAGGTTTCGAGAACTGCTTGCCGCACACAACCTCTGACTGCCCGCTGTAAAGCAGCTTTCACTTGGCCATTGTCCTCCCTGGCAACTCCAGTGTGCATGGGCAGCCCAGGTTCGATCCCAGACAACCACATGTGGGATTCGTGGTGAACGAAGTGGTGCTGGGGCAGGTTTCCTTCGGGTTCTCCGGTTTCCCCCGCCATCTCATTCCACCAGTGCTCCATCTCCATTCCATGTATCATCAGTGTCATCATCTGCAGTACCGCATGTAGTAAAAGTGGGCATTAAACACTACAAAAAAAAGTGTGCATGGCTCAACCTGGAGCTGTTGGGCCTTGTGAAGATAGCTGCCCCTCATTCGATGTTTCATCAAATTTTCACCGCACCTCTGGGCCATTGCTGGCCTTATACTCCGGCATTTATTGATGGTTTCCAGTTGGGCAATGCTATGGATGGCACTTTTGTATACTATGGTGACATTCACACGTACTGCCTTCCAGACATCAATTGGGCTTTTAGCGCCAAGCTGTTTGCCATATTTTATTTCTTACTTTTTATATCTAATTCAGGTCCTGGAAGTTTCATTACCTGCTCCAGTTCTTTTAGCATGCTTTAGGTCCTGCAACATTTTCTCAGCACCTTGGCACTCATTAAAATTCAGACACTCCTCTCACAGTTACTGTCTCATGTATACCAGTTTATTTTTATGTGGATTCCAGGCCATGTGGGTATTCTCAGCAATAAGGCGGCAGATGCGCCTATAAGTCTGCATGTTGCCTGCCGGAGTATTCCACCTGTATGCTCCACTATGTAGATGTGCAGAAGTACTTTCGTCACCCTCGGTTTGCTGTCTGGCAGGAATCTGTGTAAGCATTAGCTGGCACTCAGTTGCAGACAGTCAAGGACACTGTACAACCCTGGCAGACCTCTTACAGGGATTCGAGGCAGGAAGAAGTGATTTTAACCTGCCTGAGGATAGGCCACACCCGAGCTACACATGGACACCTTTTGTGCAGTGATATGGCACCTGTCTGTGCAACATTTGTACCGTGTCAATGGGGTGCACAGAAACGTAACTCATGTTAGCTTCCTACAACCCACTGGAACGGACAATCTTTTACTAACCCTGATAAGGATGAGTACAATTAGGATGTATGGATACTTTAAAAAGACTTTAATCCTGAAATACACTCGCCGCCACTTCACGTGGTTACCGAAAATATCACTTTTGAACATGCATTTTCCTTTCACTATTAAGTCTTTAGTTATTCTGAAATTCCTGCCATGGTGCCAAAATATCTTATTCATGCCAAAACCATTTAAGTATGTATATGCAAAAAGAAAAGCTGAAGGCTAAATTTGGAAAAGAGCTAATGGCGTGTATTAAACTATGATGCTTCCCTGACCTATCACGCGATATATGTAAGCTCCACTAAACATCCTACTCCGTTGAAATCCCAAGCTCGAAGAAGTGTCTTCTCCCGTCATGGACCTGGCTTGCTTGAAGATGGCTCGTCGGGCGATGCGCATGTGCCACTGGTTCAGCCATTAGCCGTGGGAGGGCCTCCAATTTGAAGGCTAACTAAGCAGGCTCCATCTGTGCTCATGACGTCAAAGTAACAGCAAGCTAATTCCATTTTGGTTTGATGAGCATCTAAGACGATTGTAGCTGCTTTGACTTAGGAGCAATATAACGGCTCAATGCCCCCCCCCCCCCCGCCGGCAAATCTGGCCAGCAGGACAGCAACAGCAGCTGCAGTAGTTCTTGAAGACCAGACCTGGACATATAAAACAATGAAGCATGGTATTAACTGGAGAGGCATCACAAAGTAAAATAGGGAGATAACCCAACAGGTAGCAATTTCGCATACGAGATGTGTGTAAATTTAATTGAGGAAAACGCTTTAAAACATTTAGTACGAATAACCATTTGAAGAAAATTATCAGTTAAAATATAAAATAACAGACTCATTTGTAACAAAAAAAAAAAGGACGTTACCAACAACTATTTATAAAATTTAAACAGGAATTTAATACTATTGGATAATAATTCTTGAAACTTTCAAAGCTGGATTAACAGAACAATCAGGTTTACAATAATGTTAAAATTTAATAACAAATACAAAATAGTCACAGCTTTCAACTTAATGACACACATTACACAACTGAAATGCTTGAACTATACATAATAGTAAGAGTAGAAAAGGAGAAAAAGGATAAGGCATAAAAACTAACGTGTGGATCCACACAAACAACACAAGACAAAGGAACATGAAGATAAGGGGTGACATGCAAAAATTAGTGCAATACAGAAACATTCCCTCACTCATGCTAATACATGCTACAGGTAGCTAAAATCATTCTCTCTCTCACTCACACACACACACACACGCACAGGCACAGACACAGAGACAGACAGACAGACAGAGACACAGAGACAGACAGAGACACAGACACAGAGACAGACAGACAGACAGAGACACAGAGAGACAGAGACACAGAGACAGACAAAGACACAGAGACAGACAGAGACACAGACACAGAGACAGAGACAGACACACACAGACAGACACACACACAGACACACACACGGGTAACTACAGCTTCAGACCTTCAGCTCGAACGAGAAACCAAGAGTAGAGCTCAAGTACTCCCAAATTTCTAAGCCCAGTATGTGGCAAGCTAGCCGAGCAAAAAAAAAAGAAATGTTTTATCAAAGGCCATAACTCATAAAAAATTGGGATTTCAATTTGAATTAGGAGGTAACAAACGTAACTTTGAGGCATGAGCAGTAGTAATTTGGCCAGATACACAATGTTGTAAATGGAATGAAACGCCATTATGTTTGCCACATATTTTATAAGGTCTGACAAAACGTGGTGCTAATTTTTCTGTAATTTGATATCATACCCTACTTATAGGATGAGTACGAAGAAGTACCAAATCTCCTAAGTTAAAGGAAACAGGAAGCCTTGAATTATAACAAAGTTCGTGACGAGCGTGATCATGACGTAAAGCTTTCATAGTTTGATACCATACTTCTGTAACTGTTTTGGATCAAACTGATCAGGTAATAGATCCTGTAACTTCCATAAATTTGTAAGTGGACAAGCTGGCTGAAATCAGAACATAAGTGAAGCTGGTGATTAGGAATGTGCCTCATGTTGTGCCAAATGAAAAGCCAGTTGTAATGCAGTAAGACACGTGTCCCAAAGACGATCATGTGAGTGAAAAGCGATGAGAGCACTCTTAAGATTTATATTTACCCTTTCTGCTAAAGGACATGGATAATATGGGTAAGTATGAACTGAATCCCATGTTCAAACAAAGATGTATGAAGAATTCGTGCTTTAAAGTATGAGGCATTATCAATAACTAATACAGCCGGAAAACTAAACGAAGCAAAAAGAGATGATAAAACAGAAATAGTAGCAAAAGCTGTGGAAGCTCACACAGGAGAAAACCAAACAAATTTGGTAAAACTATCGATCACCACACAAAGATATGTATTCCGCTGTAATGAACGAGGAAAGGGCCAGGAGTAAGTACAAGTCGCCTAAGTTTTTTTTTTTTTTTTTTTTTTAATTTTATTTTTATTTATTTAAATCAAATCAATACATATTTGAATATGACAGACATTCAGCCCAGGCTCTTAGCCTGTCATATCCACCCAACAAAATTTATCATACATTTTGCTTCTCTATTGCTATTTAACACCTCATAACTAACACAAAATTTTTAATTCTGTTCTTTTTGTACAGACCAATTCCATTTTTTCTTAACTCTACTTAAAGTTGACCTAAGTTACTGACCTCCTTTCTTAAAATCCTCTTAAATGCTGTTATCCAATCTCCCTTCTCCCTTTTCTGCCCCAGAAATTCTTTCCTCCATACATCCGTTCCTTGGCACTCAAAGACTATGTGCTCCAGGTCTTCCTTCCCCCCGCAAATAGGACACAGACTCTGAGGGATACCCTTTCTTAGTCCTCTCAACCTCCAAACACCAGTTCTTAGCCATTAACCCAGGCAGATGGTAAAGTGGCCACAGTACCTATCTGTTTAGTATGGATTTACCCGTGTAGTTGATAGGTGTTTTCTAATTTTGCAAGCTTTGGTGTAAATGTCGTAAATGGTGCAGGTTGATTTCCTATGTTGTTACTGGCGGTGGGATGTGTCCGACCATGGATGTCTAGCCATCTGAGTGACCATTGCCCTACTGTTTACTTCGCTGGCCACTTCTTTGACCATCGAGCAAAGCAGTGCTAGTGACAGGAAACCGAGAGGAATAGGTGAAGGGTGTGGTGGTGCCAAGTGTGAAGTACATTTGGCAGTTTAGGTGTTTGAGGGGGTAGCGGTAGTTACCAGCCAAGGGCGTCCTTGGGCAAGCAGTAGCTCTGCCGCCGTCTAGGTAGGCGATGGTCGTATTACCCCAGTGTGTTGACCAACTGGTTAGGGTGAGGTGTAAGTTTGGCATACATTGTGCGAGTCCTGTCCTGCACGACGTCCACAATGTATGTTGTGCTGGAATAAGTGTGGAGGATGTGTGATGGGAATCTGCGATCGGTATCATAGATCATCCTAAGCGTCCTGTTCTGCACGGCCTGCAGTCTATGGACAATGAAATGATAAACCGTTCCCCAGACCTCGCACCCGTACAGTATCAGTACGGCTTTGCCTCTTTGCCGCCATTCCACGTGAGGGCGTGTCGGCGAGTAACTGTAAAACGGGATGTTTGTCTCCCGCAGTACAGCTTTAGCCACCTCAATGTGCCCTTTCAGGCACGAGGCTAGAAGCCGCATGGTTCTAGTATGCTCCTTAAAAGCATCCGCTACAATTGGTGGTATAAGGAAAGGGCCTGATAAAATCCAAAAAAAGACATTCCTTAGGGTAAGTGGCCAAGTGATAGCTTAAGGGTCCGACCTTGGTGTTAGCTGGGTGTTTTGATTGTAAACAAACTCTACAATTACAAACAAATAGTACAATGTCCTGGTCATCTTACACCAGATAAAGAATCAAATTTTTTCCTTAGTCTTTTGTATATCTAAATGAGCCCCAAAATGAGAAGAATGGAAGTGTTGTAACTTGGTGGGAATTAAAACCTTAGGCAACAAAACGCGTAAGGAAGAAGAACGAGTCAATTTACAAAAGAGAATGTTGTTTCGGAAAACATAACTATCTTGAATAACACCCACTTTAGCCTTGTGCCAAATAGGTCCCAGTTCCGGATATGTTGATATGATGGGATGGAAGTAAAAACTTGAGGAAAATCTTTTGGTAAGAGGTTAACCAATCCGACGTGAGCCGATAATTGATGGGAATGAGGTTCGGGTTCCTGAAATAGGCGAGACAACGCATCTGCTAAACAATTGTTCACTCCTTTTATATGTTTTATATCAAATTGAAATGCACTAAGTGTTACTGCCCAACGTGCCAATTTTCCTGTTTTGCATGTATGTGAAAGAACCCAGGCAATAGCTTGGTTATCACACTCCAATTTCAATCGACGATGTTCCAAGAAGGCACAAAATTTTTCACAAGCTGTTAAGACTGCTAAAGCTTCTAATTCATAAACAGAAAGATTGCGTTCTGTACTTGATAATATACGGGAATAATAAGCAATGGGCTGATGGCCCTGACCCAAATCCGTAGGAGAATTACAGATATTGCAAATCTAGAAGCATTTGTCTGTAAGATAAATGTTCAAAATCTGGCATAGCCAAAACCAGCGGATTAATTATAGCATTTTTAAGTTGTTCAAATGCTAATTGATGTTGCAGAGTCCACCAAACTGTACACCTTTGTGCTTCAGCGCATACAATGGTTCAGCAATTTGCGCAAACTTGTGGATAAATTTCGAGCAAAAGGCAGCCATACCTAAAGAGGATGACAACTGTTTCTGATTAGTAGGTGGACGAAATTTAGAAACTGCTGGCGTACGGGTCTTGTCAATAGAAATTCCAGCTGGAGAAATTAAATGTCCTAAAAAGGAAATTTGATTAGTAGCAAAACGTACTTTAGAAGTACAGACAGTAAGCCCAACTTTACGCAAACAGCTAAATACATGATGTAAATGTTTTAAATGTGATTCAAAATCAGTACTTTAAATAACTAAATCATCTAAATAATTAAATACAAAACGAAACTTACAATTTCGTAAAATTGTATCCAACAGACGTGATACTTGGGGCTCCAGTGGAAAGTCCAAAGGGTATTCTACAAAAATGAAATAAATTCCAACGGGTAGAAAAAGCCGTTAAAGGGCATGATTGTGAATGTAAAGGGATTTGGTAGTATGCCTGATTCAAATCCATAGGGGTAAAAACCTTTGCGTTATGAAAATAATGTAAGCCGTGTGTAAGTCCGGTAAAGGCATGCTGTCCAATTGAATACTTTTATTTAATTTACGGTAATCAACAACTAAGCGAAAATTACCATCTTGTTCAGGAACTAAGAAACGGACTAGCATATGGGCTATTAGAAGGTTCAATAATTCCTTGATCTAACATCACCTGAATTTTCTGCTTCAAAATATCTACCTTTGGGGGTGTGAGCTTATATGGAGGCGAACGAACCGGAGTAGAATTCAACAATTGTATTGAATATTGTAAATTATTTACAGTACCCCAAGAATCAGTAAGAACATCAGAATATTCTTCAAGCAAATCCAGAATCCTTTTCTGTTTGTCTTCCTGTAAGTGCAATAAATTGAAGTAACATGGTAAGGAACAAATTCCAACTTGACTAAATAAATTAGATCCAATAGAAAATGGGATACTTTCACGAGATGCAAATGCAAATGATAAGGTGAAGTTTGCAAAGTCTAATTTAGCGCTTGTTGAACGATAAAAGGGTTCACCCAATAGTACTTCATATGGTAAATGCTCTACAATCGCAAATGAAAACGTCCAAGAAAACTCTTGCAACTTTATATGTAATTTAACAGTACCCAAAACTGGAAGTAATTCTCCTGAAACTGATTTACACTAGGTTACCATATGGGTAATATGAAAGGTATGAAATCGAGGTAATGTTTGTAAAAACTCCCACTTAATAAAATTTAAAGAACTGCCTGAATCCAATAATGCCAATATTTCCTTAGCGAGATATGTATTATTAATAACTGGTAAGGATAAACTTTAGGCGTTGGTGAAGGTGCAACCAAAAAATTCACATGTCATAACTTTTCTTTGTGGCTGAAAATCTAACTTATTACACAAAAAACAAAATTCAAGATCATGTCCCCTTCGGTTACAAAATGTGCCGAAACGAGTTGATGGCTGAAGTTCCCTTTTACGCTGATTGGCATATACTGGCCCTACCGATTTATCATTAAAGTTCTTTTGCAATGAAAAATTTTGTGTTCCATTTGACCGTTGAGAAAAATTCAAGTTCTGGGGCAAGGGTGTTACTTCTGCCTAAATAATCAATTTAGAACTCTGCTGTATCCAGTGTGCCAAAGAATCTAATTCCCGAAAGGAAGACAGTCGTGAATGAAAAATACCTCTCAAGCGTGTGTTGTCATTTAACCCTGAAAGGATTAAATCACAAATCTGTTGTTGTGTCTGGAAGTTGAAAAACTAATGCAAACTTAAGTGCGCAATAACATATGGCAATAACATACGATATATATCAGAATCTAAAAATTTGGGCCCATCTAACTGTTGTTGTAACTTGACTAACGTCTCTAAAACTCAAATGCTTGTTCCGGAGTAAAAATGGCAAAATGTACCTTATCTAATAATATCTGAGCAGGATGCCGCATTTCTAAAGCTTTAAATTGAATTGATGGTATAGATTGTCTTTTAAGAATTGGAACATTACACGAATCTACTTGTGTCTGAACTGAGTATTCACAAGTAAGATCTTCGTCCTTCAAATTAGATGCAAGATTCTTCAAATCGGTTGCACTGATAGATGTAAGAGTATCCGGAAATTTCAATAATTCTTTAAACTGTTGGAGTAAGTTATTTAACTCTGAAACTTGTTGACCCATGGGCGTGTACGAAATTAACAGGTGTAAGCGATCTATTCCGGTGTTCTGAAATTCATGTTACAAACTTCTAGGGCTAGTAGAGGGGACTGAGTAGACATATTTTAAACAGGAACCCATGTCCGGAAACGAACCGTTTCCGTGCTACAACCATTACAAGATATCGAATTTGCTGATCTTGTTATGCAACCTGATAGTACATGACGTCAGGCGATCACCTGATGTCATGTGATGTTTCCCCTGCTGTGGTATCATGCCTGGAGTCACATTCACGTGCCTGTGCAACTCCGATAAAGATGGTTGAGTACTCATTTGAAGAATACACGGACATGGTGTTAGTGTAAGGTGCCGTAGAAGGGAATGGAAGAGCCGCTGGTCGGTTGTATCAAGAGCGTTATCCACAACGCATGACTCAATCACATACCCTTTTTGCCAGAATTGTGCAATGGCTCCGAGAACGAGGTACCTTCACCGTCGATAGGAAGGACTGTGATGCTCCAAGAAGACACTACAACCCCGAATTTGAAGAAGCTGTACTGTATTACGTTGAAGAGAACCCATCAACAAGTACACCAACTATTGCGCATGCGATGGATACTTCTAACAGCATCGTGTGGACAGTTCTTCGCGATCAACAGCTGCAACCTTACCACCCCCAAAGGGTACAGGCGTTGCAACTAGAAGATTTTGTACCACGTGTTAACTTCTGCACATGATTTCTGCAACGGTGCATTGATGAGCCCCAATGTCCACTAAGAGTTCTGTTCATCAATGAATGCCAATTCTTGAGGGAGTGTATTCTCAATTCTCGGAACAGCCATGTCTGGGCAGACGAAAATCCATTAAGAGTTTGTACGAGACTCCTGTAGAGACCCAGGAAGACTTGCTTGCACAAGAGATTATAGGGACACCAGGAGTGACGGCGCGAGTATACCGGAACTGATTTGTCAGTACAATGTGTGCAATGACATTGGTGATTGTCACATCGAGCCTCTGTTGTAGTGAGCAGTTTCAGTACAGTATGGGATACATCAGGAGCAGAAGACAAACAAATTTGTTTTTTCTACTGTTGACACGAGTGTTATTGTGATCAGTGAACTCGTTTTGTTTCTTTGGTATTAGAGTATTCAATTTTCCTATGTAATGAGTTAAACGTCATTTAATTCTGAACCTAACGTCACACCACATTTGGAATGGAACTCTTCTGATGTCATTTTACTGCCTATCTAGTTCGAAACAACACCGGCAAATCCGACACATTGTAAAGATTGTAGCATGGAAATGGTACGTTTCTGGACATTGGTTCCTATTTAAAATATTGTCTACTCAGTCCCCTCTACTAGCCCTAGAAGTTTGTAACATGAATTTCAGAACACCCAGTATAATGTCCAACATGTGTCCTATAACGGTGCAACATGGCAGAGGAGAATGTAACTCCTAATTCTATTTTAAAGTTTATGAATTCCTGTAGTTGGAATCTAATATCTTGTACCACATTTTCTAAATCCCTAGAAGAAAAGCGAGCAAGTGATACTTCCCTATCAGTATTTTCTTTAAGTAAACGTACCATGTCAGCTAAAGTTTTAGTGCTATCGTAAGAAACATTTCAAACTTTTAACAAGAATTCTACTTCATTTTTACGTAAAAGCTCTAAGTTCGACAACGACATGATAGATTTATATGAAGTAACAAGATCAATTGAAAATATAAATGAATTCACACGTGAAGGGCAAGTCAAGTGAATTCAAGGTGCTATGTGAATTTACACACTATCTGCTACCATTATTTGTACTGTGTCACTGGGGTGCACAGAAACGTAACTCATGTTATCTTCCTACAACCCACTGGAACGGGCAATATTTTTCTAAACCTGATAAGGATGAGTGCAATTAGGATGTATGGATATTTTAAAAAGATTTTACACTGCAACTTGGCAAGTAAAACTTGCCTTTATTATAATAACTGCAAAACAGTACAAAACAAAGTTCAACACCGTGGATTACAAACCCTGAAATACGCTCATCGCCACTTCATGTGGTTAGCAAAAATATCACTTTTGAACATGCATTTTCCTTTCACTATTAAGTCTTTAGTTATTCTGAAATTCCTGCCATGCTGCCAAAATATCTTATTCACGCCAAAACCATTTAAATATGTATATGCGAAAAGAAAAGCTGAAGGCTAAATTTAGAAAAGAGCTAATGGCATGTATTAAACTATGATGCTTCCCCGACCTGTCACGCGATATACGTGAGCTCCACTAAACGTCCTACTTCGTTGAAATCCCAAGCTCGAAGAAGTGTCTTCTCTCGTCTCGGACCTGGCTTGCTTGAAGATGGCTCGTCGGGTGATGTGCATGCGGCACTGGTTCGGCTATTACCCATGGGAGGGCCTCCAATTTGAAGACTAACTAAGCAGGCTCCATCTGTGCTCATGACATCAAAGTAACAGCGCGCTTATTCCATTTTGGTTTTGATGAGCATTTAAGACGATTTTAGCTGCTTTGACTTATGAGCGATATAACGGCTCATATGCAATGTTTCACTCTCTGTTGCATGTGTTCCTCTTGATCATCCACGATACGCTTGTGAGTGCCAGTCCCTTGGTCTGAGTTTTACATTGTGCTCAGTTTTAGGCAACGACTCAATAGCTGTAAATACAGTGCTGCGGTTTGTTGCCAATATTGATTTTGGTAAGCAAGTGTAAGGTGTTTTATTTGGGAGGTTTTAGCATTTTATTGAGTTTTACTTTTTTGGTTTTTTAACGTTTTAATTTTTCCGTCTTAACTATTTTAACTTTTAGCAATTTTAAGTTTCACTTTTTAGCTTTTTAAATGGGAAGTTTTAATTGTTGAGGTTGGCTGTTTTTATCTATTTTAACTTTCAGTTTTTAGCTTTTTAAGGGTGAGGTTTTAACATTTGAACTTCTATGGTTTTATCTTTGGACTCGGGGTCCTAATGACTTAGTTGTCGATGGGCCCTTAAACATGACGTATGCACACATGCATGCACACAGGCACACACACAACTCTGGTGATTGATCTAAGGAATTTCCTAAGTGTAACATATTCTGATTGCTCGATTGGTAGAACAGCACCAAAATTATGGCTAGAACGTTCACCAGATCCAACCCCTTCAAATTTTTTCTTTTGGGGACATCCGCTCAGATGTTTTTCTTTTGGTTACGTGTTCAAACTCTTGTGTAGAATATACCAATAAATAGTGAAGAGGAGTTAATGACCAGGATCTTTGTAGTATTTGATGCTACCCAGCGAAGTGCTTTTTAAAGAATTTGGCAATCATTACTAGGATGCTATCAACTATGCTCTGAAGTCCATTGTTATTTTGAACATCGTTTATGAACACTTATGCACCTGTTCAGTTGTTATGTTAGAAGCCTTTTAATGGTAGAGAAAATTTGAGCCATAATGGTAGTATTTGCATCTGTTATTGACAATAACATATACTATAGATCGGCTAAAAGGTTTTACTTACTTCAGCGCACATGGATTTGGTGCCATATAATCAAATCAAGATTTGTATTGTAGTTTTTAAAATTAAAAATACACTGCCACTCTTTATAATGCCCTCGAGCTCAACAACAAGGTGTTTACAGACATACTGAATTATACTTAATTATAACATAATTAAAATACTTAATTATAACTCCTGAATCATGCCTTAAAATTATTTGGTGTTAATTCTAACTTACCTGCATATATTTCTATTTCTTCTTTGAGCCGATGTGCTTCTTTAAGGCTATGTTATGCATGTCCTTTAATGTGTTATTTAAGAGAATTTCTCAATTAATATTTTTATTTCTTGTGCTTTGTAGGTTTTGGTGAAAGATATTTGTCCCTGAGTTAGAGTGCTTTTAGTATTAGACTTTTGAGTAAGATTTAAAAATCTGCAATTAGGTTTGTTTTGTTTTACTGTTTAGTATTTTAAACCTTTTTAGTGTTTTAATCTTTTTGGTGTTTTAACAGTTTTACCATTAACCTTTTTAGTATTTTAACCGTTTTAGCATTTTTTAGTTTTGTATTTTAGCTTAGTTCTTAACCAGAAGTTAGCGAGTGTTTTATCCTTTAAAATTGACTTGGGGCCCAAATGACCTAGCTGTCGACGGGCCCTTAAACACCACTCACTCACTCACTCACTCCCTGAGTTAGAAATATTAGCTATATTAGTTCCATCTTTTCTGTGGCATATGATATTCATGTTATTTTTGCCTAACTGGCTAATTAGGTATATGCCATGTTTTTTTTTTCCAAAAGGTGTTTCATTTTGTACCTGCTTCTGCAATTTTCCTGCAATATATCCACTGTCTTACCATTCTACTGAGAACAAATGTCCCTTTCCTGTTAACATGCAAACCATCTCTACCTTGACATACATTAAAGCAACATTTATTTGGATTCACATATATCCATGTCACCTTTCCTGTATCACATAGATCATAAATAGCATTGTTTGCTCCGTCAGTGTGTGAGTCACTAACACTTCTTTTGTATAAGATACCGTTCACAAAATCTCTCACTGTAAGAAACTGCAAATTGTAGCATTTATGAGACTTTTTGTATCATTCTGAAGTAGTTCTAGAATAGCATTGTGCACAGAATTTGTGCCCACATGCAACATTAATGCCTTATGTTGCTCTTCATTTCCCTTACTTCTGTCCTAGTTCTTGGTTCATTTACATTTTTAATAATAGAATCTCCTAAGAGGTAGAAGCTTATGGTGTTTTTTTCCCCTTGTAATCGTCACTCTTCCACAGATATTTATCTTTCTTGTGGCCATCTGTTACCAAGCACTTTTCCCTGACATTATTAATTTCTCTGTGATATCGGTTTTTTATGTCGTCTTTCACGTAGCACTGATTTTCAGTGGCAACACTAATGTAACTCCTTTGTGTTGATGGGGCATCTTTTTGCCGTAATCTGTTAGGCCTACCCTTACAACTTCTTAATAGGTTAGGTCAATTTCTCGATCACACATTTCGTGCAGTCATTGAGATAAAATAATTTTCTTCTCTCCAACAACTGATTTCATTCCTAGCATGGTTGTTTAGGTCCTTATTTAATATTTCTATTATTTTGTGAAGAGTGGATAGTCTTTTGCATTCACCATGCTTATTTACTCAGTACGTAATGACCTTACTATTGTTTGCATCATGTCGATTTTCAGTTTTGTTCCCATCAATTTCTATGGTTTTTCGCACAACACTTTGTTTGAACTTAATTTCCACTCTCCACCTGCATATTTTGTAATTCGAATTCAGATATCTCAGCAGTATTTGTGTTTTTTCTTACTTCATTTGAAGCCATACCACAGAGCCTCATACTGCTGCCACCTGCGATCTTTTCTTTGAAGAAAAGTCTGTGCATCGGTATGCATGGAACAACTTAGCAATTGCTGAAAGTACAGAGTTGAGATTTTATCTATGGCAGTTTGAATCAAATTTATCACTTGGCACATTTGGTTGAAATCACTACAAAATTAAGTACAGCTTAAATGAAGATCTCCTCACTTTTTTTTTTTTTCGTATGACATTGCAGTTGCAGAATTGAAATATAAAAGCATGCAGGATATGATAACTTCTTCATGAGAAATATCATTAGCTGCAAGAAAAAAAGGGGATGTTGCCTTCAAAGAAAGAACTAGAAGCAGCACATAGTCTAGCAGAGAAGGGGAAGCAGACGTAGAGTTTAAGTATACTGAGCAGTGAAAAGAGGGGAAAGAATGTATCAATCAATGCAGCCAGAGTGGAAGGGCAGTTACATGAGAAGGAAGGTACACTATTATCACCTCATGGCAATATACTGGTACTAGAAAGACAAGTAGCAACAGATTCAAGACATCCAACTGAGAAGTAAAATGAAAGTAGAAAAGTTCTTTTTACCAAGGGGGAGAATGATATCATAATAGCAGATAGTCAGAAAACTGGGCTTTTGGAATTGTGAAGGATTAAATAATAAAATGTATTCAGGTACCTTTTATAGCACTTACTGGGGACAATTGACCAGTTAGCTGCCATGGAAGTGTGGTTAAAAGAAGAATGTATAATATTAAAAGATTATAATTATTTAGGAAGAAAGGGTGAGATGATCACAAAGAAAGGAGACCATCAGATTTAGGATTTTTTATTAAAAAAAAAACCCTGAGTGAAACAAAGAAACATGGTCCAGTTACAAGGAAATACTTAGAGTAATAGAAGATGAACTGATATATGTCAATATAATATGCATAGGTATACTGTATTACCCCTCAGCTACTTCACAGATCCATAATCCAAAATTATATTACCTTCTGGATAAAGATATAGAGAGGTTAAGAGATAGTATGTGAATATAGAGATCATAATTATGAGAGATTTTAATGTAAGAATAGAGGAAAGTGATATGAATTTAATGGATGGTTGGGAAAATAACAATGGAATACAAAAAATGACAATTGTAGGCATAATAAGGATAAGATTATAGGGAGAGGAAGTGACAACCTTATTGATTTTTGTGAACAAAATCCATTGAGATACTTAATGAAGAGGATGAGCATGGAGGACTCACATTTATAAACAAAAATGGCCATCTTGTAATTTACTCTGTAATGTGATCTATAACTATGTTTAAGAGGTAGAACTGGAACTTAAAAATTCAATGCCACAACTGGGATTTGAACCACAGACCTTCCGCTTGCCGGGCGGACGCTCTACCACTGAGCGTCCGCCCGGCAAGCGGAAGGTCTGTGGTTCAAATCCCAGTTGTGGCATTGAATTTTTAAGTTCCAGTTCTACCTCTTAAACTTTGCCCACACACGGCTTGTGTGTTTAAAAACACCAACAGTAAGTTTGTTGGCATAAATAAATAATAATTACTATAACTATGTGTTGGTTATATGGTGAATAATTTCAAAATATTGAATGTAAGTACTAGGAGCAGTCATTTACCACTAATAACTGAAATAAAAATTAAATAGGAAAATGTAACATCTGACTGAGTAGTGGGGGAAAATATGGGGAAAATAGAATATGTAAGATTCTAACGGAAAGAACACAAAATAAATTTTCTATAATTATGTCGTTGACATGAGTGAGGGAGCGAGTGAGTGTAGTTTAAGGGCCCGCCAACAGCTAGGTCATGTGGGCCGGACCTTAACCTGAGTTAGGAAGCTTATGTTAATATGGCTAGTAAATAACTTATATGAATATGAAATCAAAAATGCAATTATTATTTTGAATTCCATCATGTGTTGGGCGGGAGGCAAGATGAAAGTCAAAAACAGGAAATAAAGTGAATGCTGGTTTGACAATGAATATAAAATAAACAAAAGCATTGTGAAGGTAAAGCTAGTAAAGTGGAGGGAAGTAGGGGACAACCAGTCTAAAGACGAATGTCTAAAAATTAAGCTTTACTATATCAAATTATTAGAAAGTAAAAGATATGTATAAAAAATTAAAAATACTAACAAACTAATTAGCAGTATTTTGAAAATAATGTAAGCAAAATATGCAAGGGTATAAAACACTGTATAAAAATGTAGTTAAATGTAATATAAACCAAGAAGAATGGTTAGGTTATTTTTCTGTTTGGTACACATATGAAAATTTAAGAATGTAAAGATACTTTCAGAAACAGAAAACAACTATGAGGGCTGATCAACAAAGACTGAGACTGATTTTTTCCTGTAGCTTTCGTGATAGTTTTGTATCTGTAACATAAATATTTGAAAAGAGCGGGTTTTTATGTATAATGTCGGTAGGCGGCAGCACTCTCGTATTGGTAGGTTGGTAGTAATGCTCTATTTTGTAGACCCTACATGCATTTTGCATACCAGACACTGGAGGAGACACGAGAGGAGCAGTACAGCGCAATCAAATTCTGTTTTTGTTTAAACCATACAACCACCGAAACTTATGAAAAGCTGAAGCAAGCATACAGTGAAGATGCACTACCTCATGCAACAGTGTTTAGGTGGTTCAAGGACTTCAAAGAAGGCCAACTTGTCGGTGTTAAGCAAGGTGGGCCTGGTGTTTCGGCTTCTGCTATGACTGAAGTCAACATCAACACATCTGCTGTGATTGTCCGAGAGGATCAGTGTATAACATTATGTAACCTCAGTGAAGTGTTGAGAATTTCGTATGGCAGTGTGTTTACAATTATGCATGACCATCTCCATATGACCCGAGTTTGTGCTCGTTGGGTGCCACGTCTTTGACTCCCGAACAAAAGGTTGTGCGAATGGAGACAAGCCGTGAGGTGCTGCATATCTTTGCTGATGGAGGGGATGCATTTTTTTAATCAATTATCACCGGTGATGAGTCATGGCTGCATCATTATGATCCTGAAGGAAAACAAGCCAGCACAGTGTGGAAATCGCCAGGTTCTCCAACACCAAAAAAGGCAAAAGTTGTTCCATCTGCAGGAAAAGTGATGGTGATCATATTTTTTGACTGTAATGGAATGATTTACCAGCATGCAGTTCCCCCTCACACTACTGTTCCAGCAGCATACTACATGTCAGTATTGGCTACACTGAGGAAGCACATTGCAAAGAAACGACCAGAGCTTTCTCGGACTGGGTGGTGACTTCATCATGACAATGCATGGCCTCACGTCGCAAATCAAGTCATGCAGTATCTGGCTCGATTCAACATTACCTGTGTACCACATCCACCTTACAGCCCCAATCTTGCACCCTGTGACTTTTTTTTATTCCCATCACTAAAGGCAAAGCTTAGGGGTATTCGATTTGAGAACTCTGAAGCAGTGCTCAAGAAAAGTGAGGCGATTCTCAAGGACCTGACAAAGAATGGTCTGCAGCACGTGTTCAAGGACTGGCAGAGACGCTATAAAAAGTGCATTGAAGTAGGAGGGGACTACTTTGAAAAAGATCATGTAAACATTGAATTGGAGTAATAAACATCTGTGAAAAAAAATCGGTCTCAGTCTTTGTTGATCAGCCCTTGTACATTGAGATTTTGCGTAGAGCTATAACTGACGAAGAAATAATGAATCAGATTAAAAAATTAAAACAAGCAAAGCACCAGTAATAGAATTTACAAAGAAATGGGGTAGAAATGTGGATTGAATTAAGGTATTAACATCCTTGTTTAATTTAACTGGAATTAAAGGATACTCAGTATGTGGAGACAATCTATACAGGAGTTATGGGTAGAGGAGTATAACACCTCAGAATTTCAAATGGGGTTCAGAAAAGAGAGGCAAACTTTGATAAAACATGTATTATAAAAACTTTAATTAACAAATGTACCAAAAATAAAAAAGGAAAAATCTATATGACTTTTATTGATTTAGAGAAAGCTTTTGACATAATGACCTCCGTAGCGCAGTTGCTAGTAGCGCACTTGCCTCTGACACAGAGGACTCCAGGTTTGATCCCCGGTACCAGCATGGAGATTTCATCCCCTCTGGGAGGTCTGGCACAGGGTGTACTCAGTCTCGTTAGTCCCAGGGGACCAATTGAGGAGCTAAATGATGTAAAAGTATGTAGTGACCGCAGGTCATGAAGAGCGCATAACTGGCTTGGAGGGATCGGGACGTTGACCATGTACCACCCTCCAGTACTGCACCCCACCAATGAAGCCTGTAGTGGGCCAAGGTGGGGGACGCAGCAGCTGAGTGGTAAGGCTTGGCTCTTCATGGGCTGTTGTTCCAGGGCTTAGCTTAGTTTTTTTTGACATAATAGAATTAAAATTATTACAGTACAAATTATTAAAGAAAGCAGTTGGTGATCATATGGTAACTACTGTAAAATAATTATATAAAGATAACAATTTCTGTGTAAAATATGATGAAGATGCAATAACTAGAAAAATATCTCATGAAAGAGGGTTACATCAGGGGTGTAAGTTAAGCCCAAGTTTAATCAATTTGTTTATCAATGACATAAGTAATAGCAAGTCTTTTACCTACAGTAAATAATGTGCAAATCCTTGGTTTACTCTTTGCAGATGACTTGGTAGTGGCTTCCATTATTGTAAATAAAATGATCTGAAGTCATGTGACTGCATTTTTTGTAACGTGGAAGTAAAGACTTCGTGGTCGTTACTCTTTAAACAAAGAAATGGCTTAATTTGAATATGTCTAAAAATCTGTAAAAGATTTATTTCTTGTTTAATATCTCGGTATCAAAATAAATTGTTTTAATGCGTGTTTTGATAATTGAAGACTATGTGTTTGGGAAGGTTACAAGAAGTAGATTATTACTTTTCAGAATGGGGAGTAAATGTAAACAGAGGAAAAAAAACCCAAATTGTTGTATTTAAAAAAGGAACTAAATTGAGTAAACATGAGAAATGGAAGAAAGGAAGCAAAGAATACAGGGCAGTGCGTGATTACACTTGTTCAGGAATAAAACTTGATGCAGCATTACCAAAAGGAAAAACAGTAATGATGGCAGTGAGGGTATACAGCATGTTCTGTAAGGAAGTTTTGGGGTTGCCAATAGCAACAGCAAATGAAGTTTCCCAAACTCAAATGGGAAGAATACCAAGAAAAGGATTAATTATAGAAAGGGCTTTAAAATATTGGTGTAGGATTTTGAATCTAGAAGAGAATCTATTGAAACAATGTTTAAAACATGGAGGAATAAGTTTTCAAAATTCAAGCTGGATAAGTAATTAAAGAAACAATTTAGAAAATAATGGACTAGGAGATATTTGGAGGGAATGAGAAACAGACTATAAAGATTTTTGGAAGGAAAGATATAGAGATCCAAAAATTGTTTGGTCAGCTAATAGAAGAGATCACTTGTATGTTATGTGGTCATGAAAAACAGCTGGAAAAGAGAAAGTTATATTATGCTAGTCAGGGAGAAAGGAGAGGAATAGCGTGGTTAAGAGCAGGAATATGGTGGTTAAAATTGCAATGAAATGGACACCCACAAAGTGAATGCTCATTATGTGTGGAAAATGAGCGTATGTGACATATATTGGGTCTCCCATATAAATCAAGACTGCCTAAGCAGCATGTTTACTCTCTGAAGCATAAGCTATAGTATTGACGTACAAGTATAGTTTTTGACCTTACAAGCAGCATGCACACGTTCAACCCCACAAGCATCAGTCGTCAGGTCTACATATCAGCTGTTAACATGGTGAGACAGTTATCACTGCGACACATATTTTTGTATGAGTCCGTCGATGGGTACATAATGCATTTGTTTTCCCAGTGAGGTGCCACCTTCACGAGCACAAATTCACATAATTATAAATAAATTTGAAATTACTGGTGAAGTGCTTAATAAAAAACATATGCATACACAAACAGTTTGAACAGAGGAAAAGCTAGATGACATTGGTACTAATCTTGAATGGTCAGTGAATAAATCGCTCACAAAACTAGCACAACAGATCGTGGTTTCAGTTTCTTCTGCAAACAGAGCTATGAAGCGGTTGCATCTCAAAATCTACAGGTTTAGATGGACCCATTGTTTAAAAGCTGCTGATCCAGCCACAAGAATGAGATATTGTGAGTGCTATTTGCATCATTGAATGATAGTTCATCGACCCACAGCTTGTGTTTTTTATGGATGAGGCCTGGTTTCACCTTAGTGGTCATGTGAACAGTCATAACTCTTGCTATTGGTGTGCAGAAAATCTTGTTTATGAAGTTCCTCATGATAGGAAGATTGGTGTTTGATATGCTGTCAGTACAAGACAAATAATTGGACCTATTTTTTTCAAGGTGACAGTAAATGCAGAGAGATACCAAGGTGACATTTTGATGCCGTTTCTCCATCAGTTAATGTAAGAAAAAAATTGTGTGGGTTGTTATAACAGGATTTAGCACCTGCTCATACAGTGGATGATTCCCTTCTTACAATCTCAGAAGTGTTTGCAGACTGAGTGATCAGTACCAATCTATTTCCTTGTTCTCTAGATCTAACAGTGTGCGATTTTTACTTGTGTGGTTTAAAGAAAAGGTGTATTGCACAGATTGGAGGAACTGAAAGAAAACATTACAAATGAAATCAGAAACATTACAGTTGCAGAACTCGCATCAGCCAGAATGTGGTTACTAGATACAATGCCAGGAAGGATGACACTTCCAGCATCTTTTATAAGGTAGGAGTTCATATAAGATTGCATGCATGCTAAAACTAGTGCTGCGTTTGGCTGAGTCAACTGCCATAGCGTAGAGCACAAACACCATGCATACAGTCTTGGTTTATATGGGAGGTTTACAGTATTTGAATGTAAGGAAACCAAGAGGTGGAGAAAAGAAAGTATGTGGCCAAGAATGAATAGGGAACCTGATATAAATAAAATTATCGATAAAAATATTTGCAAATAAGCGGAAATGGACTGTAAGAAGAGAGAAAAGAAAACAAAAAGCATTAGCTTATGAACATCTGTATAAACATGGGAAAATATTTAGGAAGAGTTAGAAATAAGTGGAAATAGACTGTAAAAAGAGAGAAAGAATAATAGCTTATGAACATTTGCATAAGAACTTGGTAGTCTTAATAGCAGTAGGTACCTATTATAATATGTTGTTTATAACTTAAGTTGCACTGCCCACTTGAAAATGTGTTCTTAGAGCTTCGATGGTGGTGGCGGTGGTGGTAGCAGCGGCGGTCTTATTATTTTGGAAGCATAGGAACAAAATTTGTCACATTACAAATTTGGCTGAAATTGGTACAAAATTAAGGGTAGTTAAGTTAAAGTGTCTCCAAATCAAGATTGCATCTGAACATTTAATTAATGCCAAATTAATGCTATAAGTTTTAACCTCTTCAGCGATATGGACGTGAAATCACGTCCATTTAAAATTATGAATAAGCGTTATGGGTGTGTATACATGACCTGTGGGTTTGTGCATTTAACCCTTATTTATCCCTTATCTAACTCAACTTATTTTAATTTTCCCTTTATGAAACATTTAAGTAAAGTCTATATACTTTACTGGCTTACCTTAATATGTTCGTTCTGCAGTGATTTACATCAAAACAGGGATAAACACACAAGGGTACATCTCCACATTTGCAAATTCCCTTCTTGCGGCACACAAAACACTTTCGAGATAGACGAGACTTCTTTGCTGTTGGTGGTATCCTTTTAGGATAATGCTTTCCTTGAAGTCTGAGGGGTGCAGGGCTTCTGGATTTTCTACCCCCAATGTGGTATTGTTCAATTAGGCTGCGAGCTATTGATAGTCGGAAGTCAAGGTAGGTCATTGTCCTGTGTGGGTTTAGAGCTCTCCAAATTACCAAACAATTGTATATGGTTATATCCAGTTGGTGCAAAAATACCTTTTTATACCACTTCTCACTTCAGCTACAAGCAGGAAAGTAAATGTATGTATTTCAACAAAGAAAGAAACTGAGTATACTAAGTTACGAAACACGCGCAAGCAAAAGTTGCAAACATGCTCTATTCTGATGACTCAGAGACCACACATACACTAGTGCTTTATTTCACATTATGCCTTGTTTTGCTGACGCATAAGCCACACATACAATGGGTCGACTACTGTTTCTTTCAGAGAACTTATATTAGATGTGTTCGACGGAGCAAAGTTAACTTTTCACCACAGTGAAACAAAATAGTGCCATTTCAATGTTTTGTAAATGCAACTCAACTTTGCTGATGATGTACATGTATACTGCATATAACGAGTTTTATACCAGTTTTTGTTTCATTAAAATAACTTAATATTTACACAAAATACAGCTGTGTATATATGAAGCACTTTTAGTGCATTTAACAATTTAAATGCCCTGCGCTGGATATTGGGTAGCAGTTCTTGGCTCGCAGACATTTTAAATGGCCATCACTCAAGAGGTTAAACTTTGCATGCTAAACAGTACAACAAAATATATATGCAATCGACTGTAAACTGGTAAATATATGTATACACAAGAACCTTGTTTAACTGGACTGAAGGTGAGACCAGAAGAAATCTGGATTAAGTATAATCTAGTTAAGATGGAAACAAACTATTACATGAATATAATAATGAAATTTGGATCACTGCAAAAGCATAAAAGAAAGGAACTGAAAGCCATCCAGATTAGACGTCTACGATAGCTCTCAGTCCTGCCATTAAAACAAATGAAACATGTCACACACTTTAGTTTTGTTGTTCTGTTACACTTGTCATGTTAATGGTACTAATAGCTTGAAACATGCAACTGATAGTGATCTCTGAGCTATCTGTGGTGCCAACATTACAACGATATACATTCCTGTGTATTTATTAAAGAGCTCACATATTTTTACCGTGAAAAATTGAAACAAAAGTCAATCTAGATTAATAAGGGCTGAATAAACAAGGCTTATGTGTGTATGTGTGCGTGCATATGTATATGCTCTTTTTCTAACATGCTGATGACCGAGAAGAATTTTGATACTCAGGCTCTCTGTGTTTCTTTTATTACCATTTATGTTTAAAACTAAATATTTCACTTTCTGTGTCCTCTAAAGCTACCAAGTGAATGAAATAGTTTAAAAGTTGCATAAAGGAGCATATTGGGGTTGGTTTTCAGTTCTATCATAATGTTATGTGACCTAAATCATTTGGACTCAATAGTAATAAACTTAAAGATTCTACATTCTATTTGTGATTAGCACTGACTGACTTATTTATATTAAGGCTATTATTAAGGTTAAAGAAGTTGGAACTTCATTCCAGGTTGTGTGCGAGCGTAATGATGTCTTTGCATCTGCTTGTGCAGTTGCCCGAGCATACCCACTGTATTCACGTAAGACATCCAGCAATTCTTCAACAAACTCCAACATAACGGTCAATGTTGAATTTCTGCTTGTTCCTGAGACACAAACAAACAATACAGAAACCAATGGAGGAACTGAAGATAAGCTGTCATTATCTGCTGATGATCTGCAGTGCCTGGAGAGTGTGTGTACTGGGATAAGAATGGCTGCGAGAATTGTAGATTCTCCATGCAATGACATGAATGTGGATCATTTCCTGCAGGTAAGCCAATTTATAGGGTGCAGGGATTCAGTGACATGTAGACAGTGGACACGCATTGCTGGATTCTAGTTTTTAATTCCAGTAGAGGTACCATGGACTGGTTGCTCTGGAAGAGATGGAAGGGTGCTGGAGGAGTAGGCCAAAACGATTTCTTTCATACAGACCAATCTGTAACACAATTTTACTGCCTCAAGAATGCTGTGTAGTAGCATTACAGGTCAGGGTATTGAAGTTGTTATTGTGACAAATTACAACTTGAGGAACCCCACTTCTGACTTCATTGCGACAAAAAGATAGAATCCGGTCCAGTTACTTTTTTTCTCACTTTATTTTTCTCCTAAAACTTTGGCACAACACAGTTTTCTTTTACTGATGTTACACAGTCCTCAGTCCTTTGTGATACTACAACTCAATTGTTTTTTCATAACCTTAACACACTCCTTTCTGTCTTTCTTCACTTTCCCTGTCTCTCAACAGCTGACTCTGACGATACAGTCACTCAACATTCCTTATCTGCTTCGTTATCTTCCTTCACATGCCAGTTCTCTCACAACTGTTCACATGCAGCTGACACACACTCAAACCAAAACTGACTGACTCCCTACTCTCATTGCCACGCCTCCTTATATAGTGATGTAACATGGACCTTTCTCGAACATCTACAAATATGCCAACCACCAGACACTTCTTGAATAATCTTGAAAACCCTTTGATGTGCTGCACTCGTTACCTGTTCACAAACAGTTGTGCGAGGCAGCTTGACTTTGAGCGTCTTTGATGCCTTGACCACCTGTGGTGTGAGGCAACCCAGCCCCTTTCTTATGCTGCTGCTGTCGTCGACCAGTGTCACATTATAATACAGGAACCATGACTTAGGCAGGACTGTATTATGGGGTTAAATATCAAGGATTATTGTATATACAGCATTTCAGCTGATGAAAAACCTAGAGCTGCGTCATGACAAGGCACAGTAATGCCTGGGTGTTGCCAGATTTTTTACAAGAGATCTGGCAGCAGTTCTGTTAAGAAATGAGAATGAACTGCACCGACAGTAGTCTGTTCCTCCTCTTTATTGTATGACTCTGAGGAACTTCCTCCTCCTCCGAAGTTTAAAGAACTTCTGAAGTATTGCAAGAGAAGAAGCCTTCACTTATTGAATGGTTGTGATTCTAACCCACATCATTACATTTGGGGTAGCATGAACGTCAATGAGAGAGGAGTGGCATTACTTGAATATTTGAGCACAACAGATCAGTCAGGGGAATGTTCTAACTGTTGTTAATTTTCATAGGGAGAAAGTTTTAGATTTGACACTAGGGTCTTGAAATAGTAGAAAAAGTTGAGAATTGTAGGGTCAGTAAGGAACCTTCCTTATCTGGCCACAGGCATGTATATACTTTGGTCTTGGTGGTGAACGAAGGGATTGTCTGTATAGGAACCCTAGGAAAACCATTTGGGACTCCTACAGAGGAGATGTAGGGACATTCTCAAGAATAGATCTCGGATCAAAATAAAGAATACCAAGGACCTTGAGTTGTCTGTGGAGCTTTTCACGAACACCTTGGTCTTCGCATATGAAAGGAATTGCCCCTTCATATCAAAGGTGAGGGCAAGAGATAAATTCAGATGGAATCCGTATTTGGAATCCATCAGGAAAAGGACACACAAGCTTTATAGTATGTATAGGGCTAATATGTGTCAGGCAACCTGGGATAAGATAAAGAATGCCAGAAACAGTTCAAGAAAGCAATCAGAAAGGTTTCAGAGAAACCATGGAGGTTTTTTATGAACATATTCAAGAACAATCAAGTGCTGCTCGTTTGCAGAAAGCTGGTCTCTAGGGGTTGAGAGTAGGTCTCATTGGAGGACCCCACAGGTTCATGGTTGCAATTAAAGAGGAGACTTTAAGGCTGTTCTTGGAATTCACCATCCGGGGATGCAATCAAGTAAGAGTTACTTGTAAGTCACCCTTGGGGTATTTATCTCTGATGTGAAATTCCCTTGTGGTTAACCAGGAAAAAGTATGAATCAGCTGGGGAATTTAATGTCGTACTGGCAAGTTGACCATGGCAGCTTAGTGGTTAAAGCAGCCGCTCGATAAGCGGAAAATCTGTGGTTCAAATCCCGGCTATGGCATTGAATTTTTCAGTTTTTGATTCAACATCTTAAACATTGCCCACACACGGCTTGTGTGTTTTAAAACACCAGCAGTAAGCTTGTTTGCATAAATAAATAATAAACATAGCAATGTTGGGAGGAGATTTCTTAGACAAATTCCATTGCTAATTGACATCCATGACAGGAGATTAATAGCTGGTGTAACTAAACTCTGTATCAAGGGTGCACTGATGCCAATTTCTGAAGATATTGTAATCACACCATGAGTCAGAATACAAACTTTGCAGATTTGCTTTCTCTGTATCCAGAAATAACCAAACAGAATTTAGTGCCTAGCAAAACCAAACACAATGCCAAGCATCATATAATCACTCAGGGTGCACCAGTATGGGCTAGGGCAAGGCAACTAGATCCAAAGAAAATGCAAATAGCAAAGCAAGAATTTCAATTGATGCTGGATAATGGAATAATGTTGCCTTGTAACTCCCCATGGGCTAGTCCACTTCGCAGGTAAACAAGAGATGGCACACTAAGATCATGTGGTGATTACAGGAAATTAAACAAAACCATTCCAGACCATTACCCTGTAATCAGAATTGAAAATTTTCATTATATTTTGAAAGGAAAGAAAACATTTTCGTAAATAGACCTTTTTAAAGCATACTTTCAGATACCTATAACTGAAAAAGATAAGCCAAAAACCACCATAATTGCACCATTTGGTTTATTTGAGTTCAATTTTATGAATTTTGGACTTCGAAATGCACCTTCAACATTTCAACGTTTTATAAATGAAGTTTTACAAGGGCTAAATTTTGTATTTCCTTTTTTGGATGACACACAGATTGCTTCTTCTAGTTTCAATGAACATCGCAATCACCTCAAACTGGTACTGGTTAGATTATCAAAGTATGGCCTTCACATCAAGATCTCAAAGTCAGTCTTTGGAGCAAAAGAATTAGGATTTCTTGGCCACTGTATAACTTCATAGAGAACTAAACCACTTCCAGAAAAGGTACAAGCGATCTTAGACTTCAAGCTATCTTCGAGAGTACATGAGCTTCAAACATTTCTTGGTATTGCCAATTATTACAGGTGAAAAATGCTGCTGAAACTAAAGCCGTTCTTCATGATTATCTTAAGGGATCCAAGAAGAAAGACAAAACATTAATTCAATGGATGGAGGCAGCAAAAGCAATGTGCAAACAAGATTTAGCAAACTGCACTACTCCCATTTCCAGATCCTGATCTGCCACTAGGATTATGTACAGATGCGTCGGATATTGCCATTGGTCCCGTTCTGCAAATACTGGAGACTGGGCAATGGATATAATTCTTCTGAACAATACACAGAAGAATTATAGTACTTACGATTGAGAGCTATTGGGAATCTACCTATCAGTAAAAAAAATTGTGCATTTTCTAGAAGGGAGAAACTTCACAGTTTATACAGATCACAAGCCTATTACCTTTGCTTTTAAGCAAAATAATGAGGAAGCTTCACATAGACAATTAAGACATCTACAATGTATATTGCAGTTCTCCACGGGTATTTGTCACGTTAAAGGAAAGGAAAATAATGTTGCCGATTCACTTTGTAGAATAGAAGAAATATCAGCTATTGATTATGAAAAAATAGCCAAACAACTTTAAAATTCAAGCAGCATCCGCTACTTTCAGGTGCTGTGCTTTGGTGCGACACACCTACCACCAGCATAAGACCATACATACCTAAGGAATTTCGACGTCAAATATTTGCCAATTTTCATGGTTTAGCTCACCCTGATATAAGAAACATGGAGAAATTAGTACCATCAAAATTTATTTGGCAAAATTTAAAGAAAAACATAAAACATTGGACAAAATCCTGTATAGACTGTCAAAGAAACAAAATAAATTGTCATACAAAGTCACAACTGGGAAACTGCGAAGAATCAGATGAACGATTCAGTGTTGTGCACATTGATCTCATTGGCCCTCTGCCAATTTCGAATGGAATGATATTGTTTGACATGCATCAATAAGATTTATATCTTGGATGGAAACTATACCCATTTCAAATATTACAGCTGAAACAGTGTCAAAAACCTTTTATCATAATTGGATATCAAGATTTGGTGTTCCACTGTGTGTCATTTCTGATCAAGGTACACAGTTTATGCCACAGCTCTTTGCAAACTTAGCAGTGGTATGAGGAATGAAAATCCAACTCAGTACATCATATCTGCAATCCAGTGGTAAAATAGACTTCATAGAACATTAAAAGCAGCCATCAGAGCTCATAATTCTGTAAGGTGGACTGACAACATACCACCTATTCTTCTTGAATTATGCAGTGCACTTCATGACATCTCAAATTATTCCTTTGCACAAATAGTGTACGGAAAATCAATCAGACTATCAGACAAAATTTTTGAAGAGCCAAGAATTTAAATGAAATCCGACATTTTTGCATCTGACCTGCAACAAAAGATGTTACTTTTCAAGCCTGTTAAGTCAAAGTGTGCAACATCAAGACCAATATTCATTCCAAAGGATCTACATTGTTCACCCCAGGTGTTTGTTAGATGTGAAAGGGTCAAGAAACCACTTGAACCTGTATATGACAGTCCATTTCCAGTGGTAACAAGACATGCCAAATATTTCACCATAAAAATCAAAGGAAAGTTCGTGAACATATCAATGGATAGATTGAAACCCGCTTATCTATTGACAACCAAAGAGGAGGATCAGACGTCATTCTTAGAGTTACTACAATGCCTGCAGAATCAAAATGAAGAAAAAGATGCTCGTGCCATCACTAAAATGTTAAAAAAGGGATCTTCTTGATCTTCGAGGTATCGTTTCTTCAGGTTCAATTCTTATTTCTACTTCTCATATTCCTTGGAGTTGTCAATATTCCTCCATAACTGCAGTAGAAACACTACCCTGGTCATCTCTTGTGGTACCAAGAAGTCTTCCTTTGTCCTCACTATATCCCAGACTCTTTTTCCTGCCAACGATTTTCTGCCATCTTGTAACGACGTGCTATAATTTGGACATTCAAATATCACATGCTCTGGCATATCTGTGATATTACAGATCTCACAATAATCCATACTTTTGCTTCCTATCTTTTTGAAGTAAGTATCAAAAGAACAATGGCCAGTTAAAAATTTCACACCCTCCTTCGTAGGTTGAGTCTTTTTGTAATGTAGATGCTCTCAGGAAAATTCGTATGTTCTTCTACCCTGTTTGACATTGTTCCACTCTGTTTGTCATTCATTTATCAGAATGTCCATTTCACACTTCAAGGCATATAATCTGCCTAATCTGTCTTGTTTCTTCAGCCAGTACATTGGACCTCGTAATCTAATGATCAAATCTATAGGCCATATAGCTAAAGCCACCAGAATAGCCATGGTTGTCATACTTGCTAGACCCATACTCTTACAATTGCTTGTCTCTGAGTCCTATGTAGAAGCTTAACATTTTTCACCATTCTAGCTCTCTGGGCCCATATAGCTGTACCGTACCCTAATATGCCAGTCATGATCATAGTATGATAAATTCTGGTTGCTTCTAATGGAATATGAAGTTTGTATTGGGTTAGTGTGGCTAGTTTCATCATTATCTTGCCTGCTTTAGTTACAGTATTCTCTATATGCTTATCATATTTAAGTTTCTCATCCAAACAAATCCCCAGGTGTTTAAAGTCTTTCACTCTTTTTATGCTGACTTTATTAATCTTGACCATAGGATTTCTCTTCATGTTTCCCTCGAGGAGCATATATGCTGATTTTTGCAGTGCGGTTTCTAATTTTACTCTTTTACCCCTATCTTCTAGTAGCTTATATCAACAGTACATCTTCTTTCAATGTCCTTCCTGCTATTGGTCTCGATCATTAGCATCAAATCGTCAGCATATGCGATTACTTCTTTTACATCTTCCTGATGTGACAGTTCAAACAGCCATAATGTCCCAAAATAGTGGTCCCAATATCAATTCTTGTGGACATCCTTTCGTAATTTCTTCTTTTAATGTTATATTTTCTCCTTGTAAATGAACCCTCCTGTCTTTACAGTATCTATTAAGGAATTATATATGCACTTCAAGTAGGTCTTGTCCCTTAAAATTCTAAAGAGTTCCGGCCACCCTAGGTTGTCATAAGCTCCAGCAATGTTAAAGAACAAAGCGAACACATATTTCATTTTCCTATCGTTTACCACATTAATTGCATTAGCTATCGCATCTTCAGTCGATTTTCCTTTACAGTGTAATGCCCATCAATAGACGAAATTCAGTGATCCTCTTATATGTATATTAACTTCACTTGTAACTTGCCTAACATGTTTAATAAACAGGTGGGTCTATACGATTTTGGATTTGTTGGGTTCTTATCTTTGGCCTTCTTTAGTATTATCACATTCGCCTCTTTCCAACAATAAGGAATTCTGCCCATATCTAAGCACTCTTTCAATAGTGTACAGAGACAAAGCAACACAATCTTCTAAATTATGCAGTACTTCTATATATATCCAATCTGGTCCCGACGCCTTTCCCTTTTTCATGTCCCTTAGGATAAGTTTAATCTCTGGTATGTCGAAAGGTATGTTATTCTGTCGTTATAATATTCGGCGATAAACTCTTTTCTAAGTTGCCTGTGTTGATCATCATCAATTAGATTGTCATCAGGCAATAACATCTGTAAAAGATAATTCACAGATTCTTTCCATGTTAGAGTTTGTAGTCCATTCTCTTTTACAAGAGTTGGTAACATTTCAGGTGCAGCTATTTTGTCCATAGCAGTCTTATAGGGTATGTGTTGTCCTTCAGGTGTTCAACATAATTGTCCCAGGAGTTCCTCCAAGTTTGTTTTTGTATTAGCTTTTCAGTTCCCTATACTTTTCAAGATTAGCATCACGTTCAGTTGCGATTTTACTTTGTGGTATACTCTTCTAGATTTTCTGACCTTTTTTCTGTAATTTTTGTAATTGATCATTTCAGATAGCTTTTCAATTAATCCTGTTTCTATTCTTTACTAAACCTTTCTCCATTGCTACCTGTGTACATTTAGTTAATTTAATTGCTTTCTTATTTATATTGTTACATTCCATTAGCTGTGGTGGAATGAAGTTTTCTTTAACCTTGGTTGTAGTTAATGTATTCAAAGATCTTTCAAATATGATGTCAAAATACACTAAATTGTGATCACTTGTAGTTTGTTTTTGTCCTACCTTCCAATTTCTTATTTTGTTACACATATATCCTTTCCCCAGGGTTACATTGATATTTTCAGTTGCATCGATTATATTAACAAACATACACAAAATAATTGTTATTGGAGCTCTGAGAAATCCAATATTGCTCATGAAATACCCCTTCATGATGAAAAAATGGGTGTATGGTGCGCCATTAGCGGAGAAAGAGTTATAGGCCCATGTTTTTTGAGTCAACAGTTGACACCCATACACACGTGAATACAATTTTGTCCCCTTTTTTTTTTAGAGAATTAACCTACAGGGAGCATGATTTTGCTTTTTTTCAACACGACTCTGCAACAGCTCATACATAGGTACATGATCTTTCAATGAGAACAATTGAAAGTGTATTTCAGGACAGAATTATTAGTAGAGATTTGTGGCCCCCTCGGTCCCCCAGCCTAACCCCTCTGCGATTTCTATCACTGGGGTAATTTAAAGGATAAAGTGTACAAGACAAACCCAGACACCCTGGAAGAATTAAAACAAAATATCTGCCAGGAAATTGCCAGAATTTCTCAATGTGAACTACGGTGGGTGATGGATAATTTCCTAAAGAGGTGCCAAACATATATGGACAACAATGGTGGCCAGTTTTAGCATCTCTTTTAATAACTTGGTAAGTAAAGCCTTTAAAAGTAGTTTTAAAAATGTTGTATGGTTTCATCTGTGCTGTTCTATGACAGCAACACGGTGACGAACACCGAGGAAGTGTACAGATAAAACACAGTGCAGCTAGTTCAGAGTCTTTTGGGTCACCCGTTATCTAACCTACCAACATTATGAAAGCAACTGACCCTAACTGGGATTCAAATTAGAATCTAAAAATATTGGGCAGCAAGTTATCCATTATATAATTATTTAACTTTTTTACCAGCTATCATGCTATGAATAACATGTTTTCTTTAAAATGTATTTTTTGCAGATGTGAATAATGTGAAGAATTTCCAGTACAATAAACAGAGCAATAATGATAATGTTCAAGATATATCAGAATGAAAAGAAATGCTAAATATTAGAAAATTCCTTAAGTGTATAAACATTAAATTTTTTTTTTCTTTACCTGATTACCCTCCCCCTATATAAGACTTAAACCCCCTAGGACTTACAAGCCAGTGCCTAGGGTCAGACGCCTGTCGGGGAGCACAGGAACCTATGGACCACACAGAGTGAAGACCTGGAAGCGGGTGTCCAGCCAAGCACCAGATATGGTAGTGAGGAAGAGAATGATATGAAATGCAGGCGAAATTGATGATTGGAAAGGTTATAATGAAGCAATTGGTGAAATGGGTGGTGGGGGAAACTGGATAACCCAAAGAAAATCCACCCTGACACCACTTGGTCCACCATGAATACCACATGCAGGTCCCTGGGATCGAACCTGGGCTACCTACGTGGTAGGCAAATGCTCTAACTGCTCAGCCACAGTGCCTCCGCCTTAAAATTAACTCATTAAATTTAGAATACTAATGCTAGAAAACAATTGCAGGCATGGAAATTGAACTACAATTTACCTTGACCAGCATAAGCAAATGCTATTAAATATCAAACTAAATGCTTTGATGGTAATAATTATTTTAAATTAATGGCTGCACTCACACATAGCAAGCATTGTAAGAAAATATCAAAAGACAACATGTTCCCTGATTATATTCATATTGTTGACAAAACTTAGTAACCTCTCTTCTAACTGTGGTATCAGTCTTCTTACAGAATGGCAAAATTGGCTTTGAATATTTTAAATTATGATTATACAGATACAGAAGCCTAAGTGTGTCCTCCACTCTCACTCGCTTGGATACACTCATAAATATGTGTTTTAAAATAATTATAATTGCAGATTAATTACAAGTTCCTAGTGTGCACTTTTTGATATACAATAACACCTGTAGGAAGAAACAGAATTCTTGTATGTTTTCTGTTAAGGAAGTGCGAGCTTTAGCCGAAGGACTTGGTGTATCTTCAACTATAATAAGAGGTGATGAATTGAAAATCAGAGGTTTTGGAGGAATATATGGTGTTGGAAAGGCTGCAGCAATACCACCGGCCTTGGCTGTTCTTTCCCATACACCAGAAGGAGCAACCCAAACAATAGCCTGGGTTGGCAAGGGCATTGTTTATGATACTGGTGGTCTCAGCATTAAAGCAAAGGTAATACCTATTATTATCTTGTGAAAATACTGATTATAATTGAATCAATAATTTGAAAAAGAAAACAAGTTCACACTTTTGCCAAACTACATTGAGAAATGTTTTTGGTTTATTAGTCCTTGGGCTCTGAACCAGTACAGCAGAGAACTTACTTTATATAAAGCATAATTTCTGTAAGTGGCTAAAGATTCCATTGATTTGAAAAAGGAAATAAGTTATTGTGACATGTTGCCATTCACAACAAAAAATGGTAACATATGCAGTTAACACATTTGTTCGCTAATGTCCTTACACAGCAATTGAATATTGGTAGACCTGTCATCTTAGAAAAAATGTTTTGGTTATTAACTAATGGTCATTGATGACAAAAAATAAGCATAACAATTTAGCATTAAATTAACATGGCAGTAACAAAGCTTGTGGCAATTTAGGTACATTCACCATTTTGCGTGGCATTTTGTTCGTATTAAACAAAGTATGATTTACACTTACTGGACACAAGTTTTTACAATTTATTTGCATATATATTTTACAAATTGTTTTTCAAATTTGTTTGTCTAGTTCAAGTTTATCGTGTCTGAAATAGAATATATTCTCATAGGTATACAGAAGGCCAAGCAACAGGCAGTTAATGTGTAGTGAAGCTTGTACTGCACGTTTACATGATGCATGGATTAATTCCACACATGGTCCGTACCTTTTATGTTTACACTTTTCAAGCATGTATTGTTATTTTAAAAGAAATCCAATATTAAAATATATGGTTTTATAGTTTACATCTTCTCATTGATTTCTGTATCTGGTTTTGAATTTGAGTAGGTAATAAGGTTTGGACTGTCTTGTTTCACAAGTCTAAATCTGTTTAAAAATTAATGGTTATTCCTTATCTGAAAGAGATCAGATCCATTTAACCCTAGAACACTAAGCCTCGTTATTTTTATGATGTACGATTGGCAATCCTGCTTTTGCTCCTATAGTTTTTGCGCCACAATTATTTCCTTTTCAGTAGCTTCCTAGCTTTTGAAGAGCTTTGTCAGTGGGTGTGCATTGTCGAAATAGGATGCAACAGTGCATTGTTAGTAAGTGCTTTGTCGTAAATTTTATGACGATTAGTGTTCACGTATCCAGAATTTCATAAGGAAGCAGATTTATTTTTGTAATAATCTGAGTTCAGAAAAGCAGGACGTGTAATAACAATTCAGGAAAGCAGTTGAATCATTGCTTTCGATCGTTTCAGATGAATATTCTGCATGCAGATGGCCCAAATTTTGAAAAAAAGATTATGGCAATGCTTCTTGAAGAAGATAGTAGCCCCGAGATTGATTTTAGCTCCAACGAAGAAATTGATAATGTGGAGTCTGATGATGTAATAATGACTGATACAGATGGTGAAGATATGGCAGGACGAAATATTGATATGTGTATGAGCAGCGATGAAAATTATCCTCTAACCAGGCAACGTGGACATAAAAGTAGAAGGTTAGAATCTGAACATTCTAGTAATTCCGCATTTGAAAGTGAAGAGAACGGCAACATTTCTTCGCCACTTGAAAGTCTATATATTGTGATGCCACCAAAAAGTATTCTGAAAGCGAAGAACAAACATCGCTGGTCTGCGAAACCTGCTATTCGTTCAAGATGCAGTACACCAAGCACAAATACAATCCACTTCGTTCAGACGCCTATTGGACAGGCTAAAGAAGCGGCGATGGCCACTGTGTATGTTTTATGGTATGATTAATATTGGCTGTGTAAATGCCTTCGTTATCCACAGTCACAATAATCAGTGCCAAGGGACACACAAAATGGCAAGGAAAGACTTTCTAATACGCTTGTCTGAGGAACTCACTATGCCGTGGATGGCGAAGAGACTGGAGTCCCCCAGTTTACTAACACACCTCCGGGTAATGATACAGGATATTCTTCCAGAACAGTCACCCTCCCAAAGGCAAGAACCACAGGCCAATGGGAAGAGAACCATTTGTCATGTATGTCCTAAAAAAAGAAGGACAACAACGTACTGCAAAGAATGTTGCCATGCATACTGCAAAGAACATAGGGCAAATCTCTGCACAAATTGTTGTAAGTGAGGCGAGATAGAACTGTCTCTGTTGTCTCATAACAGTTTAAATGAGTCAAGATAATATTTTATGAGGCAGGCATAAACATTTGTGAGATAATAGTAATGTATTTTGTAATAGAAATAATCAGTAGTAAATTTTACGAGTCTTAGTGTTTATGTACTATAGGAATAGGGTTAGTGTTCCAGGGTTAAGAAAGTTATGGGTCTCTGAGGTCTTTCAAGCATCATAACTCCACCATAATACGGCTTCCTAAAATACCTCTCTGATATCCATATGTACAGCTGGGATCGCCATCTTACAAAATAGCATTAAACTGGTCAACTAGAATTGAATATTTATAAAACAAAATAAAACTTAACACTATAGTTTAAACCTAATCAGAAGTTTAAACTTCCTTTATAATACCGGACCTTAGAACTGTAACTGTGTGCATTTATGTAATTATCTGTGTGTGTGGGTTTTCTGTATATACTGAATTCTACCTTGTATGCAGTCTTCTTTAACTGAGGTCCAGGAAAGCTATGGAGTATTTAGTGCTGTGGACTGAACGAATGGGTCCTTTAAGTTCGAAAGTTTGAGAGCATCCTTATGTTTGTGTTCTATTTGACATCAAGAATCCCCAAAGACAAGCTTTTCATATATCTGAGGTGCTTACAGTTCACTAACTTTGCTGCCGAACAGAGCAAAGAATATTTAATCTTACTAGAATCTGCTTGAATTACTTCTTTTTTATCTCTGAAGGGTGCTGAGCTTTTTAACCTTTTAAGACCAATGATTTTAGTTTTAACAGTTTTATTAAATAAATAAGTTAGCATCAGTTTATATACTCCACAATAACAGGTTTTGAAGAAGTAAAAGGAAAAGTTTGCCTTCTACGAAAATCATTATAAGGTTTAAAACAAGCTTCTATTAACTGGAGTAAAACGTTCGATAATTTTCTGAAAGATAAAGGGCTAAATCAGCTAATATCAGATGAATTTGTTTTCAAAAATGCAGACAATTCGCTCATTTTGGCAATTCATGTGGAGGATGAACTTGTAATTGGAAACAACTCAGACATTGTGAAATTCCTGATGGATGTAAAAGAAAAATTTGACATCACATTTGAAAAACAGCCTAACATCTACCTTCGTATGGAACTGAAAAATGATAAAGAAAAACTAATGCTTCATCAACCAAAGTACATAAATAAGTTACTCAATGAATTTAATATGGAAACTTCTAAAAGTGTGAGAACTCCTTCAACTCCAGGAAACGTGGAAAACCCAACTCCGAACGAGAAGTACCCTTGTATCTATCAAACCGTACCAGACCAGACTTAACTTTCTTGGTTAATCAAGCCTCAAGAAAGGTGGAAAACCCTACTGAAGGAGACATTTTGAAGGTAAAATGCATTTTCAGATACCTTCAAGGCACAAAAGCACAAAAGTGCCGTGAAGTACTCAAAAGGTGAAGACTACTTGACAATTGATACCTACTGTGATTCTGACTTTGCAAATGATGAGAAAACTCGAAGCACCGGAGTGGTGGTGCCATATCTTGGTCTACAAAACATCAAACAGATATTGCTACAAATACTGCTAAAGCTGAACTAATAAGTGCAAGTGAATGTGTGAAAGAAGTGTTTTTTCTAAAGCAGTTTTTCATGAGCTTACCAGTAAAAAATTGAATGTAAATTTGCAAATTGATAATCAGAGCACTAATGACAGTGAGTGAGTAGGGTTTAAGGGCCCGTCGACAGCTAGGTCATTAGGGCCCCAAGCACAATTAAGATGATTGAAAATGGATGCAGTTGAAAATGGATGTAGCAGAAAAAAGTTTAAAACATATTGACATCAAGTACAAGTTTACTGTTGAAAATATTATAATCAGCACTTAAATATGTGAATTTCCTTCTATTATAAATTCAAATTTAACATCTAACAAAGGGGACTTCTAATAGGATACAGTGTGGTTATGGGAAACCTTCTATCCTATTTCCTGTATAGCAGTTTAGTGATGAGATCTTAGTTTAGGGTTGTATGTAGCAGGTACAGATAAAGTTGGTATGGGGAAGGTTTCTTTTTAAATAAAGTTTAGCTTTTACCAAATATTCATTTTTATTTAATATGACGGTTAACAAGGTATCGTTTCACAATGGTGTTTGAAATCAATGTCCAAAACTATTTGCTCACTTTCTATGCAGAAATGGTTTTAGAATTCTTTTACATATGAAACTTTTCTTCACATCCCGCTCACTGTAAATTGTTAACTTTCACTTTATTTGCAATCTTCTATCTGCAGAAATCATTTGCAAATTAATTTTTGTATGTACCATCATTCGTATATTGTTCAGTTTTTCAATTCTTGTTTCCACTTCTTTTACTGCTACATTGGCAATAATAGTTTACGGATTATATTTCATAGTATTGAATAAAAGCATCTTTTATAGTTTTATTTATTTCAATTTGAAATGTGCTCTACTGTATAATTGTAATTTAAGTTAGTCAAACCATGTCTTCAAATACATTATATTATTCAACAAAACCATATATTTCCTAAGCTATTCGTTGTATTCTTTCTGTCATACTATGTCATATACTGCACTATTATCAAAACTTAGTTGAGGCAAGTCTGTAAAAATGAGTGATTTTTATTCAACAAGACTATATTTTTTTTTGTCTATGGTATTTGTATTAAAATACTATTTATTTGTAATAACTAATAATTTAAAGGTCATAGTAATTTAATAAAATTAATCGGGCACACCAATCAAAAAAGTGAGCATTAAGTCACACTTGGCTTAAATAGGTTTCAAAATTGCCAAAAATGTACGAGGGTAAGCCAAATGAAAACCGGAAAACTGCTATAGAAAATTTAAAACTTCTCTTATTACAATCAGACCCAGTTCACATGCCCATGGACTCTCCCACTATCAATTGGCATCGGTCCCGCAACTCCGTGTTACCCAGCAGTGCTATATGGGAATTTCCAACATGGCGGCATCTGTTGGAGTGCACCAAAGAAGAGCAGTGCAAAGTGATTTGTTTCCTACACAGTGCAGGCACGAAACTAATAGAAACCTATCGACGCATGTTGCCACAGTATGGGGCTGCATGTTTATCGCAGAGTCAGGCATACGAATGGTATATGAAATTTAGCAGCGGCACAACAAGTTTGGTGGACGCATCGAGGCCAGGCCAGGCACATCGTGTTGTAACAGCTGAAGCGATTGCAGCAGTGGAGGACATGATTCTGTAGGATAGATGGGTAACCATCGATGACATTGCAGTGCAATTATAGGTCAGTCGTGATTCTGCTCACCATATTGTCCATGATGAGTTGAAGTACCGGAAAGTGGCTGCAAGATGAGTACCTTGTCGGTGGACTCCCGAAATGGAGAGGTGAGTTGATGCCTGCCAGAAGCTTCTGCACCACTATGAACTTGAAGGTGACGCATTTCTAAAGTGGATTATGACTGGAGACGAGTTCTGGCTTCATCACTACCAGCCCGAGACCAAGCTCCAGTATAGAATGGCAGCACCAGTCATTGCCAAAGCTGAAAAAGTTGTGCAGTTAGCCATCAGCACAAAAGGTGATGCTGACCTTGTTCTGGGACCACAAGAGTCCCATAGCATAACATTACATGGAAAAGGGAAGTCGGTGACCATTGTCACCTATAGCAAATTGATGTGCGACATTCTGAAACCTACCATACACACCAAACACAACAGACTCCTCTCAACAGATGTTCTCATCCAGCATGACAATACATGACCTCATACAGCTCATGTGACCTTGGCTGTTATCAATTTCTTGGGTCTGGAATGCCTTCCCTGACCTTGCGCCCTCCAACTTGCACATCTTTGGCCCACTAAAAGATTCCTTAGGTGGCAACAAGTTTGCGGCTGACATTGAGGTGAAACAGGCAATGCATGAGTGGCTGTGTGCACAGCCAGAAGATTTTTTTTTTCCCCAAGGTATCCATGCCTTCCCTACTCAGTTGTGGAAATGTATCTAAAAGCAGGGGATTGCATTGAAAAATAGTGTTTTTGTTTCAACTTGGTCTGTAATCTAGGAGCTGTAAAAAAATATTTCCGGTTTTCATTTGACTCACCCTTGTTTCTTGTGATGTCGTGTATCACATTCATCATTAGCAATTTATATATATATATATATATTTTTTTTTTTTTTTTTTTTTTTTTTTTGGCGGGGGTGGGGGGGGCGGGGGACTGCCAACACTACAGTTGATGTGCAGATCAAAGCAAATAAAATATTAAAAATCATAGATACACATTTTGCAGAATTGGGGATGGCACTAAATATAAACAAAACACAATGGATGCAAATTAGTATAAGCAACAAAACACAATCAAATATTACCTTGGCAATACAAGATAAACAAATCAAATAGATAACTCCAACTAACTTTTTGGGATTAACTATTAATAATAATTTAAAATGGAATAAACATATAGAAAGGATTTCAAAGAAAATAAATAGTGGTATTTACGTATTAAAACAGGTAGCACAAATTATGGCAGAGGATAGTGTAATACAGGTTTATTATGCTTTTGTACATTTGCATCTGAAATACGGGCTGATACTATGGGGATCGGCAAATATGAAACATTTACTGAAAATATTCACTGTACAGAAAAGAGCAATAAGCGTAATAAAAAAAATACACACTAAAATCTCATGTAGAGATGCTTTCAAAGAATAAATTTACTAACACTACCTTGCTTGTACATTTATGAATGTCTCAAGCATGTAATATAGGCACATAAAGACGATAAAAACATTAATGTACACAATCATGACACTAGAACTTGGTAAAACTATTTTAGAAGTAGATTAAGAGGCTCCCTTGGAAAGAAATGTATTGAGAGTAATGCGAAGGATTTATATAATCACTTACTGGTGAAATTAAGGAAATAAAGAATGAGGTGAAAATGAGAATGGAAATAAAGTCCTATCTCATCAAAAATGTATTTTATTCTGTAGAAGAGTATAAGGCAGGAAGAAATGTACGCTATTAGTTTACCTCTCCTTTAAGAGTAGCTCTGAAGTTAAAATCTGATAGTTGTGTATAGGTATTGTATACCTCATGAAACAACTCTTAAAATTGTAAAACTTGTAATTAAAATTGTAAATGTATTCACGTGTCTTATTTACAAAATTCTTCAAATTGTAAAATTTATATGTTTTTTTTATCTGACGAACCTTGTAAATTTTATTACATTGGTGAATAAACTGATACTGATACTGGATAAATTGGGAAATGGAGCATAGCAATGCTTAAATTGGATTCAAATAGCAAAATAATATGCCTGTACAACACTCAGAGGTTCCATAAGTTTCTTAAGTATGTTTTTAGCCTTCTTTAGATATGGTATATTATATATTTCTGTACCAAGGTCTGTTTATTAGTGGATCCATATAGCTTTCTTTAATTTGAAGTGTATGAATAAATGTTTTTACGTGAGCAGGGCACCAGCCTACTGCACAACCCCTACCCTGGAGGACCAGGAGTTCGATTTTGGAGTCTGTTCTCCTAGACTGATTGCCTTCACAGTGGCTTACGAACACAGTCTATCCCCCATGTTTGCTTGTGGGTGGTAGGTACTACCTTCCGGGTCAGAAGGGCCTGAGCTCACGTTGGCAGGGGGGGGCTACTCCCTCAGTAAGGGTATCTCAAAAGAGAAATGGAGGAAGTATTAAAAATAGAAATGGAAATTGTTTAATAGACTTTGCTTCCTTTAATGAATTAAAAGTTTTAAATACATTTTATGAACATAAACATATTTATAAGTGCACCTGGTGTGAAAGAGGATCATAGTATTGGATTACGTTGTAGGAAATAAATGCTCAAATTTAACTGAAGATGTACAAGTGTACAGAGATAGTGATATAGACTCTGATCACTATCTGGTGATTGCAAAAATGGTGTTATATACACAATGAAAATCATATAAAAGGAAAGAGAAAATAGATGAAGAAAGATTCAAAGTTTATTTACTGAGAGGAGACAGTATAAGAAATCTATATCAGATGAGAATAAATCAATATACAACTGAACTTCCCACTAGTCATCATCATCTCTACACCAAGATAGGCCATGCTGGCCTGTTCGGCTCAGAGATCATTCTTCCAGTGATGTTTAGGTCTTCCCACACTGCGGTTCCCTTTAGGTTTATATTCTGTAACTATTTTCGTTATTCGATTATTTGACATTCGTGTTATGTGATCTGCCCAATTCTGTTTGTAATTAGATATTTTACTATTTAAGTTATATATTTTTATTTGTTCTCTGATTGTGTCATTTCTCATGTGATCTAAACGGGTATATCCAGCAATGCTTCTTAAAAATTTCATTTCTACTGTTTCCACCATTCTTCTATCCCTTCTGTTCATTGCCCAATTTTCGTAACCGTAAGTCAATATTGGTACGGCCATCACTTTATAAAACTTCATCATAGTTTCATTTCAAACTTTATTTTTCAGAGTTCATTCAAGCATTCCACGTATATTCTGGAATTTATATAATTTTTGTTTTATATCTCTATCATCATGAAATGAAATATCAGATCCCAGGTAATTAAAATATTGTACTTGTTCTATTGTTTTATCTTTAATTATTATTTTAGATCTTATCTGATCTTTGCCTAGAAAAGCCATAGTCTTTGTTTTTTGTGTTGAAATATTTAAGTTGTAGTTACTCATTGTTTTTTCCAACTGATGTGCAGCTAATTGAAGCATATTTTCATTTCGAGCAAAGATTACTTGATCATCAGCAAATAAGATTGTATTCAAGTTAGTATAATTAAGTTCAAGATTACTTCTCAGTTGGAATTGCCACTCAACTGCTGCATCTATGTATATATTAAAAAGTGTCGGTGGCATTGGGCAGCCCTGTCTTACTCCTAAATTTCTCACTAGTAACATTAATCAGAGTCTATAGTTAACATTATAACATTAATATTGAATGGATGAATATAAGGGGTTTTGTTCAAGGCTGTAAGGGAAGCTTTAGGTAAATGTAAAGCTACTTATAAGAAGAAGGGTTTAAGTTTTTGAACAGAAGAGTTAGGAACATTAATTAAGCAAAAAGGCAGTATATTTAAAGTTTCTGAAAGGGCAAAATGGAGAAAATAGAATGGAATACCACAGACTTAGGGCTAAAGTAAAGGAACTAGAAAAATTAATAGACAGAAATGGGATGGATACATATCAAACCTAGAGCATGATGCATATGGAAAACAGGAGAAAGCATTTAAGGCTTTGAAAGATTTGAGTAAAGTGGATAAAGATAAAGTCCAAATTAACCCCATAATATCGGAAAATGGGAAACATTCTACACAGAATTCTGGACTATACCTAATGAATTGTTCATATTGTTTGAAAATGATCCTAACATCGATCTTATAACCAAAGAAGAATTAGAAATTGCACTGGAAAGTTTTAAAAATCTGATGTGTTGCACTCACATGATGTTTCTCTACTCTTGTACTAACTAGTCTTACAAGCTCTTATTCCTATATCTTCATATTATTTGGGATAAATAGAAATTATCTCATTGCTTATTTCCTTGTAGGTACAAGGGAAATATGGGAATGCAGTAGACTGTGGATGATAGTCAAATCTTTTACAGTTTTCAAATTCCATTCTCTTTGCATGGTTAACATATAAAAAAATCTGATGTGTTGCACTCACATGACTTTCTCTACTCTTGAACTAACCATTCTTACAAACTCTTATTCCTATATCTTCTTTCTTGTTAGTTGAGATAAACATTTGTACAAATTATCTTATTGCTTATTTCCTTGTAGGTGCAAGGGGAATGTTAGAATACAGTAGGCTTTGTGCGATAGTCAAATGTTTGAGATTCTGTTGTCTTTGCACACTTAACATATAAAAAATGAACAACGATCCATTTCACGAAAGTTCCAAGTTTTCCGAAACTCACACACATAACAAGGAATATCTCCGAAATGGTTCACCCTACAAGAAAATTTATTGAGACATAAATTGTGTATTTTAGTAAGATCTACATTTTTTGTATAGTATAATTTGGTCTAACTCTAACGGTTTACCAGTTATGTAAAAGTTGTCCAGAGTAAATACGACTTCAGGGGCTATAGCCAGCAAATTCAAGATGTACATTTCATTTGCCATCAAAATATCTCAAACATATGACATTTTAATCAAAATCGTTAGCCATTTTCAAGAAAATCAAAATTTTTGAAAAATTTTCCATGTAAAGGGTAGTTTAGGGTGGGGCTCTTTTCTTCAAAATCTTCATGTTGCATCCTTGAAGGACATTAAACTTAAATACCAACTTTGGTTTTTAACCGACTTTTCTTTTTTGAGTTAGTCTGTCCACAGACTGACACCAGACACACACACAGACCTTTTTCTAAAAATGCTTTTTTTGGATTCAGGGGGTCTCAAAACATATTTCTGGTGAAATCTTGACATGGAATTTTTGGGTGGAATACAATACTTCCCCTACTTACAGTAGAGAAAGTAAAAATGAATAACTATGTTCTATATGGTAGAAGTGTAAGTTCTCCAAAACTCACAAATAATGTGGCATATCTCCGAAATGGTTCACTCTACAAAAAAAATTATTTAGACAAAAATTGTGTATTTTAGCAAAATCTACATTTTTTTGTATAGTACGATTTGGTCTATCTCTTTCAGTTTACCAGTTATGCAAAAGCCATCCAGAGTAAGTATGACTACAGGGGCTATAGCCAGAAAATTCGAGATATACATTTCATTTGTCATAAAAAGTCTCGAACATATGGCATTTTAATCAAAATCACTAACTCATTTTCAGAAAATCAAAATCTTTGTGTTGCATCCCTGAAAGACAATCTTAAAATACCAACTTTGGTTTTCAACCGACATTTCCTTTTTGAGTTATGCTGTCCACAGATGGACAGACATAGACCTTTTTCTAAAAATGATTTCTTTTGGGGGGGAGGGGGGGGGTCTTCAAAACACGTATTTCTGGTGAAATCTCGACTTTGAATATTTGGGTGGAATACAATACTTGCTCTACTTTACTATACATAGTAGAGAAAGTAAAAATAGAAAATCACCGGTTTTAGATCAAATAAACATGGAATTAATTAAATACAGTCCCAACTGTTTTCAAGACAATTTTACATCTTTTAAATGAATGTTGGAGGTCAGGGAGCGTACCTGTTGACTGGAAAGATGTGGTAATTCCAATATTTAAAAGAGGGAATAAAAATGACTAAGAACTACAGAGGCATTAGTCTATTAAACACAGGTTGTAAGATTTATGCAAAGATTTTAGCAAATAGAATAAAACATAAGTTAAGCCATTCTCTTGCAAAATCAGAATGATTTCAGAAAGGGTAGATCCTGTTTAGATTGCATTTTTATACTGGCGCAACTGCTTGAAAAACGGAAGGAGTATAATCTTCCACTTTATGTAGCCTTTTAGATAGTCAAAGCATTTGACAAGTTAAATAGAAATAAAATGTGGGAAATAATGAAGGGTAGAGGTTTTCCTAACCATGTAATATGTGTAATACAGAGACTGTATTTAGGAACAAAGATAAGCTATAGGATAAATAAGGAAAAATTGAAGCTATTAACAGTGAAGCAACAAGATTCTAAAGAATAACATTACTAGGATAAGTGAAGTTTTTAGTTTCTAATTTGTTCTTACTTTAGTAAGATATAGAAGTTAAAAGTGGAAGTAAACTCTCAGAAAGGGCATTGAAATAAACCAAGGTGTGCGATAAGGGTGTCCACTTTCACCCGCAATATTTAATATTTATTTAGACAATGTCATTCATAATTGGCAAACTATAACTAATAATTTTAAAATGAATAATATAAATATGGACACTTTAGTTTTTGCTGATGATCAAACAGTTACAGCATCTACTGAAGACAACTTGCAAAGAACTATTTATAAACAAAGTACAGTGGCTGCTGAGTATAATTTGAAAATATCAGCTGAACAACTAAAATAACGGCATTTTATGGAAAATACCCTGTTAGAGCTAAAATTATGATTGATAATGCTCCTGTAGAACAAGTTATGAATGTCAAGTATTTAAGAGCTTTCATTGGCAAGGATGGAACAAAAGACATAAATAGAAAGCTAAATTTGTTTCAATAGATATGTGGAACAATTAGAAGAGTTTTATCAAAGAAAGTCCACAGAGAAACCTTATTGAAATTTTATAAAATTTTAGCAGTTCCAGCCCTATTATACGGTTCTGAGTGTTGGACTCTAAAGATGTTTTGAGATGGATAGAAGTTGCAGAATTTAAATTCTTGAGGTTTGTGGCAGGTTGTACTTTAATGAACAAACAGTAGAGTGTAGATATTTGAGAACAGTTGGGAATACTCAAACTAACAGACAAAATACAGGGAAAGATGACAACCATGTCTGCAGAATGGAACATGATAGGATTCCTCAAAGAGCATTAAATTACAGGCTAAGAAGACAATGGAGATGAAGACCTGCTAGAAGTTGGTATAACAACTTAAGTTTGGAGTTGGAACAGATCACTCATAGTCTAAACCTTGTTTGTGTGGTGGCGGTGATATATTTCTGTACTTGGACAATGCTGGAAATATTAACTGAACATTGGCATTGCAACATTAAAGGGTAACTTAGTAGTTCAATTGTGATCAAGCTTCAGTGCTCAGTAAATTATAACTGTTCTTTGCAATTTATTTCAGTTCTCTGCATCATAATTTGCAAGTGCTTTTCAGCTGAAGCTCAAATTCAACATGCAATTCAGAGATGCAATCTTTGCTTGCAGCAACATGTTAACACATTTCTAATCTATTTTAGCTGCAAATTTGTACTGTAGAAGAAACTCAGTACTTTCCAAGTTTGATTCTGAGGATTTCACTATCAAACCGAGAACCAGGAATTTCAATGCCCCAAAATATTTCTGGCTACTACTTAGAAAGACATCCATCCCTGCTCCACTTTTTTAAATCTGATTTTTTTTCTGGTCGTGACAAACCTGAAATATCCAACAAAATCAATATAAGACCTATACCCAGAAGCTTATTCACATTTTAGTCAAAACACTGCATGGCTGATTTCTAAAAGAATTTTGGATTGATGGACTATTAACCTCTTGAGCGATGGCCATTTAAAACGTCCGCAAGCCGAGAACTGCTACCCAATATCCAACGCAGGGCTTCGTATATACACAGCTGTATTTTGTGTAAATATTAAGTTATTTTAATGAAACAAAAACTGGTATAAAACTCGTTATATGCAGTAAACATGTACGTCATCAGCAAAGTTGAGTTGCATTTACAAAATGATGAAATGGCACTATTTTGTTTCACTGTGGTGAAAAGTTAACTTTGCTCTGTCGAACGCATCTAATATAAGTTCTCTGAAAGAAACAGTAGTCGACCCATTGTATGTGTGACCTATGTGTCAGCAAATCACAGCATAATGTGAAATTAAGCACTACTGTATGCGTGGTCTCTTGAGTCATCAGAATACAGCAACTTTTGCTTGCGCGTGTTTCGTAACTAAGGAGACTCTGTTTCTTTCTTTGTTGAAATACATACATATACTTTCCTGCTTGTAGCTGAAGTGAGATGTGGTATAAAAAGGTATTTTTGCACCAACTGGATATAACCATATACAATTGTTTGGTAATTTGGAGAGCTCTAAACCCACACAGGACAATGACCTACCTTGACTTCCGACTATCAATAGCTCGCAGCCTAATTGAACAATACCACATTGGGGGTAGAAAATCCAGAACCCCTGCACCCCTCAGACTTCAAGGAAAACATTATCCTAAAAGGATACCACCAACAGCAAAGAAGTCCCATCCATCTCGAAAGTGTTTCGTGTGCCCCAAGAAGGGAATTCGCGAATGTGGAGATGTACCTTTGTGTGTTTATCCCTGTTTTGATGTAAATCACTGCAGAACGAACATATTAAGGTAAGCCAGTAAAGTATATAGACTTTACTTAAATGTTTCAAAAAGGGAAAGTTAAAATAAGTTGAGTTAGATAAGGTATAAATAAGGGTTAAATGCCCAAACGCACAGGACAAGTATACACGTCCATATCGCTCATCCGTCATTTTAAATGGATGTGATTTCACGTCCATATTGCTGAAGAGGTTAACAAGTACAACATTAGTTTTATTTATGGATATTCATAGACATATATAACAGTAAAATTAATCAGTATTTTAATCAGTTATGCATATTACATTTAAATGTGCAAACTCTCTTATTTTTCTTTATTTAGTAAACTAATTTTACGGGTGCGTCTGATTTTCATGACAAAAATTCCTCGGCGAAAGTGAGGGACAGCAAATGCTGCTTTAAATTTTGGCACTTGTTCTTCTTTGTGGGCTTTCTTTGATAAAATTATGCCCCAAGCTGCTCGTTTCAAAGCAGTACTATAGTTCGAAGCTTCGGATTCACAATTTCAGCATCTGCGTAAAAAGCAAAAGATGTTCATTTGCATTTCTGGCATGAAGGAGAAAGAAAAGTCTCTGCAGATGAATTCACAAGCTGCATAATTGACTTTTTAGTAAAGGAACTGGTACTGCAAGCAAGCTTTTTCTAATATCCGACAGCTGTCATTATCAGAATAAAAATAAGGCTTTAATTAGTGCATCAGATGTTTCAACAAAACTCAACATGGAAATAGAGCAGATTATTTTGGAGAAAAGGCACACAGTGATGGTCTACAGCGTCCATTCTACTTTGGATCGTCTCTTCACTCCACCAATCTATTTGCCTGCACATTACTTATCCAAAATAGAAGCAGCCAGAAAAAATAAACCACAGGATCACACATTTTTCAAAGATTATGAACGTGTATCTTCCAACTACAATTCGTCCTGGCAAGAAGAAAGGGGATCCCACAGTCACTGATATACGAGGACTACTCTATAAAGAACGTGAGATGTTCTACAAGATTAATCATTCACAAATGGCAGATTCTTCCTCAAAGAAAACAGAGAGGAAGCCACCGAAGTGCAGCCCATTTACAATGAGCCCGTGAAGATTGAGAAGTCCAAATATGACAGTTTACAAGGTTTGAAAAGATTTATCCACAAAGACTAATCATTATTTTTATGACAACCTGAAGTATTAAAATCAAAGTTTATGATTGTCTATGCCTATTTAATTTGAGAATTGTTTCCGAGTTTCTAATCTTAATTTGAGAATAGGTGTCCAAGTAGAGCAAACTGATCAAATTGTGAAACTGTGCACAGACTAACACCATGATTACTGTAAAACGTTCTGGGGTGTTAACATTCAAAGTTCATAATAACCTTTGGTACGAACATGTACAAATTTTTGTAATTTGAGATTATTGTCATTTATAGAACTAATTTTGAAGCCCACAGTGAGTTATGCATTCAGTATGTTTTATAGCTAATCATTCTTTATGAATAAAGTTGACTCCTGCTAACTGTACAATTTTATTTTTTGTCTCACTTTAATCTGAACTACTGTACCATATTAAACTCCGAAAAACTGCCTAATTGTGTCATTTAAGACTATCAATAGAATGTTTATAGATCACACAAAATGTGTATATGCTACGCGATTATAAAGACACAAAAATAATCTGCTATGGGCCACAAGAATATACAAATATGCAATAAAATAGTATTGTTGCATCAGGTTTCAATAATATCTTGCATAAGCAATATGTCTATTGTTTCACATACTTGTGCAGTTTCCACACATTATTGACATCATGATGATGATGCTTATTATTATTATTATTATTATTATTATTATTATTATTATTATTATTATTATTATTATTATTATTATTATTATTATTATTATTATTATTATTATTATTATTATTATTATTATTATTATTATTATTATTATTATTATTATTGTTGTTGTTGTTGTTATTAATATTACTATTATCATTATTATCACTATTATTGTTATTATTATTATTATTATTATTATTATTATTATTATTATTATTATTAATATTCTCATCATTATTATTATTATTATTAATATTATCATCATTATTATTATTATTATTAATATTATCATCATTATTATTTGGTACAGCTGAAGATTTAACATGAGCAAAACAAACAGCTGCACAGTAGAATTTCTATCAAATAAAGTGACATACAATTCTAGATGACAAATGTAGGTGTATATATATATAGTTTTATTTATAAATCTTGTTTGCTTTGACAAATCCAAAAATGATTCAATGGTGAAATAAAATTAATATGAACATGAATAATCTGTCATTTCAGATCACCCTTTGTAATGATAAAATCAAATTTTCTGAAAAGCACATGCCATTTTCCTCCAAATATGAGGCCCAATGGAGTATAAATGATTGAATTTTAGCTCTCTGTGCAGAGGTTTGAGAGTTCAGTTTGGAGGTGAAGAACTGCTGGTGGTTGGCATATTCGCATACTTTAAGGAATGGCAAGAGGGCTTTTGCATATGGCTGTACTTGAGTTGTTCACAAAATAGCAATTATTCAGTAGGTGGGAAAAGGAAAAAGTTGTTACAAGTGAGCTTGTTAAAAATGTACTTTTTAACTGATGATACAACAATGAAATACATATGAGATTATGAAGATAAATCATTTTTCAATGATACATAGAAATTTTGTTTCAAAAGTTACAAAGTATGCTAAGTACGCTTTTTCTTTCCCTTCCCTTTTCTTTCTCTGTGATTTTCCTATTTGTAGTACTAAATAATCTTCCTTCCTTTTCATACTTTTCTTCATCAATCAAAATTCTTCTTATACTCCTTATTAAAACACTTGTAGCATCAAAAGCACACTACTGAATCAATCAGGTACATCATTCTTTTCTATCTTTTTCTTGTGAATACACATTCAATATTATCTCCCTGCTGCCTCTGAAACATCTTTGTCACTTTCAGCAGTGGAATCTGAAAGAAATTCTACAAAACTAAGTAATTCCCATACAAAGAAATTCATTGTAGAGTAGAAGGCATGCTCCTGTAGAAAGGACTTCAGTTTTCTTTTAAAAGGCGGAATATTGTTTATAGTTCTGAGGTTAGTTGGTAATTTATTATATAATTTTGAGCCTATAAGATATTGTGTTTCAGTATGTTAGTTCTGCAGTAGTGTACATGTAGATAACATTGTTGTCTAGGGCCACACTGTGGTTGAACAAAGTGGCCCAGGTTCACTCCCAGACTGCATGTGGGATTTGTGGTGGACGAAGCAGCACAGGGGTGCGTTTCCTTCAGATTCTCCAGTTTCCCCACCATCTCATTCCATTGGTACTCCATCTTCATTTCATGTATCATCAGTGTCACCACCTGCAGTGCCACATATAGTAAAAGTCAGTGTTAAACCTACAAAAAAAAGACATTGCTGTGTACATAGTTTGGTGGTTATGGGTGTACCTGTTTTCTACCATTTTGTGTTTGTTTAAATGTCTAATAGAACTTGTTTCTGAGATATAAAGGAAAGCTGTTCGAAGGATCTGAAATTTCTTAAAGATTCCCACATGATGTGAGTTGCTTTACACCACCAAGGATTCACACTGCTTGTTTTTAGTTTTAAAGGCTTTATCTGCACCTGGCAATATTGCTCAAAATATTACCCCTTAACGTAAGTAGCTCTAAATCTATGCCTAACAGTTCTCATAGTTTGTGTATTTGTCACACTTTTCAGCATTTTAAAGACATAGCAGCCTATGCTTAGCTTGTTTGTTAGAGAAAGGACATTGGGACTTCCATTTTAATTCACCATTCAGTATTTAATCCTAAGAATTTGATATAATTTTTATATTAAATAGCTTTAGTATTGAACATAATACATGGTATGTTTGTTTTGATATGAATGGAAACTCATTGCGTAGTTTTCTCTGTAATCTATTTCTTTCAAGCCATGAACCTAACTCTAATAGTGTAGTGGCCAGCTTCTGTGGAAGTTCTTTTTCTCTTAGTTTTAAGTAGAAGATGCGTATCCAAGGGCGTCACAAAGGGGGGAGGCAAGGCCCCCCCCGTTGGAAGCTAATACACTCAATGGGCAATCAATTACTGTCTATTAGAGTATTTTAATTTTGATGTAAATAATTTTTATTTAGCACAAATTAATATGGTTATCCACAGCAAATACTATAACTTTTGTCAACAAAATAATGAATTAATATTGTTTGATTGCAAACTTCCAACATGCACACCTCCCCGGAAAAGGGTCTGCCGATGCCCATGTTTGTATCATCAGCAAATAATATAGTCTCTGTATTCTTTATATTCTGAGGTAAGTCATTAATATACAGCAAAAGGAGAAGTGGCCCCAAAATTGAACCCTGAGGTACACTTTGCATTATTTCCTTTGTAGTGGATTGGTTTGTTATTGTTGTTATTATTATTATTATTATTATTATTATTATTATTATTATTATTATTATTATTATTATTATTATTATTATTATTATTATTATTATTATTATTATTATTATTATTGTTGTTGTTGTTGTTGTTGTTAATAATAATTAATGTTTGTTTAAAGAATTCTGAGGATCTTTTTATTTTAAAACCATATTGTTCATTTATTAATATATTATATTTTTCAAAGGAAGAGAGAAGTCTGTTGTAAACAAGTTTTTCAAGAGTCTTTGCAAAAATAGATATTATAGATATCAGTCTGTAATGATTTAAATTATTTCTATCTCCCATATTGAGCAATGGTATAACTTTCATGACTGAGCTTATCTGGAAACACCCCACTGCCAAATGATTGAATTAAAAATGTGAATTAGCAGTTGTGTAATTACATCAGTACACTCCCTTATTAGGTAACCTAGAATTTCATCAATTCCAGTGCACCATTTGTTTTTTATATCTTTAATTGTGCTCTTTAATTCTGATTCAGTTATTTGCTTCATGAGTAACATTTTACCACAGTCATTTATATTTAGGTTGCTCTGTGTTTTTCACCTACTCCATATTGTTTATTTAAACATTTCTCTACAATTAAATATTGAAAACAGAAGCACTATTAACTGTGAATCTTCTTCATGTTTGAGTTTGATTTTTTGAGTCACTTTTTTACACTTGCCTTCACTTTAAAATGTTGAAAATACTGTAATGTTTTTGAGGTCATTCAACCTCATCCTCAGTTATGTGACTGAAGCTCTCTCTTGCTCCCTCTCTCTGCTCTGATAGTCCTGATGATAACAGGAATGTCACAACAGAGGGAGAGAGCTTCAGTCACCCAACAACTGAGGGTGAGGTTGAATGATCTCGAAAGCGTTACAGTATTTTTAAAATTTTAAAATGAAGGTGAGAGTAAAAAAGTGACTCAAAAAATTGAATTCAAACATTTTCTGTAACATCTATAGAATATATATTGAATAGTTTAGCAATTAAAATGGGTTCATGACAAAGTTACCCTCGTGCATTAATTCAGTGTTATGGTCATAACAGTTCCCTTTCCCTGTCTCATGTATTACTTGTCATATTGCCGTAGTTTTGTTACTTGATTTTAATATTTGTCTATAATTTTCCATTCGTTTAGCCTCTGTAATAATTTTTTTTATATATTTTATTGTGTTATAATTTCTAGTTTTCTGAGGTAACAGATTCCCTTTTTTGTTTGCTTAGAAATTTAACCCTTTTTGATGATATCTGAATGTCCTGTGTCATCCAAGCCACTCCAGTTTTATCGTTCAATTTTATTTCTTATACCGAAAGGCCAAATTAAAATAAAACAAAAAAGTGTTTAAAAATGCAGTAAATTTAACATTTGTTTCTTCACATGCATAAACATCATTCCAGGTTTCTTTATGTAACAAACACTTAAATTCATTCAAGCTACTGCTGTTGAATATTCTTTTCTTTATTTTTTTATAATTAGTACTGGTGGGACTTATTGGTATATTTATTATTTGTGCTTTATGGTCAGAGTAGTGGAGGTCGTCTACAGCTGCTGGTTTTAGATGGGGCATGTTTGTAATTACTACATCAATTAGTGTTGCTGATTTATTTGTAACTCTTGTCACAGTACTCACTTTGTTTTCTGAATCATACATTAGTAGTAAGTTTTTCAGCTCTGCTTGTTTGGGGCTTTGTCTGAACAAATTTACATTCCAGTCACCACATACAAATAGTGGTTGAGACAGAGCTCTTGAATATTGTATCTGAGCATTATATAGTTTGCAAGATGGAATGAATATACCTTTAAATTGTGGTATACAACAGGTGTAAGTATATATGTATCAGAAATTTTTTTTAGATATGCCATTCTTGTTTGCAGCTACTTGCATTGAGCACACAATATTTACTTCAAACTGAAAAGGGTTCCAACAACTGTATTTTACGCTGTATTTTTAAACATTCAAATACTTTTAAATAGTTTTAGCTCCAAATATTATGAACTTCAAGCTCAAATGTTGTAAAAATTTAGACATTTTATACAGGGTGTCCAGCGATTGGGAAAAGTCATAGAATTTAAAGTTTCTGTAAAAGGCAGGGTAAAGTCAAAGAATTTATTTAAAAATTGGAGAAATGGCTAAATGTTTATTTCCCAAATATTTAAAATTTGGGATGGCTAATTGCAGCTTGGGCACAAAATATGTACGTGAAACTGATTAAGAATTTTTCATAGGGTAGTTCAAGTCAGATTTATGTGCCATCATGGCAACAGGCCTGCTGAGATTGAAAGTGTGAATGCACTGAGCATCACTCACAAGTGATGGAAACCCCTATAGCATCTACCATTTGTGCTGGGCCCACAGAAGCATTAAGAGAGTTTGAAAACCACTTGGAAATCTATATTCCTTGTGCTGTGGTGGAAACTTGAAAGAAGAAAGAAGATCCAAGTGAGACAGTCACACGCCAAGCTTTGGTGTTTACTATACTGTTGTCAGAATCATCAATTTAACTGAGAAAATTGTTGAAAGGTAAGTGATTGACTATTGTGTGAAGTTATCACAACATTTTTAGTCCATTTAAATGAAGTTAATCCTGTTTTGGCACCTGGCATTTTTCAGACATTATAATCATTTATTAAACAGCAAATGTTGGGAAAAATGATACTTGATAAAGAATACATGTTTTTAGCTATAGAAGCTTTGCTCTTTGCCTCTAGAGAGCTTGGGATGTTTCTTTGTTTTATTTAACCTTTTCTTGTGTGTTTTAGTGCTAAACAACTAAAATAACCCAAATATCACCTTTTCAAATGTGTTCTGCGTGGCCATTACAAGTAATGGAATTCATTTTTGCCATTTACTTCAATTGCCATGCACATAGTACATTATTTTAGTATTATTTTTATGTGCATTTTACATATTGTATTGCTTATGCACGTCCATGTAACCATGTGCATGTGGTGGTTAGCATGTCCATTTCCCATGCAAGAGGTTCAGAGTTTGATCTTAGTAAAGCCTCACTGTTTCACGTTCTGAAAACTGAACTTATAAAAACTTAAACCAGATTTTATGTTCAACTGGTTGTTTGTTTTGTGGAGAAGACACAACTGAACTGAAAACTAGTCATCTCAGGTTTGCCAGATCAAGTTTAAAAAAATTATTCTGTTTGTTAAAGACCTGTCAATTGCCAGGATCATATCAGCACCACAGCATGCCAGAATTTCCTCCAGCAGGAATTCTTTTACATGCCAGTAAATCTACTGACATGGAGCTGTGGTTTTTAAGTGCACTTAAGAACTATCAGTCCAAGCCGGGTTGAACCTGCAACCTCAGAATCATTAGGCCAGCATCTAACCAACTGAGCCACCAGACCAACAACCAGATTAAGTGATCTATCACTACTTAGGCTATGTAAACAGGTTATCCGGTGAGAATAAAAATTATGAATTTGCTCTTTAGGCTTTTTGAAAAATGAAAGCAAAATTCAGCTACTTTTATTAGAGTTACTTTGATTTTTTTTTAAATAATTACACAGTATACCCATTATGGTCATACATTAAAATTATTCCTAATATGAGTGTCCCTTATTTATTGTTAGCAGCATTTAGTAGTGTTCTTTCATACCTCTGTCCCCTTTAGTCACTGTGTCAAGCTCTCTCTCCCCCAATTGGCTCATACGCAGTACGATGAGTAACTGAAGTCTCACTACGCGAGTGTCAAATACAGCAAAAAGGAAGCAACTTTCACAGATGCATTTTCATACATTGTCATATGTAAACTTGGAAACAGCCATGTGTATCAAGTTCTGTGTTCTTACCCTTCTTTTTTTTTTTTCCCCGGGCTCAGCAACCCATGAAGAGCCTTACCGCCCAGCCGCTGTGTCTCCCACCTCGACCCACTGCAGGTGTCATTGGTGGGGTGCAATACTGGAGGGTCATATGTGGTCAGCGTCCCGATCCCTCCCAGCCAGTTATGTGTTCTTCATGACCTGACCTATTTATTACCATCGATAAATCATGGGAAGTCATGGAAAATGTAAAAAGTGTACTGCAAAGTCTGGAAGGACTTGTCTGAATTTATAGGTATTCTTGAAGCATATATTTTGTTTTGTTATCCATGAAAATGGATGTGATATCCATCCTTTGAATCAAAAAATTAAAAACTAACATTTAGTACTAAACACCTGCACACTAATAAGTGTCAGTTGTGTAAGAAAGGCTTTTTAAAGATCCCTAAACTCCATTTGGCAGTTAAATAGCATATTATTATTTAAGCTTGGACATATTCCATTTTTCTTCCTGCATTAAGTTAGATTTAGACAGAGGAGAAAAGATTTTGAGCTTTCTCCAACTTGACTGGCCTCTTAACTAGTTATGTTGCTAACTTATAAGGTTTAGGATTCCCTGGATAAAAACATGCTACATGTAAAAGCAAAATAGAAATAAAAACAGAATTCTGTATCCTATGCCAAAATTGAAATTCAGTGTTATTTATGAACGCTCTTTAGTTGCTGTGGTTCTGTGTCCCATTTTACTTTGGGCATGAAAGACTGCTTAATTTTGCTCAGAGTCCACTACCAGGCTTGAGGTTCTTTAATGCGCCATAAGTCTACTACATGGGACCACTGGCTTTCCTTCCCTTCCGAAGGAAGTCATAAGGACTTTTATACATGAAAAAAATCCCATTGTCCTCTGCCAGGTTTGAACTCATGACCTAGGGAACCAGAGGCTGGCTATTGCTATTCATACATAAAGTTCACTTTGTTACTACTACCTTTTCATAAATGTATATGCAAAATTGTCAATTGCGGAACACATCGTTTATTTATTACTTTTATTTTATATGGTTCAAAAAGTCCCAATTTAATTCTCACTCATGTTACTTTCCATGTAGGGAGGGAAAGCATTGCAAATTGCAGATAGTCATTCTGATATGCTCCGCTGAAACATTATTGCATTTAAAAGAGACTAGTACTTCAAAAACATTATGTGAAATGGGTAAAATCTGTTTTTTGCAGACAATAGGTTTTTCTTGGAGGTAAGATTTTGCCTATTGTTCATGGTCTACCATTTGTACAGTTACATTTTCCATGACTTCCAATGATTTATCAATGGTAATAAATAGGTCAGGTCATGAAGAACGCAGTTAGATAACTCCCCCAATTTATCAAGTAACCTCATCTCCACTGTTTTCATTACTCCCACTGCTTAGAAATACTTGATTTTGTGGAAATATTTAAAGTATTTTCAGTTATGGTTTTTAAAATTGTTTACTCTTACTTTTCTTTTGAAATAAATGTTGTTGTTAGCTAATGCTGGATTTCTGACAATGAACTCATTAATCCTCTTGCTCTCCAATATTTTTCACTGATTATATTGAAGAGAGCAATAGCAGTAATAGTAACCGCTTTTTAGAGAGCACCATATTTTTATGTTTTGGCGGTCACATCGCTCTCTCACAGCCCCCAGAATGTCTGGAGGACCACACCTGTTGTCGGTTTACGGGTCTCACCGACCTGACCGGCAGAATTATCAAAATAAATTCACCGACCATATCCTCTGATCACCAATCAGAGGACATATTACATGCCATGACAGGTCAGCATGTTAGGGGTTAAGATTTTATAGAGAAATGGAGAGGTTGGAAAAATAAAGACTCCCTAGCCCTCAGGAACCTTAATAGCATCGGGGTCGGAAGAGAACAAGAGATGACCAAGGTAAGGTCAGATAGAAAAGTTACAGCGAGGAGCAAAACACCAGTAAGTGGAAGTAATGTTCTGCTCAGCTTGGGTACCTTATGGTCGCCATTCACATATCCCCTAGATGGAGACCCCTGAGAGGATATAAAAAATGTAGATCTTGCTAAAAGCATTTAAATTGTTAAATGCGCTAAAAGTGCTTTGTATATACACAGCTGTATTTTGTGTAATTATTAAGTTATTTTAATAAAACAAAAACTGGTATAAAACTCATTATATGCAGTATACATGTACGTCATCGGCAAAGTTGAGTTGCATTTACAAAACGTTGAAATGGCACTATTTTGTTTCACTGTGGTGAAAAGTTAACTTTCCTCTGTTGAACGCATCTAATATAAGTTCTCTGAAAGAAACAGTAGTTGACCCATTGTATGTGTGGCTTGTGCGTCAGCATACTGTGCAATAAAGCACTAGTGTATGCGTGGTCTCTTGAGTCATCATAATAGAGCACGTTTGCAACTTTTGCTTGCGCGTGTTTCGTAACTTAGTAGACTCCGAAATATGTTAAATATGAGAAATATGTTAAAGAATGCTTAATCAAAATCATTGAAAAAATGTTCCCAAAAAGTTAGATCAGTACAAAAATATTAAATTGTCTCGGCAAACTATACAGAGAAGTATAAAAGACATCTCCACATTAACTAACAGTGAACTGAAGTCTAATACTTACAAATGTATGGCCTATTCCATGGCTTTGGATGAAAGCAAAGACATTAACGATACTGCACGGTTGGCCCCGTTTATGCTAGATATGAAAGAAGTCTTCTCAGTTCATGAATGTTTGCTCGATTTAATTTCTATGAAAGGCCCAATGGCAGGTAAATATCTTTCTGAAGTATCAAAGCAATTAATCAAACAACATGAATAGACTAGTGCCACTTTCAACATACAGGGCACTTGCCATGGTTGGAGTAAAGAGGGTTTAATTAAATTGTTATTTGGGAAATAGGAATGTATGCAGCTATAAACACATTTCACTATTTAGTACACCAGGAAGCACTTCATGCTAAAGTAGTAAACATGAAAAATGTGATGGATGTGGTGACACACACCATAAATAAAATAAAATCAAAGTTGCTTAAGCACAGACTAACAAAAGTTGCTTTGAGAGTTAAGAGGAGAATATGAGGATCTGGTGTCTTATGCAGAAGTCAAATGGGTAAGTAGAGGTAAAATACTAGTCGCCGCAATGGAAATCTTTACAAGGTAATAAAAACAACAAATACCGACTTTACATGGTTTTATTTTTAACTTGTGCGTACAATTAGTACTTGGTCATATTTCCCTTAACTTTTATCACTTTCAGAGTCTCCTAGGCATTGAGTCTACTAGATATTCAAAATATTTGTTGTCCATTTCCACCCACAACTTCTTCAACACTTCCTGTAGCTCCTTAATACTTGATGGTTGCAGCTCTTCTATTTTATTTTTCATTTGATTCCAAGCATTTTCTATTGGATTTAGGTCAGGATAGTTACCAGGCCATTGAAGTACAGGTATATTATTATCTTTCAGGAACTTCTGAACCATCTTTGTCCTATGTGCAGGGGCATCATCATGCTTGAAGTACTGACACTGGTGAATCGGCCAAAATGTGACCAAATGCTGTTGCAACACTTCTAAATAGTTACTTCCCTTCATTGTGATATTCTTTGGGAGAAAGTACAAGCCACCTCTACCATAATTGCCACTAAAAGCATCCCATACCATCACACTTTCTGGATGTTTAACAGTGAGCTTTGGATATCATTTCAAAACTCCCTTTTTTCAGATTAAAATATATCTAAGAAAACATCTATACAACTTGATGAGCTAAAAGAACCACAGTTTAACAAATGACTTGACAAAGTGCCTAATGATATCAATTTTGCCAAATGTAAATTGTCTTAAGACATCCAGCTTAAGTAATATGGTGTGAAGAGCAGTGATGAATCACATGAATAATGCAAAACATGTCAAACTTGACAATACAGTTTCTAAAATCACACCAATGCAAATCTTTACAAAGTGTTCATGCTCCCCTGTAAATGAACTGCTGTTAAATCAGAATGGTTTAAGAAAACCAGAAATAATTCTGATTTAACTGACCTTTCCACAAACATTTCATGTCCATCTTCTGGAATTAAAAAAGGATGGTAAAAGCACAACTTTAGAAAAATATAAATTATTGAGAGATGAAGTGACAAGCAAAAATTTTGTGGTGCATAAACATTTTTATACAACACTAGTGTCTTCAAAATGTGGAGAGTAGTGTTTCTCATTTTACTAAAAACTTTTTAGGCAGTGCTAGCAAGAGACATGAAGTTGCATAAAGGCAAAATATTGTACAGTGCTGTATTTGGTTTAGCCAATTACTTTAAAGAGGAGGTCCAAACATCTCTAAAAGTTAACTTAAAATTACATCATTGGTTTTGTTGAAAGTCTTAACAAAGTTGCTGAGAAAACACAAATTTCCCTAAGCATTTGTGTTAGGATAAACATACAAATTCAACAAAGGCTTGTCATTTAGATTCAGTCTTCCTTCACTAGGCTAAGGCAATTGACCTACTAGGAGCATTCAAATTGGGAGTCTGTGGACTTGATTTTTCTAAAATCCTTCAGATATCTATGGATGGCTCTAAAGTGATTTGGTGCTTTTACAAGCTGTTGTAAAATGATATCAAGCTATTCTTTCATGTGAACTCCATACTTTCCATAGAGGTTTCAAGACTGACATTGAGAGCACCAGTTGGAACTTAATTGAATTTTTAAGACCATTCTGTAATTTGCCCAAAATGTTTGCCACAAGAAGAGGACATTATTCAGAAGTTATGTATGGAAGATAAACTCCTTCCTGCTAAGCCTGCTTTTTTCAGAGTTTTGCTGAACAGCTGGAACCATTTTTAATAGAATTTCCAAACTGTCTCCCTAATGGTACCTATCTTATACAGTAGCCTCTTGAACATCATCAAGGGAGTTTTGACTAAATTTTTCAAAAAAGAGGAAATGGAGAAAACATTTTTCTCAAAACTAACATCTTGGACAGAGAAAAACTATTCAAAAACCTTAATAGGGCAAAGGAAATGGACCTTGGATGTGGCACATCATCTGCACTGAGGTATTGCCAAGGTGCCAATGATAAGCAACTTTTTGAATTTAGGAAGGATGTTTAGGAGTTGTTTCCAGTTGTTAAACTTCAAGAAACGTTGCCCTTAAAATAACCTCTTGACAGGGCCCCTATCTTTCCTAGACCATCATACATAGCAGGCAATGAATTAAAGGCTTGTCATATGTCTAAGGCACTTAACATTCTGACTTGGTCAAATTTAATTACCCCAAATGAGGCTGAAAAGGTAGAGAATTTAGAGAAATTGTCTCAAAACTTTTCAAATTTTAATGCGTAAGGAAATGAGTCTAGAACATGTTTTGGATATCTGAACTTCAGACATGAACATATAAGAGATGTGAAAACGGTTCTGTTATTTTCTCATGGAAGTGCAACTCTTGAAAGGGGCTTCTCTATCGGTAGAGAAATCCTTGTGGAGAGTTAGAAAAAAGAGTCACTCATTGCACAAAGGATGATTTTTGACTTAGTCTGCAATGTTAAAGGAATAGAAAAATTTATTTTATAACCAATCTGTAAAGAGATGATCCATTCAATGAGAAATGTCTACAGCAGATACGAAGGGACTGAAACTCACAAGCAAAAGATAATGTAGTTTTTTAAATATAAAATGTTCTCATTAATCAGTGGTAATGTATTACATTTTTAGAAGGACTGTTTTTCAGTTTATAATTGGTTTTGTTTATCACAAGTTTTTGAACATAAATCTTATATATGTTGAATTAAATAAAGAGATTATATTTATTTACAGTAACTCAAGATGAGTTCTTTGGCAAATGAAATATGACTAACATGTATACCAAGTTGTCCTTTTCGTTAAAATTATACTTAAACACATCTGTAGTAAAATATTACTTTATAACAATAGCATATTGTTCAGTAATTGGAATTTTTATCACTAACAGGGATGTTTTAATTGTAGTGTTTGTATTTAGGGGATCTTCAATTTAACATTTTCTAAATGAATCAACTAATTTTTCTTTAAAAATGTTTAATTAAATTTTCTTAAATTCTTTTCTTCAAAAATAACTTCTGTCATTAAATACCTAGGCTATTAATATATCTCTTTAGAAAGGACTTATTGATGGTCAGTATTTTTTTAGTGCAGTGCCTTTATTTTTAAATGAGGATTTGCCTAAAATGTATTTCTACAAATAAAATGGTTCTAGCTCGTAATTAACAATTATTTTTGCTTTCAGACTGTGACTGAGAAAGATAAGAGGGCTGTGGAAAACAGAAGAGCTCTCACGGAAGTAAAAATGTTAAGAGACCAAAAAAGCTAAACTTCCAAAAGATGCTGTCCAAGAAGCAGAAGCTTTAACAGAAGAAATTAAAAAACTGAAGTATATGAGTTAGGCTTGAAATCTTCAACAGTATTAATAATGTAAAAAGTACTTACTGGTACTGTATGATCTACAAAGTATCCAAGTGCAAAGTACTCCTATTACAAGTCACTAGGGATTTTATAATAACTGCCTTATGTTAACTCCCTCATTTCAATTTTCAAGTGTCACTCCAGATGAAGTTAGGAAAGTAATAACACAACTTAAACCTAAAACATCAATAGGTGGGATGAACTACCCCCATTCCTTATCAGAGAAATAAAGCAGGAAATTAGTGGCCTACTCTGCCAATTAATAAATCATTCCCTTACAACGGGTACTTTTCCAGAGAGAGTGGCGTTAAACACTACAACAACAACAACCAGAGAGAGTGAAGTAGGCACTAGTAAAACCCATTGATAAAGGTGGGGAAAAAGAATTAAAAAACTACCGACCAATCCCCATTCTTCCTACCTTCTCGACCATTTTTGAAAAAAATTGTGCATTCACAGCTTACTTCATATCTTGAATACTTTGACAAGTTAAGTAGTTCCCAACATGGGCTCCGTGAAAAATGTTCAACAATTATTTTCTTAATAGATCTGGTAAATGATGCCCCTAAAATTATCGACAAAAAACAACATACAGCCAACCTAATATGCAACAACTCCAAAGCGTTTGGTTGTGTCGCACATGACCTACTAATAGACAAATTAGCATTTTATGGCATAAGATACACCAAACTAAAATGATATGAAAATTATCTTCAAATTCGAAAACAAAGAATTACTGCAAATAGCCAAACAGGTACATTGGAAACTAATAAAAACCGAAGTTCCTCAGGGAAGTGTATTGGGACCTCTATTATACATAATATATACCAATGACCTTCCAAATTGTCTAACTGGAAAAAACAATTACACATGCTTATGACACATCTATCTTGCTAAAAGGCCAAAACTGTGAGGAACAACAAAATGCAAAAGAAACAGTAAATCACTTACAGAAATGGTTCCACAGCAATGGGTTAAAACTGAGCACTACTAAAACATCCATTATGCAGTTCAATACCCAGTGTAAAAATTTGGGTGTCTACTTAAATAAGCAGTTAAAATGGAAAGAACACATCCAGTACTTACCTAAAAAATTAAATAGTGCATGTTTCAATATGAGCTGCGTAACGAAAATAACCGACTTAGAAACAAGAAAAATTGTGTGCTTCAGTTACTTTAATTCCATAGTGATATACAGGATTATACTTTGGGGAAATGCCACAGGCTGGGAAACCATCTTTAAAAGACAAGAAAATAATCCGCATAATGGCACTAACTAAATTTAAAGAATCTTGTAGAAATATGTTCAAAGACCTAAAAATACTAACCCTACCACCACAGTATCTATACAAATTAAATAAATATATAGATACAAACTTTGAAACACTATATAATTCACAAAATCATCACTGTTGCAGAACAAGAATTAAAAACAAGCTGAACTCTATTATGCATAGGTTGTCACTGTATGAGAAAAGCATATGCTGGAACAGAAGTTTACAATAAATTGCCCAGCAATATCAGAGCAACTAAAGACACAAAATATTTTAGCAAAACACTAAAAAGTCTATTAATTGACAAGGCCCTACTACTCAGTAGAGGAATATATGAATGATGCTAGAGCCTTAGTTCCCACAATGCCTTTTTATAATTTATCTTGGGAAAATTTTATAGTTGTTTATATATATATATATATAAACTTGCCAAAGGAAAGTATTATAGATGTATATTGTACACTTTGTTTTAATTTTGTTTATGTAAACATTGTTAATACTCCTGCTTGATGAGCCACCAGTTTACTGAGCTTTTGCTCAAAAATTTGTTAGCGTATGTGACAATAAACCATCTTATCTAGCTGTGTAATTAAATGTAAGAATTTTTTGACTATTGATTGTAATTAAGTAAATATGTTGTAATTATACATATTGAACTTGTAGCATTCCTCTTCCAGATGTTTCGCCCAAAGCTTTGTTTAACATCTTCAATGGTATGGCTGAAGAACTTTCTTTTGCTAATCTTTGGGCAATGATGTGATAAATTAAAGAGTACTTCAGCCACACCTTTGAAGATGTCTGATGGAGCTTTGAATGAAAAATCTGGAAGAAGTATGTCCAGTGGACCAAGAGCTACAAGCCAGGATAGCATTTTTATATCTAGTAATACCTACTGTGAAAGCCTGCGTTTAATAATATTGTTTAGCTTAAATTTTACTGTTTAAGGGAAAATTTAACTCAGTGCGGAAAAATCGGGGAATTTCTTGAGGAGGGTTTGCTGGACACCCTGTTATACCTAAAAATAATCACACCAGTGTGTATTTAAAAAACTTGGTTATTGCAACCCATTAATTTCATGTTATTGCAAGTTGCTTTATATTTTTATGTATAAAGATACTCAACATGGAGAAACCAGGTACCAAATGCTCATGATGCTTTGATGGTGGATTTTGCATCTTTTGGTGTACACCAATGAAGATCCTCTACTTTCTCTGAAGTAGATCAGTAGAAATATAACTTGTGTGCTTATTTAAGAAGCAAAATGTACATTATGCTTAAAAATAAATACCAAAGATTGCTGCAGAAATGTGCTGTAAGGAACAGTTAAACATTTGAGCTTTTTCATCTTACAGAGTTGTTTAATACAATATCTCGAAGTTCTTGGGTTTGGAGAACTATTTTGCCTGATCACTCACATGCAAAAAGTAGATATGCTGCTCAAGATTTGGAGTTAGTATGTGTGCTTTTTTTTTCTTTTTTTACCATTCATATGGATGTAGAAATGCCTGTTTTTCTTAGACAGCCATGCCTGGAATGAAGAGAGATTGTGGAGGAGCTGCTGGCATTCTAGGTGCCTTCTATGCAGCAGTGCGGCAAGGTTTCACTCAGAATCTTCATGCAGTCTTTTGTCTGGCTGAGAATGCAGTAGGGCCTAATGCTACAAGGCCAGATGACGTTCACACTTTATATTCTGGCAGGTAAGCATTCATATATTTTATTAGCCTGCTATAGGATCTTCGTTCTTACTCAATCTGTGTGTCTATACATGCACAAAGATAAACTGGTTAACTTGAGCCTTTGTAAGGCTGGAGATAAATTCTTCTTACATGTCTTATTGCCATCTGTTTTAAATGTATTTCTGTAAGAAACACCTGCTAGACTTTCAGTGGCATATTTGTACATGCAGTGTGTTAAGAGTATGTTACACAACACAAATAATATTATATACAGGGTGGAAGATACTGCTTTGGCCAAAATAACTTGGCTAATAGATGAAGGCTTAAGAAATATAAAATACTAAGTTTTGTTTCGGTAGGTTTAACCTTCCGCATACCAAGCGGGGTACTGTGTTGCCCCAACATGACTATTTTATTATGCATAGCTATTTGAAATAGTTTATAATGGTCAGACTATGTGACATTGTTAAACTGCCTCCACTAAATGCTGCCATTGTTGAATTTTATAAGTAAACTTATTTATATAGTAAATAATAATTGAAATATTTATTTGGGGTCTTCTGGTACTTTGCTTGGGAATCCATGTGTCAAGAAAACACATGTTTAAATGCACATCGGGTGCAGTTGCAACAGCATTGTCGACCTTTGGCATCCATTGTAGAGCAGCGCGGGAATGTAAGACAAGAAAACATGCATGTATAAATGCACACTGTAGAAGCTGGTGCAAGTGTGAAACGTTGTGTGAGATCATTTGCCTTCAGTTCTGTTGCTATGGCATGTTGTACTGTGAAACAAACATGTCCAAAAAGCTGAAGTTATAGAAGAAATATGATTTATGCAATGAACGAGATATAGAGGAGGCAATGCAAATAATAGAAGCAGAATCAGAGATGGGAGATAGTGATGTAGAGTCTGTGTGTTCAGAAATAGAAGATAATGTGGAAGAAATGCACATGGTTGAAGACGTTATTGAAGGAAGGGACTACGAAGAGGTGATTGCTGAGCTTCACATGCTGGGGAGACCTACATACACCAGCAAAACTGGAATGATATGGCAATCAATATACAAACAACCAAACAGGCGTCAGAAGCAAAATATTTTGTCTAAATCTAGCGGTCTCACAATGACCTCTAGGAGTGTGTCTTCGATTATGGAGACTTTCATGGTGTTCATTACACCTCAAATAATGGAGAAAGTTGTAAAATATCAAACCAAAAAGCAGAAACAGTTTCTAATTTATGGAATGCAACTCATCCTTCTAACAAATGTAAGTGGATTTCAACAAATACAACAGAAATGTTAGGTTTCATAGGGCTCCTTATAACTATGGGAGCACTGAAAGCTAAAAGAGAACCACTTTCTATGCTATGGTCCATGCACCCCATGTACCAAAGGAAGATATTCCCAGCTTCATTTTTTAGAAATAGGTTTTCTGAACTTCTTTCTTACATCAGAAACAAGGGCCAACTTTGACTGGTACTCTCAGAAAAAACAAGCCCGAAATCCCATCTGAAATTCAACCAATGCCATTGAAACCACAATTTTCATCTATGTTTGCATTCAATGAAAATATAGCCCTAGTATCATACGTGCCTAAAAGAGAACAAGGCAATAATCCTTTTGAGCTCTAAACACTATGATGATAATTGCGACACAGAAAAGGAGGAGTTCAAACCCGATATTACTCTACACTACAATAGAACCAAAGGTTCTGTTGATACAAAGAACAAAATGGTAAATGAGTATTCATGCAATAGGACTACCAAGCGATGGCCATTTGTGCTATTCTTGAACATGATTGATACAGCAGCTATAAATGCCTACATTATTTGGAAGACAAAATATCCTGACTGGAAGGTTCCTGCACATGACAGAAGAAGAAAATTTTTGTTAGATCTAGGACAAAAACTTATAAAGTATTCAAGATGCTCTCGGGCTTCGAGCCAAGTGTAGTGATGAAAAGACATCAACGTTTCGGGAGTGTACATCTCTCCCATCTTCAGGATGAATGACTAGCAAGAGTGAAGGGACCAGTACTGTCAGCCAGTACGTACCGAGTAGAAAACACCCAGTCTAGTGTGGAGGTGGTTCACCGCTCCGTTGGAATCTGTGTTTTCTGAGTCGGTCGATTTCCAATTTTAAGGCTGGTTTCCAAGATGGACTAAACTGCAATCCAGCGTCCCGGTTCAGTGTACTCTTCTCGGAGGAGATGGCCAGAGCCTCCTTAACCCTCCGTTCCCATAAACCGCTACATTTTGCCACAATGGTCATTTCTTTGAAGTTAGTTCTGTGGTCTTTTTCAAAGCAGTGCTCCGCCAGCCCTGACTTTTCAGGCTGCATTAATCGTATGGGCCGTTCGTGCTCCTTGACTCTGGTGGAAATGGTCCTGCCGGTTTGCCCTATGTACGGCGTCCCGCATTCACAGGGGATATGGTATACCCCTGGTACATTAAGGAGCAGTTTGTCCTTAACCGGCCTCACTAGGTGTTGGATCTTCAAAGGCGGCTTGTGGATGGTTCTGATGTTGTGTTTAGCGAGAATTCTACTGATTCTGCCGGAAAGATTGCCAATGTATGGGATGCAGGCAGTGGCGGTCGGTTGGTCTGGTGTTTGCTGAGTTTGTGGTTTTCCTCTCTTGGCCTTGGAGATAGAGGCTTCAATATCCTCTACAGAATAGCCGTTTTGGCGGAATGTGTGCCTCAGGTGCTGCAGCTCTTGTTTTAGGTGGCTGGGATCGGAGATCGACAGAGCTCTGTGGAACAGAGTGTTGAGAACTCCGACCCGTTGTGACTTATGATGGAAACTGCGAGCATTCAAACAGAGGTCAGTATGTGTTGGTTTGCGGTATACTGCATGCCCCAGAGTACTGCTGTTGTTTCTGGAGACCAGGATGTCCCTTCACTCTGTTACGCTCCGTTTTAGCGTTTTACTTACACCTACTACCTTTCCCTTTCCCTTTCCTTTATAACGTATTCCGCAGGATCGTGACAGGATACTACCAAGTAACACAACAAACTACAGCATAACATAACATTTATTATAATGAAAGGTGTTAGACATTAACAAGCAATTATTAAAGACAACAATAATTTTAAAAATGAATTCCGTTAGATGGTAACCTATAAATATTGAAATGAAACTACAAATTTGATAATGAACGCTGTTAGATATTAACATGAAGATTCTAAAAGAAAACAAGAACCTTTCCTATATTTTAAAATCAGAAAATTACAGAGAAAATACTAACTAAAAATCTTGCGTACAGTCTGTGACAATATCCATCATATACCGAGTTGCTCTCCGGTTTACTGATAAAGGGCCTCATACCGAGCAATCCCCCTTTGTTAACTGTCCCTCTGGAGTTTTCCCACTCCTACAAAGTATTATTAACTAAACTGATACTCATCCCGATGTCGGCACTAGAAGATATAGGATGTACGGAGAACTTTCAGCCTGGAGTAGCCACGCCCTGGTCGACAGTGTACAACGGTGTCCTCTGGTTTCACATCCATTCATCAAAGCCTCCTTTGCACATAGGCGACGTCTCTTACCAGCCTTAACTGGCTTAACCACCTCAGAAGTCCATACCGCTCCTTTGCCCAAAGGGAACCACATGCACCAAGTCGAATTACATGTAACTGGGGGAATTAGGCTTATGCGCCTATCCTGCATTCCCCACGACTGATCGCCGTGCCAACCACTTGCACTGGTGCCCGGGTTCTACTTCCCCTTGCTGATGGCTGACCCACACCTGGCCACATCTCACGGTAGACTCTCAACCACACACTAACCACGCAGTAGAAACCCATAGGCAACAGGCTTTTGTCTCTGACGTCATCTCAAGCTGTTCCATCTTTTGCCTGCCACCCTCTCTTTTTGGCTCTTCAACCTGCCGTTCGTGCTCCCCCCCAATTAATCCGTTACAACTCTTGCTAGTCATTCATCCTGAAGATGGGAGAGATGTACACTCCCGAAACGTTGATGTCTTTTCATCACTACACCTGGCTCGAAGCCCGAGAGCATCTTGAATATGTTCGTCGCCAGGAAAGCTTCAAATCATATTTTAACTTATAAAGTGTCACGTGAAGCAAAGAATGCAGAAGCTGAATGGAATGACTGCAAACACGAGAACAGCAATGAAGGAATTATTGTTTGGTGAAGATGCAAGCCCAGTGATACAGCAATCAAGTTCAATGGAACCTCAGCAAGAGACTGCCAGTGTTGGACATTGCAAATTGTGCCCTAGGAAAAAAGACGGGAAATGTAAAACAAAATGTGGCAAGTGCTATTCTTCTGTGTGTAGTGAACATGCAGTTATGAAAATGCAAAAAATATGCAAAAATTCCATTGATTAAAACTGTAACATGTGTAGACGCTACATTTGGGAAAATATATATATATATATGTATATTTTGTTACCAACTCACTAAAATATTTTTTTCATTACATTGTTATTTTAAAGGATAAGTCTTTTTCCATTACTGTGTTACTGTATGTGATAACTTTTGTTTCTGTAGATGTATCACATCTTAACAATACATTTTGCATTGGGGTGCCCTGGTACCCCTCTTGGTCTACTGTGTTATATTTTTAGCTTGGTATGCAGAAGGTTAATCATTTTCATAAGAATGTTCAATTTTTTGGCAACGTAAATGGCAATGCTGATGGGTTTAGTGCTCACACATGCCAGCAACCTGTGTTGTACCCAAAGGCATGTACTTTGTGGCCAGCACTGACCTCAGATGTAGACAAACACTTGACCAGTGTGTGCAAGCACTGCCCAAACGTAAACAAAACACTTTCAGTAATGCCAGGCGATACCTCTCTAACTTCCCTTCCATCAGAACATGCCTGCTATGAGAACAAGTTGAGAACACACAATGCATTGTTGTCACATTTCTCTTAGAAATTAAACTTTGTATGACATTTTAATATTATATTGTGGCCAAATTCATTCAAATGAAGGTAAAAGTGCATTACAGCACTGTTTAAACAATGTTTAAGCAACAGTTAGTGCAATAATAAACTATTTATATTCATTCATCAAGAAGCTAGATGGCTCCAAATGTTCGACATAAATTATTTTTTTTGGCAAAATGGCTCTTTAGAGACAATAATTGTAAGAATCCCTGGTTAATGTATGGCTAAAGCAGTACCTTTCACCTGGCATATGTGGTAAATATGTTGAAAAAGAAAAGTTCCCAGCATTCCAATAGATAAACTATGTTCACAATTAAAAAATTGGCTCACCTCTTATCAACTCCACACCTTTTGATCTGGATGCTACATCATTGATGAAACTCTGTATAGACCAAAATTTCTTCAGCTTCAATAATAGATTTTTCTAACAAACCAAAGGACTAGCTATGGATAACCCACTGTCATACTCTTTGGCAGACCTATACATGAGCTACTTAGAGAAGCATGTCATAGGCACCTCCCCTTTATTCTTCAAAACATGGCACAGGTATGTAGAGGACATATTTGCAATAGTACCAAGGAAATTATTGGACAATCAGAACCAGGAATTCCACTTTTGGAATTTATAGGAAACCCACACATATAGACATCTACATAAAGAATAACTTCTCTCCAAAATCCCATCACTTGCAGCCTTCAACAGTTTAGTATACAGACTACTTAACATTCCCCAGAACAGAATACAACAAACAAAAAAACTGAAGTATCAGGAAGGCTACTACATTAAAACCCCACAAAGAAATTCTCCAACACAAGAAATACACATACCAGTCAAGGACAGACCAAAGATTAAAGGAAATATTCAGAAAACATAATATCATTCTAGTATAATAAAACAGATACAGCATACAAAACTTACTCTGCACATCCTTAAAGGGTAAAATGGGTGAAAATGTGGCTGAAAATGACAAATGTTTACATTTTGGGTCTTTTGCACCAAAAAACACCTGGTGATCTGAAGTACGTATATGTGAAGTTTTAAAGAACTATAGTGCCCATAAATTACTCTAATACATAATATTTAAAGATCTGCACTCTGAAGGGGCATGACAGACAATGAAGTTGCAGCCTGAAGTAAACAATGTGCCCCCCCCTTCCCCCCCCCCCCCCTCCCCACCGATTTTAGTGAGATTTTTTCTATGATGATAGTTTCTGATTCATCACTGAGCTACCATGATAGGTATGACAAAGTAACAGCAGCTTCACCGGTAGATGTCATGTAACACAACAAATTATCTACATTCTACAGAATGAATTGGGAACATAGATACTTTTGTTCCTATTTTGTTGACTTCGAGTGTGTATACTTAGCAAGTTGTCTCCCTATTTGTGTCTTTGTTTAAGATGACCATGCACTGTGTTATAAATAGGGCCCAGACATAATGAAAATGCATATGTGCATACACAAATGCATATTATAAGGGTTAGTGCATATTTAAAGGATATATGCATAATTTGGAATTTATTTACCTTATGTAAGATCGATTACCTGATATTTCTGAATAAAATGAACAATTTAATGAATCTATACGTTGGACACTCCTTGGCACCACAATAGCATTGCTATTTTAAAGCCAAGTGGTAACAGGACCATACTTTCAGCCTGGCAATACATGCAGGTAGTTGGGCGCTGCAGACCCTTTCCACGAAAGGGATTTCTTACATTCCTTTCAGTGCAGTAGCCTCTAAAATTTTGTGTCGATGGCACAAGTGTGCTAGCCTGTTCATTTATTCATCTACTAATAGTGTGGTATTCTGTAAAAATGCCTAAAGATAAGAGCAGCAGTAGAACTAAACAGTGAATATTCAAGTGATGGCAATGTGGTGTTATGTCAAGTGTGTGAGAAGGATATAAAATGTGATTAAAAATTTCATCTTGAGCAGTATTCAAATACAGTGGTATATCTCAGGTCAAAAGAAAAGGGCAAGAACTTGCAACAGCTACTTTTGATTCGGATGAAACCACAGTCAGAATTTTACACTGACCTCTGTAAAGCATTTGTATCCAGCAACGTTCTACTGCATAAATTAAATAATCCCCATCTATCATCATTTCAGCAGAAATATTGGGTTGGGCAAAAGATACCGATGAATCCTCAAGAATCCACCCTTAGAAAGAATTACCTTCACTGCACGCTTCTTTGCTGGATTTAATACAGTCTGACATAGGAGGGAACGTCTGGATATCGGTAGATAAAACTACCGATTCTGGTGGCCGATACATGACAAACTTCATAGGGGATAAATTATGTCCAGAAGAACCTGGCAAACCTCATTACTTGCATGCAAAGTATTAGAAAAAAAACCAACCACCGTACGATTGCGAGATTTGTAAACGATTCCTTGCGTCTTGTGGCCTATTGAATCAGAGCAATTGTTACAGGGTGCATGTATTTTTCACAGATGCAGCTTCATATATGTTAAAAGCTGGCCAGTCTCTTTGAGTATTTTTTCTTAATCTTATCCATCTCGCATGTTTAGCCCTTAGGCTACACCGCATTGCAAAGAGACAGGCACTCTTTCCATCAGTTAACAAAGTAGTATCAAGCAGGGAAAAAGGTGTTTTTAAAAGTACCTGCTCGTGTACAGTTGTACAAAGAACGTCTGCCTGAGATGTGTCTTTTGCAGGAACCAGTTCTCACAAGATGGGGAACTTGGTTATCTGCAGTGTCATTCTACCAGGAAAACTTCAATCAAGTGAAAACTATAGTCACAAGTATTGATGATACTCATACTGCATGTTTTCGTGTAGCAAAGGCTGTATTTGAATGTGAAACTGCATATCAAGATATCCCTGGTGACACTGGGAAAAAAGTTAAAAATAAACTCAGTGTGGTGTTGGACTCAAACCCAGGACTAAAGAATATTCAAGATATCGACAAGCACTTAAATGGAATCAGGCAGTCTTTGCCAGATGAATGTTCCAAGGAGTCACTAACACGGTATAAGTATTGTTTTTCTTGGCTCTTCCGGTGTAGGCCGCGTCATGTAGGCGTTGCTTGCCGACGTTTCGCAGGTCATGTGTCCTGCTTCCTCTTGGGCTATGTGCGAAGAAAATCAGCTGCACGTCCTAATTTATACTTTCCTCGCTCCGCCCACCAGCGTTGCTATTGGTGGTGGGAGGGCCAGTGACGTCATAGGTTAAAAGTGGGTGCCATATAGCGCTCAGGGCTCTTCCGTTGTCGCGGTTCAAATTATTTTTATGTTTTAAAATTTCTATACTCTCACGGATTGTTCTGTGAGAGTAGTTGTCAGAGATGGCTAAAACTTTTATTCCGGCGAAGTCGATGTGATGACGGGTGACAAATGCATGTTCTGTCAATGCAGATTTTTCTGGCTGGTTGAGTTTTAAACTTCGGATGTGTTCTTTTCTTCTGGTGGCTATGGATCTCCCCGTTTGTCCGATGTAAGATTTTCCGCCGTCACAACTTATATTGTATACCCCAGCATTAAGGAGTATATCACTTTTGTCTTTAACATTTGGTAGGAATCCCTGAATCTTTTTTACGGCACTGTACCGGGTTGCAATGTTTTGTTTGCGTAAAGTTTTTGCTATTTTGTCGGTTACTCCTTTGATGTAGGGGAGACACGCCCACTTTTTATCCTTTTTATCTTCACATGTCTTTGGTTTCTTATTATGACGAATAAGGTCACGGATGACTTTAGAGGAGTAACCATTCGCTCTTAAAACTTCACAGATCCTGGAGTTTTCGTGTATTAAAAGATTCGGGTCACATATGCGAGAGGCACAACGAAATAGTGTGTTGGCCATAGCCCGTTTTGTAGATGGAGGATGGTGTGAGTTGGCATCTATATATCTGTCAGTGTGCGTCGGTTTCCGGTACACTGAACACTTGACTGTTTTTTCCTCGGGAAACCTTTCCACTAAGACGTCCAAGAAAGGAAGTTTGCCATCTTTCTCCAATTCCATTGTGAATTGTATATTAGGGTGTAGGCCATTAAGATGTTCCAGGAAGCTTGGAATGGTGTCTTGACCATGTGGCCATACCACAAACGTGTCATCAACATATCTCAGCCACAGAGCTGGTTTCAGGTGGCAGGTGTCTAGTACAGTACTTTCGAAATCTTCAAGGAACAGGTTGGCCACAACTGGAGAAAGAGGCGAACCCATTGCTGCTCCTTGCACTTGCTTGTATATATTGTTTTTGTATGTAAAATACGTGTTTGTTAAGCAGTGCTCTATCATATCAAACCAGTCTATGGGAAGGCAGTTATTTTGAATTTTGTCACGTATTGTGTTCAGGGCTTCTTCAATTGGGATGCGGGTGAAAAGTGACTTGATGTCGAAGCTTACAAGTAAGTGGTGAGGTTGAAAAACAAACTTTTTTATAGTTTCCACAAAATGCCCAGAATCGCGGACAAAAGACGGTGTATTTCCCACTAGCTGTTGTAACTTCTTTGCCAAAAACTTTGCAAGGGCATGTGTAGGTGATTTTACTGCGCTGACGATGGGCCTAAGTGGGTTGTCTTGTTTGTGTACTTTTGGAAGGCCATACAGTTTCGGAGTGCGTGAATCATGTGGTATCATCCTTTTTTGTTGTTCCACTGGGATAGAGGAGCTTTTTATGAGGGAAGTAGTGCTCCTTTCAATAGTATTAGTGGGATTTTTGGGTAACTGTTTGTATGCTGGATCCCTGAGAAGAATGTCCATTTTTCTTTCGTAGTCCTGAGAATTCATTACTACCGCGGCGTTTCCTTTGTCCGCTGGAAGTACGACAACATCTGTATTGGTGGCAATTTCACGTAGAGCTCTGCGTTCCGAATGGGAAAGGTTTGATTTTGGTGCTTTTGCATGTTTTAGTATTTTGTAGGTGTCCATTCTTGTTTCATTTGCAACAGAAGTAGGTAAACCCAAAGTAGCTGCTTCTACTCCAGCAACAATCTCGTCCACCGGTACTTGTTTTGGAGAGGGGGCAAACTTTAAACCTTTCGCTAGTACGTCTTTAGTTGTTTCGTCCAATGTCATATTGGAGAGATTCACCACTAACTGTTGTTTGTCTAGAGACTGTACTATGGGATGTTGTATCTTATATAATTTATCAAATTTCCTTTTTTGGCGTTCCCTGGATGTTAAAAACATACGGTATGCCAAAGTAAAGGAAATGTGGTCAAGGTTATCCCAGTCATCTGGTTGCAAGGTAGAGGAAACCAGCAAATGTAACGAAAATAGTTCTTTCTCAGTGAAATGAAGTTCTCTTCTAGTGTGGGCTATCCTTTCTTTTAACAATCGTAGTGAAGTTTGTTGTAAAATACTATGCACTTTATTAGTATGTATGTGAAACTTTACCTTGGCAAAGATTGGAATGGTGTTATGATCTCTGCATCGTTGTAGGAAGGCCAGTTGGCATATGAGCTGAAGTTTCTTCTTTCGAAGTTTGCTTAAAAATTGCGTGTTTTTATACAATTCCTCCCCGTAGAGAACAGTTAAATGTTTGCGAAGGCTTCCACGGCCGGTGTCCATTGTTTTTCTTGGCTCTTCCGGTGTAGGCCGCGTCATGTAGGCGTTGCTTGCCGACGTTTCGCAGGTCATGTGTCCTGCTTCCTCTTGGGCTATGTGCGAAGAAAATCAGCTGCACGTCCTAATTTATACTTTCCTCGCTCCGCCCACCAGCGTTGCTATTGGTGGTGGGAGGGCCAGTGACGTCATAGGTTAAAAGTGGGTGCCATATAGCGCTCAGGGCTCTTCCGTTGTCGCGGTTCAAATTATTTTTATGTTTTAAAATTTCTATACTCTCACGGATTGTTCTGTGAGAGTAGTTGTCAGAGATGGCTAAAACTTTTATTCCGTCGAAGTCGATGTGATGATGGGTGACAAATGCATGTTCTGTCAATGCAGATTTTTCTGGCTGGTTGAGTTTTAAACTTCGGATGTGTTCTTTTCTTCTGGTGGCTATGGATCTCCCCGTTTGTCCGATGTAATAATATCTATTCGCAAACACGGTATAAGTATTACCCAATCACATCTGTTGATGTGGAATGATCATTTTCAGCGTATAAATTTATTCTGTCTGACAATAGAAAATGTTTAACCCCTGAAAACATTGAGAGACTTTTGGTAACGTACTGTGATTGGTCATTTGGTAAGGAATGGCAAATGTATTGGTGAGTTAAAATATTGACTTTATAAGTGCATATTCTTATATTTTTAGTACACATTTTTTGACATTTTTAGTGCATATTTGCATGCATATATTTGATGTTTTTAGTGCATATAGATCTGGGCCCTAGTTATAAAAGTACACTACTGTTTATGAAAACTACAACTCCATGAAAGAATCCATAAATAAAACAAAGTATGTAGAGACTAATAACTTCACTTCAGTAAAATTGGAGTTAAACTCAATACACCACCAACGTACATTTCAACACCTCTGTGCCATTATCAAGGTAAACTGACCTTGGCTACCCAAGTTACCAACCGTTACAACCTAGTGCTGTCACGTTTGTCACTCGCCCTGACATTATATGTGATGACATCATTACCCACCTCTGCTCTCAAACCGAATTTAGTAACAGAATCAGTAGAAGGTATTTCAAAATTCATAACTAGGGCTCAGAAGTTCATGCCCTAAAAAACACTGAAATATGCATGCAAATATGCTCTTAAAAACTTGAAAATATTTCAAGAACTATGCACTATTTAATTAAAACAATGTCCCTTTGCAGTAGACAGGACGAGTTAGTATAAATAATAAATAAAGTTACGTTATTCCTTAGAGGTTGAAGCAGAAGTAGTACCGCTGCTAGTATTAACTGCTAAATTGCAGTTCACAACCAACACTTTGCATAAATTTTCAACTGTAAAACATCGTCTGTTGTCTCACAAAATACTTTTGTAACGTGAAAAACCTCTCCACGTTACAAGATGTTTTCGGGGCATATTTAAATAATGTTAACTGCTTCACAGAGACAGTCAAGTCTCTTGGTGTGGCAGATGGTTTTCTTTCGAGGATGTCTCGAATATCACACATCTGTTTATAATCAGAATTGTTTGAAATTACATAATTCACTTTCTCTTTCACTTTTTGTCCAATGCTACCAGGAACATTGTTTTTTCAAAGGCAGTAAGTGATTCATACAAAGGAGATCCTATAGCTTCCAATGCCGTTATGGCTGTTGGTAAAAAAGAAAAATGGGCAAATATGAGACTAAGATGTTCTTTTAACCCAGTGCCTGACAGAATATTTTGCACAGTTTCTATTGATGAAGCATCTTTCGAGTCCAATAATTAACAACCTCTTCAACTATTTCTATGTGCTCAGTATAATATAAAACTGCATCGACCCATGTTCCCCATCGAGTTAACACTGGTGCAGGAGGAAGTCGGATATGAGGTGCCTCTTGATCTAAACAACTCTTTTAGGAGATTTAACAAAAATTCTCTTTGTACTGGAGACATCTATCTACCAGTGGGAAAGAATCACATATTGTCTCAGAAATGTGATGAAGAGCGTGTGCCAAACAAGTTATATGAATTAAGTTAGGAAAAAAACCTTTCAGAGTTTGTCCTGATTTTACCATATAAGGACCTGCATCAGTAACAAATAAAAGTAACTTGTCGTATTTGATTTCACATGGCCATAGTAATTTCAAACAGTCCATCACAAACTGGGTCACAGTTACATTGTCAGTGGCCGACAATTTGCACACATTAAGGAGGTAAGGTGTAGTCTTTTGTTCATTATTTAAAGCACCCATGGTTATATTAGCAATAGAATGGCTCTCAGAATCAGGGGTTTCATCAACAGGACAACCACACAAATTGATCTGCTAATTCATTTTGCATATTTCACAATACGTTATTGTAACAATGTCCTACATAAGTCTTACGCAGTGTACTTTCTTCAGGCACATGTTGTCAAGTGTACTTGGCAAGAAAGTTTTTAAATGTCAGATTATTAATTTTGAACAAGGGAAAATCAGCAGCTAAAAATGCTTGGCACAAGTAATAGGAAAATTCAGTAACCCTACTTCCTAAACACTCTACTAGCAGTTTTTGAACAGGTTCTTGGTTTGCAAGTTTTCTGATTAAATTCTCCTTATGTTTTGCTGTGTTTATGTGCTAAACTATTTGAAATCTTTTCTCACTTCCTACATTTTTCTCACACGCTCCACAAAACAGTACCCTATTATCTGTAGATATTAAATCACCCGAAAACTCGTTCTGTAAATTAATTAGTCTAGCACTCGAAGTTGGTTTTATTTTCGACATTTGAAGAGCTTTTTAACATTTTATACGCCTAATTTAATTTGGTGGGAACCAGTTCACAACACTGTTACATTTGAAGACCACAACACAACTACTGGTGGGCAGGCAAGCGTTGCTATAATCGTGCTGCTCAAAATCTTGACCTGCACTTTATCTTTGCTACTATAAACCTCTCAGACAACGCACTGATTATTTTCTACGAACATACATATAATGATAGAATGGAAATGGGATTCACTGCATGACAACATGATTCGGCATTAGTTCTTACCACCTCGCAAGTTGCATCATCATGTGCAATCCTACCAATGTGAAAAATATTATACAGATGGAAAAAATAATAAAAAACTGTAAAAATAATTAAAATATGCAATATAGGGGCTATAATATTGAAATCTTCATGAATTGTATCATTATGTGCAATATTACCAATATGAAAAATATTATAAAGATGGAAAACAATAATAAAAACCATAAAAATCATTAAAATATGCAATATAGGGGCTATAATATTGAAATAATATGCATTTGTCAAAAATCAAGGAAATATGCAGTTATATGCACCATAAAATCATGTCCAAATAACTGAAAATTCCATAATTCGTGCACATAATGCATACATTTTTAACCCCTATGAAAAAACATGCAAATGCATGACCTTCCTAGCCCTATTCATAACATGGTCCCTATTTTTCAAGATGAATATTTTTTCCTGGACCATCAATGGGTCTGTTTAATTGCTTTAATAATTTAACTTTTGGATTTAGTTCATGATTAAGTGACCAAAAATGATCTGCCAAAGCTGATTTCTCTAACTGTTTATATTTGATGTTTCTAAAATGTTCTTTTTTTTTTTTCTTCCCTGCTTTCCAGATGACATTTTGCCTCACCAATGTAAATCTTATTACAGTCTAGACAGCCTACTTGATAAATGCCAGACTTCTTGCAATTTGAAATTTTGTCCTTTGTAGAAAAATTAAGCAAATTTTTTATATTACATTTATTTTGAGGAGCCAAAATTATGCCATGTTCTTTAAAATTTTTTATTAGCCCAAGGGTGGTAGGTAAACTTTTTAAAATTGCAGTCATCTTTTATTTTTTTGGGAGTAGAAGATTCATTCACAGCCTTTTGATATTTAAATTTCTCTATCTTTTTACGTATAAATTCTGTACTAAAACCATTAAGTAACACCGTGTTAATAATGTGTTCATATTCTCTGTTAAATTCTTCCTTATTAATCAACTATGAATTAAACTGTTGAAAATGGCAAATTTATATGCAGAAGGGTTAAAGCTTTTGTTTTTTATATAATTATCAGTATGTGTTGACTTTCTATGAATGCCAAAATTCTGTTCATTATTTTTTCTTAAGATCTTCAAATCCAGGAATGGAAGACAGCCTTTGTTTTCAATTTCTAAAGTAAATTGTATGGTTTTATCTTGTGAATTTGAAAGCTTTAAAGCATCATTGATCAATTCTCAGGCACAATAGCAAAAATGTCATCTACGTATCTATACCAAGTTTTGAAAATTAAAGGAAATGCTTTAGTAATTTATACTTTGAAAAAACTCGTGAAAAGATTGGCAAGAAATGGTGATAAGGGACTACCCATAACTAAGCCAGAAGTTTGATGAAAAAAATTGCCATTAAACCTAAAAAAAGTTTTGATCTAAACAAAGATTTGTAAGCTTCACAAAACCATTTATTAATTCTTTGTTTAGTTCAATGGAATGTAACCATTCCTTCACAAATGTCAGAAGTTTTTCTCTAGGGTTGCCAAGGAACAGAGCAGTTACATCAAAGGAAACAAGTTTATCCTTAGCTGACAAAACTATGTTACTGATCTTATTCCCAGGTTAATGAACTTTTGGAAGAGCTATTCTAGGTAAAACTGGAATACTGACTTTTAAAATATGTTTTTTTTTATCAGACATAATTTTCACTTCCTTAAGGACTTTATCAAAAGATATGCTGACGCCATGTTTACGTCAGTGCTAGGTTGTAACGGTTCTTAGCTTGGGTGGCCAAGGTCAGTTTACCTTGGTAATTGCACAGGGATGTGTTGAAACGTACGTTGTTGGTATATTGAGTTTAACTCAATTTTACTGAAGTGAAGTTATTAGTCTCTACATACTTTGTGTTACTTGTGGATTATATTGCTTCACTGTTAATAGCTTCAGGTGTGTATAACACCATGAAAGAATTCCCTGAACGAATCCAAACTTGGTGATGTCTAGAACAATGTGCAAGAAATAAGTGATAAGGATTGCAGAGAGTTAGGGTACATGTAGGTCAAGTAGAGCCCTGTTGTGTTTATTCGACAAGGTCAGTGTTACGCTAAGTATAATAAGTGAGAAACTGTCTAAAAAGGTGGAAACATTGAAGTCCCAATATGCCTCATCAGTGTCAAAAGGGTGCAATATCAGCATGTAGTGAGTTCGAATGGGACAGAATAATTGCTTTCAAGGAAGCGGGTTTGTCATACTATGACATATCACCACATACGCATGCTGCTATGATAGTGATATTCAATTCAATTCAATTTATTCATCCTTAGATCAAATACATGATATTGGATATATCGGGTTTCTAAAACAAAATATTACATTTATTGCATCCTTTGATTATGAATATGGAATTGTCAAAATATGTATATACATACATATTACATAGTAAAAGCAGTATCAATCATATAATAAAAAAACTATTTTTATAAATAATGTATTTATATTACACAACAACATAAAATATTCATTCTTTCAAATGCAAAAATGAATCAATTATATAAAAACATTTTTTAAGAAGAGTTTGTGAATCTGCTTTTTGAAACTTGCTATAGATTGTATATTTTTTATTTCTGAAGGTAAATTATTGTAGAATTTGATACCTTTATAATGAAAGCTATTCTCAAATAATCTATTATGATGTGGGGTTAAATGTAATTTACATTTACCTCTTGTGTTATAATTATATATTTCTGAATTTGTAGTAAAATTTGTTAAGCTTGTTTGCATTTGTATAATTTTGTCCTTTACAATTTTAGGATGAATTTATATATCCATTCTTTACAGTTCACTTATATCATATAAACACTTCTCTATTAAGAGGTAGAACTGGAACTTAAAAATTCAATGCCACAACTGGGATTTGAACCACAGACCTTCCGCTTGCTGGGCGGATGCTCTAACCACTGAGCTATTGTGACAAACTGCCAGAATGGCATTAAATTCTCAAGCCAGATCATATTTCTCCTGGTAAACCACAAAGGCAGTCTCACATCAGAAACAATTACCCCAATGGTGACTTACTATTGTTGGCATAAATAAATAATAATTACTTCTCTATTAATTATTATATATGTGTATAGAAGCATTGGATAGAACAGGGTTGTGTGCAGCAAAGATCAGATACTGGAACATGTAATCTGCATTGACGATTTGTCACCGTCTGCTGTGGATTGGACTGATTGCACAATGCTATAACATCAGCTTCCATTGTACAGAAACCACAAGCACCTCTGACTGCAATGGGCACATGAATGCCCTCACTGATGTGCTTAGTGGCAATGTGTAGTCTTTTCAAGCAAGTCCTGCTTCAACCTATACTTCAGTGATGGCCCCATATGTGTTTGACGGTACCATGGTGAGCACAATCTGGAGGGCTGCATTGTTGAGCAGCATAGCGGACAAACACCAGATGTGATGGTTTGGGGCATCATTGGTTACAACAACTGATCTCACCTCTTACGAATTGAGGGCAATTTGAACAGCAATCCATACATGAGGAAAGCTTTGGAGCCTCAGGTACTCCCCCTGCTACAGGCATCTCCACATGCCACATTTCAGCAATAAAATGCCTGACCACATGTTGCAAGCTTTCCTCAAAGAAGTACCATTGCTTCCCTGGCCTTCCATTGCTTCCCTGGCCTGCACATTCGCCTGACATATCGCCCATCGAACACATCTGAGAAATGGCCAGTGGGAGACTTGTTTATCACAGTCCTCCAGTAAGCAGTGTCAATTGTTAGTGGGTTCACATACCAGCTGAATAGAGAGATCCCTAGGCTTCGGTCCCAGTTGCATGTGGTTGGCATTTAAGTTATGTTTGTAGGAAGGTTTTACAATGTAGCACACGTGTAGGGGCGGTACAGTCACATCACTGTACAAACAGGTTACTGTAGCGGCTTGTCACCTTCCACTTCTCTACCTTCTCTACTGTCAACAAACATGAAGTGCAAATGAATACAGTAAAGTAGCTCTCAATGCAGCATTGTTTGCAACCCAGACCGGAGCCTACTAATTACTAACATATTACATTGTAAGCAAAATCTAGTATAAATATTTTAGTGTAGTACTTTTTCAGTGTAAATATTTTAGCACAGTTCTTGCCCAGCATAAATAGTGGTATATATAACAACAGGAAGACTTGCTTGCATGGTTGTGAAAATTTCTTGGTGAAAAAGCACTTTAAGGTGGACACTTCTAAGAATGTCTCTTAAGTCATTATTTCTGGTTAAACTGCGTACAAACTTTTAAATTAATTTTTCTTCTCTTTAATTTTGCTACACTTTTATTCATTCAAAACAAAATATCATTCACAAATTAGGCACTAGCAGGCTGAAATTTTCACTGTATATCCTACAAAGCATGACGGATGAACAGGCACATGGGATTTAGGATTAACTTAGTACTTCTTGAGATAAAAGAACTAAAATAGGTAATTTCTTTTTTTAATTTCTCTTAAAGTTAAGATATTACAAAATCCATGTATTTAGTTTTCCTAAATGAGTTTCTGGTTAAAACTCAAACTTTTTTCAATAAAAATGTGAGATGAATTTCATTTTGAAGTTTGCAAATTTTTTGAAAAAATTTTCAATAGCTTGAAAACTAATTGACATAAATGAAACTCCTCCAAATAGTTTCACATAAATCCCAAATATGTGAACAAAAAATGAAATACGTAGCTTCAGAATTGTGCAAAATAGAAATTTCACCCATCGCCCCTCTTAAAAGACAGAATCCACACTGAAAGAGTGGGTGTTATCAGATCAGTTGTGTAAATTGTGACCAAACATACATAGGCAAGACTGAAAGAAATTTGAAAACTAGATTAAAAGAACACAGCCATATCATAAGTACAAACAAACTGAAAAATGAGCCATAGCAGCACATTTTTGGAATAACCACTATGACATTATTCAGGGAGCCAACCTCCTCAAGACAGCTAGATACCCAATTGAGCTCTCAGTTTGGGAAGATATCCACATCACAAAAACGGAGACTGAATTATGAATTTGTTTCCCATCAATGGATCAGCTTAGCAGGTTCATATCACCTCCACCAGAGAACTCCTCAATAATATACCAGATAACATGACCTACATCATTTAGTCGTTGAAAGCTAAGGATGGGAACAAAGGTTCTGAAACATCCTAATTTTCAAAAGTGAGGTATAGGGGAAACAGCTTATCAGCAGTCCCCAATAATTTAACATGGCCATCATTACACTAAAAAGCAGTACTACCAACCTACATGATAAAAGCATTACTTCTAAACTCAAATATCACAGGGATAAAGTACGTAACATACTTTCAAACAATAATGCTTGAACATCATTACCACACAACACAATGAACCTACTCACCTTCAACAAATCTTGTTCTGCAATAACACTTTTGGATAAAATTACTTCTGAATATTGTAATATAGTAATATATATTTAATGCATTACCGTGTAGTGAACACAAAAATATTAACAGTAACCGTAACTGCATATAATACTTTAAAACAATTCAAAACTAAACCATGCACACGTGAACAATACAATGGTGTCCGTAGGTTAATTAATTAATTAATATGGCATCTAAACAGAATCTTGTTTTAAAATCTATCGGTTGGCTTCTGTGCAACAGGTTCAAAAACAAGGGATTCTGTGGCAACATAACATATGAAGTAACATAAACTACGGCCGTAGCGTTACCATTATAATACTTTATATTTTATGAGCAGTTGGGGGTACTAATGCAACTTAACAGATGGAATATCCCCAAATATAACCAGAATGTGCCATAATGGGGGGGGGGGGGGGGGGGGGGAATGTCACAGTTGGTTTTTGGGGTATTCCAATAAGCTGTTTCCTCTATAAACATGACAGATCTTCAATGGTGCTTAGACTCAAAGAATTTGAGGCACATTAAATAGAAATAAGTTGAGAAATCACCTATAGCCTTTCATTTCTAGAACGAAAACCATGATTTAAAAAACAAAATTTAAAATTCTTCAAGGTCCTATAGAATTAACTATTTGGCAGAAGTTACTAATCATAAAGAATCAAATTTCATTCATAAAAGTGTACATACTTAGGAGTGGAGGGTCATGGATGACTTAAACCATTTTGAGCCCAGTTTCGCAGTTTAAGTGGTGTTGTTAGCTAATGCTGGATTTCTGACAATGAAGTCATTAATCCTCTTGCTCTCCAATTTTTTCACTGATGATATTGAAGAGAGCAATAGCAGTAATAGTAACCGCTTTTTAGAGTTTAAGTGTAAGCAGAAGCTTTAATAAGCTATGGATGCTGCATAAGCAAGAATTAAGCTTTGGTTATAGCCTTGAGTTTTCACAGTAGGGCAACCATGTTGATGTTTGTTAAACTGAATAGCTCCTCAAAACTGAAAGGTTGGTACCTAATACTTGCACATGTTAATCAAGAGAATTTTCATCATTTGTTTATGATGCTGTTCCTAAATTATTCTTTTGTTGGTTAACCAGTTACATTGAGTTAAAATGACTGAAAAATCACAGTAAAAACTTACTGCAAACTTTACTTCTCAAGAAGTCTGCATTTTCCTAGATATTGTAAAGTATTAAGCATGTAATAGAGTGCAAGCAGATAAATTACTGCAAAATAAGAAAAACCGAATGTGTGGAAAAATTGTGATCTGAAGAGTGGTTTAGAATGGTGTGAAACAATTTTAACATCTCTACATTCTGTAGATTTTGAAGCGTCAAAACGTCTCCAGCAGCAATTAGCTTGCTTCTGCTTGCGTATAACCTCAGTCAAGATAAGCAGTGTTTTTAATGAGAGGGCATTGTTGCATATAGTTTTACTAGGAAGTCAATATACAATACTTTATACACTTCACACAATATATGGCACTCAGAGTATACAATTGAAAGAGCAAAAATATAAACATACATTACGAACTATAAATAAGGTAGTTGTTGCTGAAATATAAAATAATACATTCTAGAGTGATGGCAATGTGTGTGACAAAGTATACAATAAAGGTATTACCATGTATAAACTTAAAATCAAGTTTTACTAATTAGTCAGTTTTATGTTTAACCTATCATCAATCATTTCTAGTACCATCATTGCTGAATGTCTGCTTAATCAAAATCTCTAGTAGAATTTTCTATCATTCCATATATGAAAATGCTTTGGAACTATTCTAAACATTCTAGGTCATTCTGTTTTGGACATGGATTAAGATAAATTGCATTTCTTTATCATTATCTTCTTCAGATAATATGGTGTCTCCTTAGCTTAAACAAAGTTTGCTACAGTTTAAGCCAAGCCATATACACCAGTCTGGGTTGCTCAGTGGGTTAGATGCTGGCCTACTGATCCTGAGGTCATGGTTTCAAATCTCGTCCAGACCAATGGTTTTTAAGTGTGCTTATAAACAACAGCCCCAGGTCAGTCGATTTACTGACTTGCAAAAGAACTTCTGGGGAACGAAATTCTGGCTCACCAGTGGTACTGATATGATCCTGGCAATTGGCAGCATTGTTAACAAACAAAAATAATTTTCCAAGCCATATACAGCTCAGTTTATACCTTGTGCTGCACATTATAAAACTCCACCATAGCTTAAGCCTGATTCAAAACTGAAGCTTAAACCATGAATCTAGTCCTTGGACACACTGTGTCATATGAAAAGAAATGAGTATACAGTCTGTACTTTATTTTTTCAAGTAAATACTCTATTTGGTAAGAATAAAACTTTTAAAGTACCTACTCAATTTTGAAAACATACTCAGGTAATGGAAGCAGAGTGGAGCATGCTTAAGCATATAAATACAGCATTTCATCTGTGTTATATAGAGCTTTCAAGTATTATAATTTGTTGTCAAGTGAAATAAAAACTACTAAAGGTACATATACTTTTAAAACAATTAAAGGAGTATTTAGGTTATGTTGAAACAAAAGTTACTTATTACTTTTGGAAGGATAAGTTTATATAAAGCTCCACCACAGTAATGTATTAGGATTTATAAGTCAAAATTGTATTATAATAAATGTATCCTGTATTACCACATGTATTCTGTAAATGTATTTGTATGTTTGTTATCACTGACCATCAAAAATTGTAAATGTACTGCACTGGGTAAAGCTCTAGCTCATTAAGTTGAGGCAATATTTCTATGTAAGCCCTCTAAAGTAATTTAGAGATGGCAGAAAAGCCCCCTTAAATCAAGAATTGTGAATATAGTTGGTAAGGTCAGAATTACAGGTCTTTTTTTTTTTACATGGCTTGGTCTGGCTGTGCATCGGAAAGGATGCAGTGAGAATTAAGTGATTTATCCTTATAAAGTGTCTTTCAGATGAACGTTTATAGTGGTGGAGGAAGACAAAGTGACGATGTATTGAATAAATGTATATTCTGCAAAGCAGCACGAAATATGGAGAAAAATATGGACTTACGAAAATTTATAGTCTGCACGTGGAGTGGTGAACCCGTAACATGATTCGAAGTGATGCCAAGCCATTTGGTTATGTGATGTGTGTTAATATGTTAATACACTCTTCTCAAAGCTCCAAATCAATCAAAGTATAATATTTTGTAATTCAATGCAAAGGGTGGAATTGTTGGCAAAGAAAATACTAATGTTGTCACTATATCGTTGCAAAATGGCATTCCAATGCTAGGCTCGAATTGGGTCAACGTGAGAAGAAAAGAGTGAAGAAAGAAGACATGAGGAAAGCCAAGGACAACTGAGATAGTAAGAAGAGAGAAGAAAGAAGAAACGAGGAAAGCCAAGGACAATGGAGGTAAAAAAAAAAAAGCCCCCTAGCCTGCGCAACCGCAGGCTAGAGGGCTCCTGTATCTTTTTAGTTCGGTGTCTTTTTTATATTCCGAACTATTTGCGCATCTTTATTGGTTCCTCAATTACAATGCTGCAATAATTTATATGACAGGAATGAATATACTAATACATGTCTACACATAACCTAATTAAATGTTATCCCCCCCCCCCCCCCCCCCCCAGTTAATTTCATATTTATTCCACGAATTCAGTGCTACATACAGTTTTAAATATGCAATATAATTACATTACCAATTTACATATTAAGGATATACAACCTAATTACATTTCACATAACTTATTATATGTTATCCCATTTATATAGCTACATGTTATGCCCCAGTTGATTTATCTTTATTGAACAATAACACAATTTATACAATTTATACAATTATACAATGGAGGTAGTAAGAAGAGTGAAGAAAGAAGAAACGAGGAAAGGCAAGGACAACGGAGGTAGTAAGAAGAGAGAAGAAAGAAGAAACGAGGAAAGCCAAGGACAACGGAGGTAGTAAGAAGAGAGAAGAAAGAAGAAACGAGGAAAGCCAAGGACAACGGAGGTAGTAAGAAGAGAGAAGAAAGAAGAAACGAGGAAAGCCAAGGACAACGGAGGTAGTAAGAAGAGAGAAGAAAGAAGAAACGAGGAAAGCTAAGGACAACGGAGATAGTAAGAAGAGTGAAGAAAGAAGAAACGAGGAAAGCCAAGGACAACAGAGATAGTAAGAAGAGAGAAGAAAGAAGAAACGAGGAAAGCCAAGGACAACGGAGGTAGTAAGAAGAGAGAAGAAAGAAGAAACGAGGAAAGCCAAGGACAACAGAGATAGTAAGAAGAGTGAAGAAAGAAGAAACGAGGAAAGCCAAGGACAACAGAGATAGTAAGAAGAGAGAAGAAAGAAGAAACGAGGAAAGGCAAGGACAACGAGGTAGTAAGAAGAGTGAAGAAAGAAGAAACGAGGAAAGCCAAGGACAACAGAGATAGTAAGAAGAGTGAAGAAAGAAGAAACGAGGAAAGCCAAGGACAACAGAGATAGTAAGAAGAGAGAAGAAAGAAGAAACGAGGAAAGCCAAGGACAACAGAGATAGTAAGAAGAGAGAAGAAAGAAGAAACGAGGAAAGGCAAGGACAACGGAGGTAGTAAGAAGAGTGAAGAAAGAAGAAACGAGGAAAGCCAAGGACAACAGAGATAGTAAGAAGAGTGAAGAAAGAAGAAACGAGGAAAGCCAAGGACAACAGAGATAGTAAGAAGAGAGAAGAAAGAAGAAACGAGGAAAGCCAAGGACAACGGAGGTAGTAAGAAGAGAGAAGAAAGAAGAAACAAGGAAAGCCAAGGACAACGGAGGTAGTAAGAAGAGAGAAGAAATTAGTGAAGTTCAATGTTTAACAAGTAAGACTGTTCTAATTATATGTGACATTAAAAAAAAAAAATTGGCCAAATTTTGTATCACATTTAATGATATTAAGGAATAGGAAAGCAGTGGGAAGGATGGAGAATGTTAAAGAATTGGGCGATGGAGCGGGAGAAAAGAGTGAAATCTTAGTGGAAAAGGTTTGTGAGACAGAGTTAGAATTGAAAGAATTTATGCAGCACTTAACTAAACAGATGATGGAAATGAAGTTAGACTTATTTAAAAAAATGGATAGTAGTTTGTCAGAATTAAAAAATGAAATGAAGTTAGACTTATCTCAAAATATGGATAGTGATTTGACAAATTTATTTTAAAAGATAGAAGTTGAGATGACAGATTTAGCACAAAATATGGGTAGTAGCTTAGTTGCTGTAACAGAAAGAATTGAACTTAGTAGAAAAGAGTGTAAAGAAGACCTGAAAATTTTGTCTTTAGACTTAAGGGTAGAAATTGGATCTAGTTAAAAGGATATAATTAAATTAGAAGAACTGGTGAATGAAGCCAAGTTAGGCCAAGAAAGAGCAGTGAAAGACATGCACACAGAAGTGGTTAAAGAATTAGATGAGTTTAAGAAACAGCAAAATGAAAAGTTAGAAAAACAAAAAGTAGATTTAGAAATGTTAGAAGACAAAATGATGCATGAGATAGAAACAAGCAGGGCAGAAATAGCTGTAGTAGTAGAAAATTCTAAGATAGTGCATGGCGAAACTGACCTAGCCCAAGGTAATCTTGCTGGGGAAATTAGTAATCTAAGTAATGTTGTTAAAGTTATGGGTAGTGAAATGCAATTACGTGAGGAGTTCAATAAGTTCAGTGGTGAAGCAAAAGTTAATATGCAAGAAATGCAAGACAATTTAGAAAAAGAAAATACTGGGAAGTTAACCCAAGTTGTAATTGCATAGCAGACAAATAATGTTAATGAAAGTCAAGTTGTAAATGGACATAAAAATGTGACAGAGACTGACTCACCTGACAATGGTAGTAACATTGTTGACCTTCAGGAAAGTGATTTAGCTGAACCCTATCATACACCAAACCAAAGTCACCCTTATGTGAACCACTTGTTACATGACTTAACCCCACCATCTTTTGATGAGGAACACACCAGTTACCCAAAAACAAATGTAAGTCAACGTCATGAGAAGAGTACCAACAGTGAAAATAAACAATATGTTGTTGTTGTTTTCTAGTGCCTTGCATCTGGCAATGAAGCCATTAGCATTCGTGCTTTCCAATACTTTTGAACTGTAGTTTCTTCTGATCTTAATGCTTCACAGGTCTTCAAGTGGTCTTCATTCATTTCTGCTGGATCGTTACACAGGACACATATTGGTGAAGCTGAGATACCTATTCTGTAGAGATGACTTGCTAAGCAGTCGTGATTTGTCAATAGTCGGAAGGCTGCAACCGCTGTTTTCCTTGGTCTCTGGGGGATTATATCTGGGTTGGAAAGTAGTGTAATCCATTTTTTATCTTTGGCATTTGTTTCTATTTCTTGTAGGTATGAATGAGAAAATTTTGTAATGATCAAGCGTTTTATTGAGGAATATGAGAAATTGAATTTAGACTTTTGTTTTATTGTTGTGCCTTTCTTTGCAAGTGAGTCTGCAGCTTCATTCCCCATTACTCCACAGTGTGCTGGAATCCATTGGAGATGAAAAGTCTTATTAACTTTTTGGAGTTGTGTTAACATTTTGTAGCATTCTCTAATTTTTGTTGACTTCTTTGTAGTATTTGAACATATTCCCTGAATTGCAGCTTTAGAATCCGAAAGAATTACTGCCTTGTTAACTTTATTTAAGGGAAGATTTAATAATTGTCGGAGAGCAATGTGTATAGCCTCTATTTCTCCATCATAATTTGTTGTGTCTCTGCCAACAGAATGATAAAAGGAAAAATGTGAAAACGTAACTCTAGCCCCAGTAAGGTTTTCCTTGGAGGATCCATCAGTATATATGTGCAGCCATTCTTCTGTGGGATACCTAGTATTGATTGTTTCCAGAGCTAGAAGTTTTTGTGTTTCTTTTGGTGTGTCTGATTTACTTATTTCCTCTATTAATTCCAAATTGAAGGTAGGTTGCAATAATTCCAATGGATTTTCTCTTATAAGTAGATTTTCTCTGGTGTTAGGAATGTTCAATTTGGATTTAATCTGTGTTACCTTTTTTAGGAAACTACTATGAGTTTTAAGCATTGAAGGGGGAAGGTTCTCTTCTGTCCATTTAGAGTTTGGTAGTCGTAACATTTTCTCGTGTTGGTGCAATGCTTGTTCTTCTATTTTTGTTGTTATTGATGGGGTCCGTGTTAAGGCAAGCATGGCATCAATAGGTGTGGATTTAACTGCTCCAGTGATTAGGCGAAGAGCCTGATTTTGTATTTGTTCAAGTTTATTGATGTTAGCATTTGCTGCTGTTATTAAAGCTTCAGAACAGTACAAGAGGTTTGGTTTAACATACATTTTGTATGTTGTGTTAAGAACTCTCCTTGAGCAGCCCCATTTAGTAGCACCAGCTAACCTTTTCAGGATTTGCAGTTTCTTTTCAACCTTTTCTGAGATGTTTGTTAAATGTTTTTTCCAACTTTGCTTTCTGTCTCACCCCTAGATAGTCATGTTTTCTCACCACTTGCAGCTTCTCCCATCTCATATTCCACCTTTCCTCCCTCTTCTCTTTGACTTTTTATTCATTTTCAAACCCCACTTCTTGCAATATTTATGTACAAGTTGTATAACCTTGATAATCCTCCAATTGAAATCGAGCTTACCACTAAATCATCTGCAAAAAGTAAATCTGGTATTTCTCTAACTTATGTAAGCTTCGGTGGCCAGTGTCCATAGTATTAAGATTTTCCGGGGAAGGTCGCGTCTTGGTTGTGTTGTTGCCAACGTTTCGCCCTACTATGTAGAGCTTCTTCAGGGCTAATGCTTTCTTTGGCAGCACCGCAGGAACTGTGCTGACTCTTGAACTTCTCGCTTATTTATACCTTGGCTGTGGAGGTTAGAGCCGGCCCTCTCGTTCTCATTGGCTGATGGTCCGCCAATCCTTGCATTCTTATCAATGTTTGCCAAATAGTGTGGAGATGTCTTCCATTATCCCTGTTGATACTTTCTTTTAATTTAAATATTTCTATGCTTACTCTGGCCATTCTATATGTAAAATGGTCCGAGTTAACTAGTAACTGTATTTGGTCGAAATCTATATGGCATGTTCAGTCAATGGTGATTTTTTGGGTTGGTTTAGTTTTAAACTTCTGATATGTTCTTGCGGTCTGATTTTTATTGATCTTCCTGTCTGCCCTATATATGCCGCTCTGCAATCACAGTATATACACCAGCTTTGTTCAAGGGGTCTTGTTTGTCTTTAACTGGACGTAAAAATGATCTGAGCTTCTTAGTGGATTTATATCTGGTTTTGATGTTGTGTTTTAATATTATTTTTGCTATTTTGTCGGTCGTTCCTTTTACATAAGGCAGCCATGCTGTGTTTTTGTCCTTGTCCTTTTCGTTTACTGTATGGTTTGATTCTGTGGGCCTCTTGTTGCTTATGTGCAGATTTTGTATTTGTCTTTTTGAATATCTGTTTTCCAGGGCATATTGTAAGTAATTTAATTCCTCTTGTAAGTTCTCCGGATCGCAAATGCAGTTGGCTCTGTGTAAAAGTGTGTTGGCCAATGCTCGTTAAGTAGCTGGGGGATGGTGGGATGAAGCGTCTTAAGTATCTGTCTGCGTGTGTGGGCTTCTGATATACTGAAAATGTTAGCTTATTTTGTTTCCGTTGAATTAGAACATCCAGGAAGGGCAGTTTTCCGTTATTCTCTATTTCCATTGCTTTTTAGTATGCCCACTTTTCCCAAGAAATCTTCTATAAAATCATCTGCATTTTTCTGAATATTTACTAGACTGATTCTGTCCACAGCTACCCATTGACTGTTGCCATGTCAGCCATGGATTCTTCAAAAGCAAGCTCCAACTGTTCTCTGATACATTGCCAGGTCACTAAAGAAACAGTCTGGTTGTGGAGGTTTGCATACGAGGGGGTGTCAAAAATAACTGGAATTGTTTTTTTACTAGAAAATGCTGCTCACCTTTCTTCAAATTCCATTACACACCTTCAAAGTACTCTCCCTCGTACACAATACAATGATTCCAGAATTCAGTCCGATGTTCAAAACACTCCCTGTAGGCCCTTTTTGGTAGTCTGTTGCGTACACCCAAAATTTTATTGTTCCGCTCTCTATCACTGAAAATGATGACCCCAAAGCTCTTTTTTTGCTGCAGGAAATAGGTGGAAGTCACACGGGGCTAGGTCCAGTGAATAAGGTGGATGTGGCATCACCTCAGTGCCTAATTCAGTGATTGTTTCCTGAATCTTGATGGCGCAATGAGCGGGGGTATTATTCTAATGAAGGATCCATCCCGTTTGAGCAAGATTTGGTTGTTTTGTTGCAAGGTTCCTCCTTAATGGCTCCTTCAGTACCTCACAATAGTAATTGACAGTAACAGTACGTTGCTTATCCACCACATGATTGCAACAGGATATCAATTGAGTTGACGCTGATGTCTGTTTTCGAAGTTGGCGGTCTTCCAGGACGTGGAGCATCCTCAAGGTAATTTTTACCCTCCTGATATCGTTTATACCATTCAAACACATGAGTTTTCCCCATTGCTTGCTCTTTGTAGGCTGGCTGCAATATTTCCAATGTTTGTGATGCAGTTTTGTCAAGAAGAATGCAATATCTTATTGATGCGTGCTGCTGCAACTTGAGATCCATGTTGGGTACAGTAAACATGCCTCACACTTCTGCTACCCTCCAACTGAGCACCCCCAGGCCAACGACGTGTAAGCCATTTCATCACTCAAGTTCAGACCTCTCCGGTACTACCCATCTCATGCGCAGGCGCTTTAAAATGAAAAAAAAAAAGAATTCCGGTTATTTTTTGACACCCCCTCGTATATTTGTCCATAGTTGATTTAATTACAAAAATATTATCCAATGTTCTCTTTCTGATAATTTATTTGCTTCCTTCACCCAGCATGCATCTTCTTGCTAAAATCCCTACATAGATCTTTCCTAATACTGACAATAAACTAATCCTCCTGTAGTTAACTGGGTCATTAATCCTCCCTTTTCCTTTATAAATAGGTACAATTATAGTTGTCCTCCAACTATATGGTACCCTCCCTCCTTCAAATATACTATTCATCATCTTTACTAGCATCTCCTTTCTTTTCCTATCCTCAATACATGCTTTCCAAAATTCCCCTGGAATACCATCAATTCCTGCTACTTTCTTATTTTTTAATCTTTTTACCAACAATGGTAGTATCTGCATGTGTTATTAACAATAACATGTATTATAGATCGGTTAAAAGGTTTGACCTACTTAAGAACACATGAATTTAGTGCCATATACGTAAATCAACATTTACAAGAGAATTATGTGTTATATTGTTTAAAATTAAAGATATGCGGCTGCTCTTATTTCAGAACTTTCCTAATGCTTTGTAGTAAAAATGAGGCTGAGGTTGAGAAGTGTTGGCAGGCTGAGGACAGCCTGCAGTGTGTCTTATGTGTACCTGCCCTTATCAGGGCTTTAACACACTAATGACAGGGTGTGATGCTTGCATGGTGGCAGGTGTTTTTGAGATTGGGGTAGTGAAAAGAGGTAGCAAGATTTGTTCCTCAAAAATGCATAGTGACCTGTTCAACAGAATTTTACTTAACCAGACACGGTATTTCAAAAACAGAAATGCTCTCTAGCTCAATAACAAGACATTTATGGACATACATTCACTATAAGGAAATACTAAAATATAACCTCTTAATCACGTCTTAAAATTATTCAGTGTTATTCTGACTCGCCCTGTATACTCACTTCTAAGTACTGTAGAATGGGGGAACACCAGTAGTTAGTGGTAACAGAGAATAGAAACTCCCACCAATGTAGAAAATGTGTTCAATAAATGTCATGATATGACATAATAAGAGCTATTTATTTCCACAACAATGAGTTGAAATGACATTGTTTCAAACTGGCAGAAAACTTCATTTCTACAGCCATGGTGACAGACAAAAGGCGGTAGGTTGATAGTTGTTTTTAATTGTAATGGTATTAAGTAGTACTTATGTAGTAAACACGTTTATTTTGTCCTTTTAATAATTGGCTTTATGTGTAAATACAGAAGAATGGATCATGGGAAGAACATACCGGAAATTGCCAGGACCACATGAAAGGTGCAATTATAAACCTGAATATATGAAAAATGCTTTAGCTGCAGTGCAAACCAGTAAAATGTCCATAAGAAAAGTTTCCGAGGCATATAGCATTCCATACACAACATTAAATAAGTTAAGACAAAGATATAAACTAAAACCTGGCAGACACACATTTCTAAATATAGGAAGAAAATGATCTTAAAGAGAGTCTATTACAATGCTAAAATGGGAGTTTCCCATTAGACCAAAGGAAATATCTGATGTATAGGAGTATCTAAACCAAACAGGAAGAGTGGAGAGAAGACTTAGGAACAACAGGCCACATATGAAAGGGATTCATGGACTTCTGGAACAGAATCATGAATTGTGAGATGTGGGGAGAACATACTTAAATCTTGAGCAGCAGTAACAAGAGAGGTGATCCAGAAATGTTTCGACAACTTAGTGTGGAGAGAACACCACCCTTGAATATAATAAATCACGAGACCAACTTCATAGATGACTCTGGTGCAACTAAAGTGGTAATGGAATAGTAAAGCATCCCAAGCAGATACCAAACACACTAATATCCAGCACGAGTGTAATGATTGCTGCTACAGCAGATGGGTTGGTGTTGACCTCTTATATAGTGTATAGGAACAAACACTTATATATCTGGATGGAGGGAGGCATTAATGGAGTTGGTTACAACAGAAATGGTAGTAGCTGGTTTGACATTACCATGCTTGAAAGTTGGTATTTGGAAATACTCGTACCCTTTGTCAGAAAATTAAGTGGGACCGAAGTAATGATAGGTGACAACTTGTCAAGTTGTCTTATCTCTTCACATAGTACAAATGTGCAAGAAGTATGACATTGTTTGTACAACTTCCACATAGTTCCATGTACATGTGCCAATCACTGGAGATGTTTCATTCTTTCGTCCTTTGATATTAGTATGGCAAAGCATCTTAGATGAGTGGAAGAAGACTGGAGTTCTTCCTAAATTTGAATTTTGTCAGTTCAAAAAAAACAAAAAAAAAAAACATCAGCAATGTAAGTAATGTGAGCTTAGGCTTTCATGGCCAGCGTCTATCCAGTAAAATGATGTTTTTGGGCGTGAAGGTGACTTGTGAAAGGGCGCTCGTTTTTTTTTTTTTTTTTTTTTTGGGGGGGGGGGAAGGCTACTTACGCCCTAACCGCATGCAAGCATGCGAGTGTAAGACTCCTACCCGGGCAGCCTACTCACTAAAAACCCCACCTGAAGTCCAGAGGTCGAAGCCTCGGTGTTGCAGTACCGCAATATTGCACCCGCGCATTCTATGGTGAAGATGAAAGCTGCTTGCCAGAGGCAGTAACAGCGTGGCGATGCTGAAGGCCAGGAGACACTCATGACCTAAGCCCTGAGAGCCCCCTGGTAGCAGTCATTGGTCATAATGGTGAGTGGTGTGCTCTGATTCGTGTGGTGAAATGAAATGGTCATGATTGGTGAATGGATGATGATGGCTGAATCCTGGCGTGAATCAATCGGGGTGTGCCGTGCACTTATCACACGACACAGCTCCGTGCAGGGGCGGCCATCATGGATATGGAAGCCCCTTGCGTTTGCTCTTGCAGATAGAAACTGCGGTGGTTGTTGTTGAGCTTGTGGTGGCTCCTTAGTGCGGCGAGTCTGAGTTGCGACCTCCCTGGTGGTGGTCGTGTTGGCAGTTGGGATCTCGAGCCGGCTAAGCGTCTGCTTGGCTCGAGAGCCTCAGCGACATTCCTCTGGATTGTGCCACATGCTGCGGCGGAGATTGCGGGGAGTGTCTCCTCAATAGCAGCCAGGCGGGTGCTGACGTTCAGTAACTCCGAGTGGAGGTCCTGAATCGCATCCCGTAACTCCTGGCTGACTGCGGGGACTGGTGATGCTACCGGCGGTGTTGTAGTCACTAGAGCTGGTTGAGTTGTGCTGGTGCTTTGTGGTGCTCGCGTTGTTGTGGAGGTGTGCTGTTCCGTTGTAAAGTTCTGCGTGGGTGGAGAGGGCACTGTGCCTGGCCTGTATAATGGCCGAAGCCATTGCAGGTGGCACAGTACCGGCGGCGGTGTCTCAGGTCGTGACCCTTGCACTTCGCTGTTAGTGCCCGGGCACCGCAATAGTGGCACCGCGGGCTAGCGGAGCAGGTCTCGGCCTGGTGGCCGAACTGGCAGCAGCGGCGACATGGGACCAGGCGGTCCGTTCTACTGGCCCCAATGCGTAGGCGTTGCCCTAACAAGGGCAGCTTCCCGGTCGGCCTGGTCCGCAAACTCCAGCCTTACCATCATGGTAGGGCCACGGTCAGTGTGAATTCTCGTGGCCCTGATGCTGGACTGCCACAGTTGCCTGGCGGCTGACAGCAGGTAGCGGCACGGAAAGTCCCGTGGAACTCCGCACACTACTGCACTATGCCGCCAGGAGGAAGCTATGGGTGGCGGCGGCGTCGGCTGGCGGTGCTGGGTTGGCGGCGGCGTGTGCGCTGGCTTCGCTGCGACTGCTCGTGGCGGAGGCTCAGCCACGACTGGTGAGACAGGGCGGCTGGCTGGTAGCGGCTGTCGCTCTGGCGGCGAATGCGGCAAAGTTGTCTGCGACGTGTCGGCTCGCGCCAAGACCGAAGTCTTTTGCGCGGCTTTTGTGCTGGTCTTCGCCGTTTTCTTTCTTCCCATGTTGAAGTTCTGGTTGAGCTGAAGATCGGCTTTCTCCCTTTTTTTTTTTTTTTTGACTGGCCCCGCCTCCGCCAGCCCAGGTGACGATCATCCGAAAGGGATATACATCGCCTCCCCTACCATGCACTACGTCTACTCTACGAGGATGGAAGGGAAAGTCGGGTGCTGTTATGTCAGGTACCGCCGAAGCAAACCTGATGTTAGTGGGCAACTCTAAAAAGGCACCTGCATACAAGAGAGCATGCAGACAGAGTGGGGTTAGGTACAGGTCTTGGCACGAGGCCCAGGCCTGGAACCTAAGTGTTAGTGGTGGGTTATCATGCAGAAGGCAGGAATTGAGGTGAGGTGTCATGCTTAGATTGAGGTGAACGTTACCTGAATTGGGGCTGCAGCCGGAGAGGGAGCTGCCTTGTCTTGGCACAGCTTGCGCTGTTTGTCCTGGAACATATGTACAATGTAGCGGATTAGTCCTTGTCAGCTTGTGGATACATGGGAGTATATGTGAGGTTATAAGCTAGGGGTATATAATTTAGGTATATTATTGTATTTGTTTTATTTATTTTTTGTTTTGTTTATTTCCTTTGTTTATTTACAGTATTTACAGCGTGAAGGTTTGCCTGTGACCTTTGTAATAGCTAGGGGTCGTCATCGTTGGGGTTGCCCTGTCTCCCCTGTCCGCCCCGGCAGGGGAGATCATCCATCCGGGGACTTGAGGGCTGTCTAGCTGTTGGTTGTTATGGGGGTACTAGAGCATTGAGGTGTCTGGCTATGTCTCTTTCTGTGTCTGCGTGTTTATTGACTGGGATTGTCCTGTCAAAGAGTGATAGGGGTCTTTTATGCTAATTAGCATCTGTTGTGTGCTGTCCCAGTAGCCGGATGAGAGGATTGTGGTTCTTTTCTACGGCTTCGTACATGTGTGCTAGTCTTTTAATAAATTCCTCTGCCGTGTGCATTTTCATTTCGCTGTGTATTATATCCAGCGGGGCCGTTCGTGGGACTTTGGCAATGGTTCGGAGAATTTTGTTTTGCAGCGTTTGTAGCTTTTGTATGTGTCTTGGCGCAGTGCCCCCATGCAGGTGCGGCATATGTGAATACGGGGCGTATGAGTGTTTTGTAAAGCGTGAGACCAAGCTGCTTACTAAGTTTAGAGATTCTATTAAGGAGAGTGTACAGCCCGCCCAGTTGGGCGTTGGCCTTCTGGCGTACTGTGCTTACATGCTCGGCAAATGTGAGCTTAGAGTCGAGTGTGACGCCTAGGTATTTGGCTTTATTAGTCCAGTTAATGGTGTCTCCATAGAGTTTAAGCGGTGCGTTTCGATTCGCGTGTTTGCGTCTTTTCGAGAATAGTATTGCCTGCGTTTTCCAGTGTTCACCTTTATGCGCCATTGGTTAAGCCAGGTTTCAAGTTCATTGAGTGCAGTTTGTAGTCTCTTTGTTACCAATTCTGGTTTCCATGATTGCACTGCTATGGCTGTGTCGTCAGCGTAGATCTAGAGTAGGGTGTTGTTGGTCTTAGGTATGCCATTAATATAAAGTTTAAACAAAGTCGGCCCGATTAAACTCCCTTGAGGGACTCCTGCCTCGAGTGTTGTCGTAGCAGAGATAGCGTCATGTATGGTTACCGTGAAGGTTCTGTTCGTGAGATAATGAGCTAGTAGTTTGATCATGCAATCATTGAAATTTAATTCTTTGAGCTTGTATATGAGTCCGGAAGATGAACGGTATCGAATGCCCGCTGTATATCCAGAAATACAATACCGGTAGACCTGTTCTGGTTAAAACCTTGGGTAATATATTCAACGTTTCGTGTAATTTGCAATGTGCTGGAGTGGTGTGCGCGAAAGCCGAATTGTTCGTGAATAATGATGTCATGTCTTTTGATATGCGCGGTGATTCTTTTAAGTATTACCTTCTCTGCTACCTTGCTTATGGTTTTCAATAGGCTAATGGACCTGTAGTTCGCTGGGTTGGGTAACATTAGGACATCTGCTGTTTTCCAAGGGGTTGGGTAGTACCCTTGTTCTAGGCAGTAGTTGCAGATGTGACTAAGAGTTTCTAGCGCCGCGGTGGTTAGGTTTTTAAGTACCAAATTTGATATTTTGTCCGGTCCTGGTGCTTTGGTATCTTGCAGGTGTTTAATTATCCAGCGAAGTCCCCCTATGTTGGTTCGTTTATTCTTATTGTGGACTGGATGAGTTAGCACGTTGCGCATGTTTGTTTCGAGTGTAGTGTTGTGATCAAGATTTACCGGTGTCTGGTTGGGTGTGCAGGCATTAGCTAGCGTTTCGGCTAGGATGTTCGCCTTTTCGGCGTCTTCTTCCGCATGGTTATTGTCAGGCAATTTGAGGGGAGGGATGTTCAGCGGATCTTTGATCAGTCTTTTGGTGAGCTGCCAAACCGCGGCCCCTCCCGGTCTGAGCTGCGGTAGGGTGTGTTTCCATTGTTGTTATGCTATTTGTGATAGGCGCGTTTTTACCTGACTATTAAGTGTGGCTGTATTGACCTTGTGGACTAGATTTCTTGTTCGCTGCCACTTGCGCCGTTCGTGGTCTCTTTCCCTCATTAGGGCTATAAGGTCTGGGGGATAAACGATTTCGTGCTTGGGTGGGAGTTTTCCTGGGACAGTGGTTTCAATTGCCGCCTGTATCGTCTCTTCCAGGTTGATAGCGGCTTGATCTGCTTCTTCGTGTGTGCAGAGGGGGACCGCTGGAGGGAGGGTGGCATCTAGGTGTTGTCTGAATGCGTCCCAATTTGTATGGTGGAAGTTTTTTATGTGTTTTTGAGGCTTAAGCTTTGGTGCACCGTATATGTTTAGTTGCACAGCTAAGTGGTCTGAGGCTAGAGCGTCTGCTACTTGTATGTCGTACCTAAATGTGGTGTTTTTCATGAGTGTGATGTCTAGTGTGTGTGTGGTGTGTGTTTCTTGTTTGTTGGTACGTATGTGGGAGTGTCCGTGTATGCGATAAAGTAGTCGCTGTATATGTTGTTCATGTGGTTGTATAACGTGTTCTCCGCTGCGTTACTGATGGTGCTTCCCCAGGATGGGTGTATTGCATTGAAATCCCCAGCTGCTAGAAGGGTGTTGTTTAGGCTGGTTAGTGTGTCGATGTCTCTAATGTCAAGTTGGTTGGGAGGTATGTATATGCTTGCTATCATTACTGGTTGGTTTGATATGCTTATTGTGATAGCTGTTGCTTCCATGGTGTGAAGTTGGGGGATGTGTTTTTGGGAATGTTGGATGCCAGTTTGGACTGCTATGGCTGTGCCTCTACCAGCTCGTCCCTCTTGCCTATCTGTTCTGTAAATTTTGTACCCTGGCAACGAGAAGCGTGCTTTGGGCGTAAGGAAGGTTTCGTTCAATAGTGCTATGGTGATGTTGGTGTATAGATAGTGCTTTAGTTCTTGTGCTCTAGTTCGTACCCCTCTAGTGTTCCAGAAGAGTATTTTGTGTTGGTGGGTTGTTGCGCGCTACTGTGTGCCATTTTAGTTGTTGGTTGTTGTTTGGGCGTGAATTAGGGGGCATTAGGGCTCATCGTTGCCGCATTTGCAGGGCTAGCTTACCCATTGTGGTGATGAAATTTCCCACATGGATTGCGGGATCTCCTAGTGGTTCCACAGCATGAAGGAGTGCTGAGAAACCGTCTAAGAGATAATCATATCCCCGCAATGCGTTGACATCGCCCAGCCGCAGCATGTAGAATAGGGTATCTGAATCGAAGTTCAGTTTGGGCTTGCCATCTGTGCCGGCACAAAAGTGCGCGGGGTACCCACCTACTCGGGTGGTCTTTTTGTTTGGGGCTCTAGGGTTCTCGGCCGTTGAGGTGCCGGGTTGTTCCAACATGGGTGCACTCAATGGTTGCCTGGCGTTTTCTTCTTGTGGGGGTGTGGGCCGTGGCTGCCTATTCTGTGTGACCCGCTGTCTCTGAGGCAGCGGTGGGTATTGTGTCTGGGAGAGTTGGTGGGTTCTTGCCAGCCTAGGGTCCCTGGGGACTGGTGTGTGGCGGGAGTAATTTGTGGTGACGTGTGCGAACGTGCCGCGTTCGTTAGACACTTGTTGCCATATGTGGGGACGTGTTTTGGGGGAAGGCTATTCGGCGGAAGATTGGGCATCTCCCCCCCCCCCCATCTGGCCCCATCTGGCCCCATCTGGCCCCATCTGGCCCCATCTGGCCCCATCTGGCCCCATGGTCCGTGGCGTTTCAGAGTGCGCATCGGCGCGTAGCACTTTCGCACACACGCACGTGATGCGCCCCGGCACACCTTGCGCAGACCTGCGGTGCCTCGCAGTTCCGTGTCATGTGACGGAACCTGAGGCATTTGCCGCATTGTAAGGGGCTATTTGGTGAGATGTAATCTTCCACCCTTATGCTGCAATGGGCTATATCTGTAATTTGCTTGAGGGCCGTGGTCGACAGCTCGTTTGGCATCTTAATAATAAAGATTGGTATGGGGGCCCTGTGTCTCCTAGAGTAGAGCTGTGTGACCTTGGTAACGTTTAGTTTTAGTGCCGCTAATTCTTGGTGGACTTCGTGTGGGGTCATGTTAGAGAATAGCCCTTTAATCACCACTTTGTATGTGCGCTCCTCCGGTTGGGCAGTGAGGTGGAATGGGAGTTTTTTTGGCTCTACAGTAGCGCACGAAGTTATTGTAATCGTTTTATGTGATAAACCGGAATCCATGAAACCCGTTCCGGAATTGGGAGGTGTATTTTTTGGCCTGTATATTTTGTCAAAATCGTTGGTCAGGGCGGCTAGACTTATTGGACAATAGTCCGCTACGAAGACTTGCCAGGTTTTGCCTTTCTTCATTGAGATAGGTTGTTTCTGCTGTTTGAGGCTCGTGGGCCTGCGGCGCAGCGCTTTGAGGGGGGGGGGGCCCTGGTCGCCGTCCGAGACTTGGCTATCGAAGCTCAAGTTCAGGTGTGCATTCAGGTCGACCCTCTCGGGCTGTTCCGCTACAGCTGGGATTGATTCTACTAGGGTTGGGGGGGGGGGGGTACAGTAGCTGCCTCTACATTTTTCTTTTGGGGGTGCTTTTTGGGCCTTATTTCAGGGGGCTCGTCTGGGGGTAGGGGGGTGAGTGGCTTCCAGTCCTCGTTGTCGGCATTGTGTCTAGCTAAGAAGAAGAAAGAAGCATTGTGAAGTATTGAAACCTAAAAGCCGCCAACAGGTCACTGTCTTTAAGGTTTAACACTGTAGCTCTTTTGTGGCCTGGGTGACGGCGCCTATCCTACTTTTTCCTAACAAGGGGGACATAAAACTAGACAGAAAAAGAGGAAGGATAGAGATAGTAAGAGAGAAAGAACAGCTATCGGGCGTCGAGAGACGCAGGCAACAGCGGACCGGACCCTGTATTCAAGGCGCCTTGGTTACCGGTAATAAATTACCGTTGGCTGTGGTCTAGTTGCCCTACCCGTATAGTCTACCGTTGGTGCTGTGAGCGGGATGCTCTCCTGCAGCTGGCTGAGACACGACTGGCGGCTGGCTGGCAGGCTCTTCAAGGTCTTCCTCCTTTCACCTCTCGCTGGAGACTCCTCGCCTTCTCCCTATAATAAATAAAATAAAAATTGGAATTCGGGTTATGGTAAATTTCCATTCCCGGGCTTCTTAGGGTTTAACCCTCTTAAGTCTAGTGAAAAAAAAATTTTTGACTTGTTTCGTGCGCATAGATATTTCGCCGTGTGGGTAAGGCAGATTGTCGTGTGTTGTGGTTTACAAAGGTGTATTTGATTAGATAAATATGTGTAAATATGTTTGTGTGTGTGTTTATTACTGTGCATATATATATATTTCTCTTTTTTTCTGGTTTTTTTTGTTTTTGTTTTTTTTTTTTTTTTTTTTTATATATATTTATGTTTTTTTTTTTGTAATTTATAACATATTTACACATTTACAATTTTAAAATAATGTAGGTAAAGGCCCGGGTCCCACAACCTGCCGCCGTCTCTTCTACCCGGTGCATCGTGTTTGCTCGCCGCTGCAACTCAGCTCTGTAGTTTTTGTTTTATGGGTTTTTTGTTTGCTTGTAGCGGGAGGGTGATTATATGTTTAATAGTGCCTGTAAGTATTGTTCGACTTGTTGTTTCTGCTGTTCTTGGTGTCTGTCATAGTTGTATATTAAGGTTAGCAGAGGTGGATTTTCCTGTTGTTTTTCTGGTGGGAGTGTTCTCATAGTTTGAGCTGTTCGTATTAGTGTTCTTCTGTAGGGTCTTGTATGGGCGTTGTCTATATAGTTGAGCATCAGGTTGGCAATGTGTTTATCAATGGGGATTATTTTGGCATATTCATGAATCATCGTGTTCTTGAAATTGGGGAATAGTTTGTTTGCAGTGCGTAGGCATTTGCGTTCGAATGCTTGGATTCTCGTCATGGTTGGTTTGGTTATAAGGGGCATTAGGGCAACTGCACCATACGTCAGGCATGGGCGTATGAGGCATTTATAGAGCTTTGTCAGTATTTGCGTGCTGAGTCCTGTTTTGTTTAACCTGGCAAGGAATGTGAGGGTGGAATGTATGGCTCTTGTTTTGCTCAGTAGGGCCTTGTAGTGGGGTTTTACTGTCAGTTTCGTGTTTATTTGTACTCCGAGGTATTTCACGGGTTTGGCGCACTTTATGGTGGTTTTGTTGAATTTTAGGGTGAGGTTATTGTGGAGGTATTTCCCCTTCTTCCGGATGAAGATGGCTTGAGTTTTTTCCGTGTTTATTGATATGCGCCATTTTTTGGTCCAGTCTATATATGTTTTAAGTTGTAGTTCTAGTTTGTGTTTTTCTTGGTCTGTCCGGGGGCTTGTGCACCAGTACGCGGTATCATCAGCGTACTGGGCAAGTTGAATGCTGGGGTGAATTGGCTGGGGTGTATCTGCCGTGTACATAATGTAGAGGAGGCCTGATATAGCGCTCCCCTGGGGCATGCCTGCATGTAGCGTTATGGGTCTGGATAAGGTGTTTTCTAGTTTAATGTTTGCCGTTCTGCCTGTTAGAAAGCTGGCGATCCATCTTGTAATTCTGGAGTGTATTTTAAAGTCGGTGAGTTTATACAGCAGACCATTGGTCCAGCATTTATCAAAAGCCGATTTCACGTCGAGAAATGCTGCGACCGTTGCGTAGCCTATATTGTGACTGTTTTTGAATTGCGACATCACCCGAACCAGTTGGTCCTGGATGGTGATGTCGCTGCGGTAACCTGCTGGTGTAATTGGGAGATGTTTATCGTTGCAGATTTTGGTTAGTCGCTTTACCATCACCCTCTCAAATATTTTAGAGAGGGTTGATGTGAGTGATATTGGTCTGTAGTTTCGGTAGTCGGTGTGGTCTTTACCGGGTTTCTGGAATAGTAGGATGTGGGCAGTTTTCCATTTAGTGGGGTGATATCCGTACCGTAGCATGTTGTTATATACGTCTTTGAGTATTTGTATTGTTTCTGTTGGCAGGTTTTTTAACATCTGGTAGGTGATGCTGTCTGGCCCGGGAGGTGTGTTTTTGGTGTTTTTAATTGTTGCTAGTATGTCGTCTGCGGTTAAGGGTGCTTCGGCTTCATCATCGGGGTTTAAGTTTTCTATGTCTAGTTGGGGGGTGTATAACTGGTGTTGCAGCTGGACGTGATAGTTTATTCTTGTGTAATATTGATTATTGAAGTCCGGGCTTTCTGGTGTTTGGAATACTTCTTCATAGTGGGCTCGGAAAATTTCTAGTTTCTCACGTGTGTCAGTTACGGTATTTCCGTCTTTTTTGATAGGGTAGTTGGGTGCAGTCTTTCTCCGGGTACTTCTAATCAGTTTCCAGAATTTTGCTGGGTCTCGTTTGTGTGATTGCGTTATGTCTTGTAGCTTCGTGTCCCAGTGTTGCCTGTTGTGTTGTTGTATGGCTTGCTTTACTTCTTCTTGCGTTTTGTTTGATATTGTCTTGTCAGCTGGGTTGTGTGTCTTTAAGTAGTTTCGATGTGCTTTCCTCTTCTTTTTAATTAGACATATTATTTCTTTGGGGAGTGGTCTGCTATATGGGTTTATGTGGACTGTCTTGGTGGGTATTGCTGTGGTGTGTGCTTCCATGATTATATTTGTCAGTGTCTGCGCCTGCTGGACAATGACGTGTGTCGTCGTTGGTGTGGTGAGTACAATGTTTCTTGTTAGTCTGGATGCTGTTTCCTTGAACAGTTCCCAATCCGCGTTTTCATAGTCCTTGACAGTTATGGTTTTGAATGTTTGTGTATTCCACGGACCGATTTTCAAGGACTGGCATATGGTCCGTGTCGGGAGGTGCGTCTGTTGTTATGTCTTGTACGAGCGAATGGGTTTGTTTGGAGGTGAGTATCTTGTCCGGTGAGCTATTGTTCTGGGTGCCTTGTCCTATCCATGTAGGGCCTGGTGTAAGGATAAGTTTGAGTTCAGTGTTTTCAGTATCTTCATTAGTTCTCTCCCATGCCTGTATGTGTGTTCATCCAGAAGTTCTTTGTGGTTTGCGTTTAGGTCAGCTGCTATGATGAGGTGTCTGTAATTGTCGTGCAGGTAGTTTATTAAGGTGGTAGGGAAATCTTTGTCAGGGGGAACATAAATCATGGCGATGTGTAGTTTGGTTCTGTTTATGGTGATCTGGATTAACAGGAACTCAAGTTCTTGAAAGGCTTGGGGTGTGGCTACTTGTGTCGGGCTTAATTCGCTCTTAACAAGCACCAGTCCCCTGTGGCCTATCCTTTCTAAACACCGTGAGGGGTTGGAACGTGAAGTTTCTTCTCTTGTTTAATTTTGTCTCGTTCACGGTTATTATGTCTGCACAGTGGTGTGTTAAAAGATCTTGTAGTTGCTGTCTCTTGCCGGTTATTCCATTTATGTTAATATGGAGTAGTTTGATATTGTGTTTTACTTGGGTGTGTGCTCTGTTTCCCGCCATTTCTGATTGTGTTTAATTTCCTTGCGCGGTATTTGTTTTAATCTATTGCTTTATGTCCTGTATGAAGATGGCGAGCTGGTTCCCTAGTTTTGCTGTGTCTATGGATTTCTTAAGTGTTTTTTGGGCAGTGGTCTTGATATTGTGCAGCAGCCGCGCTCGTTGGTTTGGTGGTGTGGAGTCATAGAGTGGTGGTATGATGGTTGACATTATTTGTGCAATGGTAGTTTGGGTGACATCATTGGTGTATGCCGCTATGTTTTTTTTTGTATATTGGTGCCTTCTCACTTTTTTTAATTTTATTTATTTATTTTTTTTATTATTATTATTTTTTTTTTTTTTTTTTTGGACTGGCCCCTCCTCCGCCAGCCCAGGTGACGATCATCCGAAAGGGATCTACATCGCCTCCCCTACCATGCACTAGCTACGCTACAGTGGAGGGTAGGAAAAGTGGTAAGTGGTGTCCGGTACCGCCGAAGCAAACCGAATGTTAGTGGGTGATTTCTAAATAGGCACCTGCATCCAAGAGAGTCCTGAGACAGACAGTGTCTGGGGGGGGGCATGTACAGAGGGAGACTGGTTGGGACACGATGTATATTTATTCATATTTACACTTTGTACAAATCATATGTTAATGCTTATTTCTAAGTTCTGGCAATGCTACAGCTGGTCGCTGCTGGTCCTGTAACAAACAAGTGGGGACAACATATTCATAGGGAGGGGGGTTGTCTACGTGCTACAGAATATATCTGTTTACATGTATTTTATATGTTTAACATATATATTACTTTCTCTACTGGTAAGTAGGGGAAGTATTGTATTCCACCCAAAAATTCGAAGTCGAGATTTCACCGGAAATACATGTTTTGAGGCCCCCTGAATCCAAAAAAAAGCAATTTTAGAAAAAGCTCCGTGTGTGTGTGTCTGTCAGTCTGTGGACAGCATAGCTCAAAAACAAAAAGTCGGTTAAAAACCAAAGTTGGTATTTAAGTTTAATGTCGTTCAAGGATGTGACACGAAGATTTTGAAGAAAATAGCCCCACCCTAAACTACCCTTTACGTGGAGGTAATAGCGGAATAGCGTGCCTCTTGAAAATGGCTCTAACGATTTTGATTAAAATGTCATATGTTTGAGATATTTTTATGACAAATGAAATGTATATCTTGAATTTTCTGGCTATAGCCCCTGTAGTCGTATTTACTCTAGACGACTTTTGCATAACTGGTAAACCGTTAGAGATAGACCAAATTATACTATACAAAAAAATGTAGATCTTGCTAAAATACACAATTTATGTCTCAATAAATTTTCTTGTAAGGTGAACCATTTCGGAGATATACCTTTTTATGTGTGTGAGTTTCGGAAAACTTGGAACTTTCGTGAGATGGGTCATCGTTCATTTTTTTATATGTTACGTGTACAAAGAGAACGGAATCTCAAAGCTTTAAAAGATTTGACTATCGCACAAAGCCTACTGTATTCCAATATTCCCCTTGCACCTACAAGGAAATAAGCAATAAGATAATTTGTACAAATGTTTATTTTAACTAACACGAAGAAGATATAGGAATAAGAGTTTGTAAGAATGGTTAGTACAAGAGTAGAGAAAGTCATGTGAGTGCAACACATCAGATTTTTTAAAATTATTATTATTTTTTTTTTCAATTTTTTTTCCTAAGCTAATTATTCCGTTCAAGTCCTTCTATTTTGCCAGGTCACCATGGTGTTGGGGGGCACCCGAGACCCCCCGGTCCGCCCAGGGAAGGGAAGTCGTCGTTCCCGGGACTTGCGGGCAACTATGGTGGGACTAAGTTATTAAGGTACTGTCTGATGGCTTCGTCGTCTGTACTGTGCCTGTTCAGGGGGATGGTCCTGTCAAACAGCGATAGTGGTCTTTTATGTTTATCTGCGGAGTGATCGTAATTGCCTAGTGTGCTTATGGCCGCGTTGTGACTTGTTTTTGCTTGCTTGTACATGTTTGCTGCGACCTTTTTAATAAACTGCTCTAAAGTGTGCATTTTCGTGTCCTCATGGAGTATGTCCAATGGGGCCGACCTGGGCACTTTTGTAATTATTCTTAGAACTCTGTTTTGCATTAGTTGGAATTTCTTGATATGAGTCTTAGCGCAGTGGTCCCATGCGGGTGCTGCGTAAGTCATGACTGGCCTAATTGGGCTCTTGTATAGGGTCAGCCCCATTTGCTTGCTTAGTGCACTTTTTCGGTTTAGAATGGGATATATTGCACCTAGTTGCTGGTTTGCTTTTCTCCTCACGTTGGTGGTGTGTTCGTTGAATGTGAGCTTGGAGTCCAGCGTAACTCCGAGGTACTTTGCTGTATTTTTCCAGATTATTCTTTCTCCGAATAGGTGATATTTGGCGCTTTGTTTGCGTGGGAGTGTTTTTTGGTGAAGAGTACGGCTTGTGATTTGGCTGTGGTTACTTTTATTCTCCATTTTTTTCAGCCATGGTTCTAGGACTGTTAGCGCGTTTTGCAGTCTGCGGCCTATCGCGGCGGGCCGCCATGACTGGGCTGCAATTGCAGTGTCGTCCGCGTAGATGGAGAGTTTTGTATCCGGGGTTTTGGGCATGTCGTTTATATATATATATATATATATTGAACAGTGTGGGCCCCAGTAAACTACCTTGTGGGACCCCGGCCATAATTTCTCGCGCCTGGGTGCTTTTGCCTTGGAGGGTTACCGTAAAAGTTCTACCGGTAAGGTAGTGCGCGATCAGTTTGACCATAACGTCTGGGAAATTCAGATCTTTCAGCTTGCGTATTAGGCCTGCATGGTACACGGTATCGAAGGCACGTTCCACATCTAGGAATATTACCCCTGTTGATTTGTTTTCGTTGAAACCCCTTGTTATGTACTCTATTTTTCGGGTTAATTGCAGCGTTGTGGAATGGTTTGCACGAAACCCGAATTGTTCCTCTATTATAATGTTGTTCTTTTTAATATATGAGCTCATGCGTTTCTGTAGCACTTTTTCCGCTACCTTGCTCACCGTTTTTAGCAGGCTAATTGGCCTATAGTTGGTTGTTTCAGCTCTGTCTTTGCCTGGTTTTGGGAACATAAGCACATTTGCTTGTTTCCAGCATGTAGGGTAGTAACCTTGTTGCAGGCAGTAATTGCATATGTCGCTTAGGAGCTGTAGCGCTTTGGTCGTGAGGTGTTTTAGTACCAAATTTGGTATTTGGTCTGGCCCTGGAGCTTTGTTTTCTTGAAGGTGTTTGATTACCCACCTCAGCTCTCCTGGGTTGGTTTTCCTGCATCTGTTATGTGCTGGGTTGGCAAGCGTGTCTTTCATTTCGCTCTCCAGAAGGGAGTAAAGTTGTATGCCTTGCTGACCGTCATTGGGTGTGCAAGTTCTTTTAAGGGTGTCGGCCAGCACGTTGGCCTTTTCCTCGTCGCTTTCAGCGTAGTTATTTGTGCGCGATTGCTTAAGTGGTGGGATGTGTATTGGTTCTCTTTTTAGAGCCCTTACTAGCTGCCATATCTTATGATTGCCGGGCTGTAGCCGGGCTAGTGTTTGGTCCCACTGATCTTGGGCCTGGGCATTTATCCGCGTTTTTATTGCACTGTTTAGTGTTGCCATGTTTACTTTGTGGACTAGGTTTCTGGTTCGCTGCCATCTTCGCCTCTCATGGTCTCTTTCGTGAATGAGAGCCATTAGATCCGACGGGTACGTAATTACGTGTTTCGCCGGGGGTTTTGGTGGCACTGCAATGTGAATTGCAGCTTGGATGGCCTCCTCAAGCAGTTCAGCGGCGCGGTCCACTGCTTGATGGTTCGTCAGGGCTACAGGGAGCTCTAGAGCTCTGTCTAGGTGTATGGCAAACTTTTCCCAGTTAGCCGTGTTGTAGTTTAATCGTATTGGAGGAGGTTGAAAGATTAGTGGCGCTTCGATGTCTATTTGGACCGCAAAGTGGTATGAGGCAAGTGCTTCTACCGTTTTCATGGTGTAGCAAACATCTGTATTTTTAAAGAGGGCGATGTCCAGGGTGCAAGTTGCGTGATTTGGTTCTTGCGGTATGTATATCGGTGTCCCTGGATGATCTATGATGTAGTCATTGTTCAACATATGGTTGAACAATGCTCTCCCTGCAGTATTTGCAGCTTCACAACCCCAAGCTTGGTGCTTAGCATTGAGGTCGCCTGCAGCCGCGACTATATTGTCTATTTGTAGGATGATGTCCAAGTCTCTGAGGTTTAGGTTCGTTGGCGAGAAGCATATACTTGCCAGTGTGACTGTTCGGTTTTGTATGATAAGGGAGATAGCCGTGGCTTCCGCTTCTCTTAGTGGTGGAACGTGTTTGTGTGTTAGGTTTTCATGGACCACTATCGCTGTGCCTCCATGAGGTCTTCCGTCTTGTCTGTCATTTCGGTATATTTTGTAGCCTGGGGTGCGGAATCTTGCTTTTGGTGTCAATAGTGTCTCGTTTAGTAATGCTACTGTTATGTTATGTTGTGTTGATATAAGTATTGTTTGAGCTCTTTAAGGTTTCGCCGCGCCCCCCTGATGTTCCAGTATGTTATTTTATGTGTGGTTGTTTGTTCATTGTCTGTTGCGTGTGCCATGATTCTGATTAGTGTGTAGGGTGTCTTTTCTCTCTCTCTCTCTCTCTCTCTCTCTCTCTCTCTCTCTGGTTTTGTGTTTCTCCTTTGACCCATTACTTATTGCTTGTGGTTGGCTTTAGTGGATACATAATGCATTAGTTTTTTCAACTAGTTCATTGAAGCCTTCTATAAAACAAAGCATGTGCATTTGTCTGTCTTCCTCACTCTTCCAGGCGTTATCTCTGAAAAAGGCCGCGTATGCTTCCATTAGTGTTTCGTACCCTCTCATGTATACTCCGTTACCTAGGAGTAGTAGTGTCATTTTGGCGTTTGGCTGGAGGCAGTGGCGGCTCGCAGTCAAAATTTTAGGGTAGGCAAAGTGTAACAGTAACAACAAACAACAACAATAATAATATTAATAATAATAATAAACCCCGTTTATCCGAAATATAGGGAGCGAAGTCATTGCGGATAACGCAAACAATATATTGTTTGGTTGTTTAATAAGAGCAGAGTGAGTGAGTGAGTGTGACTTACGGACGAATTACCGCCAAAACTAAAATCACGAGTGTCGGTAGACTTTTTTCCAGGGGGGGGGCACATGTTGGAAATTTGCAATCATATAATATTAAATCATTATTTTACTGTCAAAATTTATAGTATTTGTTGCAGATAACCGTATTAATTTGTGCTAAACAAAAATTGTTCTTTACATCAAAATTAAAATAATAGTTTAACAGCCAGTAACTGACTGCACATTAAGTTCACCAACTTCCAAGGGGGTGCCGTGGCCCCGCTTGCCCCCGTTTCGCGACGCCCATGACTAATATAGATTAAGAAATTGAAAAGTTGTCTGACTGCAGCTTTGTGTTAAATAGCTAAAACACTCCTCTTTTCATTGTCAGTGCGCCGCGAAAGCGAAATTTGTAATAGTTCACTAATTAAGTCGGTCATACTGGTATTACACAGAGATAACGACAGATGCAGATCTCTGAGATCTTCGTTCGTGGAGTATGGCTGTTCGGAAAATGTCGCATAAATTCGGATTTGGGCAGGCAAGTTTTCGGACTGCTGGCAGAGGCGTCTACGCATGCTCGGATTGCATATACAGACCGAATGTTTCCTTATCCCAGTTCAAGGGCCTCGTACTGAGGAAATGGGGCCGCGCAGGCAGAGGTTAAGTTAGCCTGCTCTCCACTACCCAGGTTCCATGCATATCATTTCTGCCGCGCGTTTCAAACACGCAGCGCAGTTTTGATGAATCGGAATTGAGATTAAAGGATTTGACCATGCGCTGGTCATTATAACCGAGAAAACTTTTCTTGAACTGCAGTTTAGGGGAAAATGACGGTTCAAATGATAAAATGCAGAATCATAGTTAAACATTATTTGTTGATGTATTACGATAGGGTAGGCAATGCCTACCCTGAGGAGCCGCGCCTGGCTGGAGGTTCAGCGCAGGTTGCCCGTCTCTATTTATTTTGAAGTGTAGTGGCCTGTTTGGATAATGCTTTCTTGTCAATCTCTCGTTTTGTGCTTTGATGTCTTCTGGGCGCTTGGAGTTTTGTGGGTTTTCCGCCGCTTGCGCTGCTGTGCCGGTCTCTGTTTGAGTGCTCGCAGACCGCTTGTTTGTTTGTGCATTTCTTTCAACGGGTGCACGGGTTTTTCTCCTATCTTGCCTGTCCACTGGGGGGACAGTTTGATAGCAACCGCTTCTTTGTTGATAAATTGCTTGCGCGTTTGGTGGAGGTGCATGGGCCTCTGGTCCATCATACCTGCGTTCTGTAGCAGTTGGATGGTTACCTCTTGTGATATGCGCGAAGGAGCCCCTGTCTTGGGAGTAAATGCCTCGGAGATGCGGTGGGATGACACGCCCTGCTGCTTGGGGTGTGGGGTATGCCAGGTTTAGGAAAACTGGGCATCCCCTCCATCTTGCCCCGTGCTCCGAAGAGTTGCAGAGCGTGCATCTCATATGTTCACTGCGGCACTGGCTCACATGGTGGCCGCCTGCACAGCGAGAGCATATTTGTGGTGCTTCACAGTTTTTGGTAAGATGGCGGAATCGTAGGAATCTTCCGCATTGCGGTAAACCACTGGGGTTGCGATAATCTTCCACTTTTATGTTGCAGTGGAACAGTTCGGGTATTCTTTTGATGGCATCAGAGCATTCTTTGTTTGGCTGTTCCACTAGAAAGATTGGTATGTAAGTTCTGGTTCTTTTTTTTAGAACAGCCTGGATACTTCAATTGGCTCCAGCCCCAGCGCCTCAAGTTCTCGCTCGAGTTCTGCTGGGTCTTCACTAGGGTGTAAGCCTTTAATGGCCACCTTATAAGTTCTCTGGGCAATTGGTGTTGTGATGTGGAATGGCACTTTATTATTTTTGCAATAGCGTGCAAAGTTGTTGTAATCCTGCAATGTTTGAAATTGGAAATTATGGTACCCATATCTGTACGCTCCTTGGTACGTGTTTGGCCTGTATATTTTGTCAAATTCTCCCGTGAGCGAGGCTAAGCTTCTAGGGCAATAGTCTGCTACATACACTCTCGGGATATTGTGCCTTTCGTTTGCAAGGTATCCATTTGTGGTATTATTGTTAGTGTGCCCTGCTTCAGTTGCTTGTGTGGCCGTTAACCCTCTGGATGTGCTCGCTACAGGTTCAGGGGGTACTGCAGTTTCTGTTGCATTTGTGCACGCTGCCGTTTCTGTAGGCGCGGCCGTGTCTTGTGTCTGTGATTGTTATGGTTGTGGTCATGCTCGCTACCGTTTCTGGAGGTGCGGCTGTGTCTGGTTCTGTGGTGGTTAGGCTAGTGCTCGCTACCGTTTCTTGAGGTGCGGCTGTGTCTGGTTCTGTGGAGTTTAGGCTAGTGTTCGCTACCGTTTCTTGAGGTGCGGCGTCGTTTTCTTCCGTCCCTGGTGTCTGCTCAGGCGGTGGTGTCTTCTCTTTTTTGTTTTTTTGTCTTTGCACGATAGGGTGAGCGGTACGTGCCGCCTCGAGTCATTCCAACCATTTCTTTTTAAGTTTGTGAGATTTTACTTTTACTGTGTTTGTCTGTGATGATGTGAAGTTAGAATGTGCGTCTGAGTGTGTTTAAATAAGGGGGAAGTGTTATTATTATAGAAGGCCTAACAGGGGGACCTAGCCGGGGGTTTAGAACTAGCTACAACAGAGGAAAGATAGTGATAGTCGAAGAAGAAAAGAGGCAGATAGCGAGCGCTCAGAGGCGCAGCTGGCAGTGGACCGAACCCGTTAAGGCGCCTTGGTACCAGTCTATAAGACTGTTGGCTTTGGCCGTGCCAGCCTACTCGTCTAAACTGCAGTTATGCTTACCGTAAAGCTGCCGTGGTTCCAGCGCGCGCTGTCTGGCAAGCAGGTCCCGACTTGTCGCTCGCTGGGCGGAAGGCTCCTCTCGCTCTCAGTTTTTTTTACCGTGGAGGGGAAAAACCCGTTACAGGCGGAGGCCGACATGCTGAGGCCAACAGTGTGAGGGTCCCTGCGCCCTGAAGGGGGAGGGTTACTCACTAAAAAACCCCTCCACGTGTTAGTTCGTACAATGCTAATGGTTTCGTGCATCATCGTGCGTTAGTCGGGTCCCGCATAGCACCCCGGTTAGTAATTGAAAGCTTTAAGCTGGCATGAAGTACATGCGAGCGAGTCAGATGTCGCTTTTTGGTAATGCCCATGAAACCTGGACATGACCAAGAGAGTTACATGCGTTGTTAAGTTGGTGTTAATATGAGACGCAATTATGCTTAGTTATGATTAAGGTTGCACAGGCATAGGCCTGTCAGTCGATATGGTACGTGCTAGTTAGTGTTAGCGTAACATGGTGTAATTTGTGCAATGCTTACGTCTAGGGTTGCACAGGTATTTACCTGCAAGTCGTTATAATATCTGCTAATGTTAGTGTTAGCATACCTGAGGTTATTCGTGCAATGTTTGAGCTTATATCTAGTGTTACACGGGTATTTACCTGCCAGTCGTTATATCTGCTAATGTTAGAGTTAGTTTAACTGAACTTATTCGTGCAATATTTGAGCTTATATCTAGCGATGCACAGGTGAAACCTGCAAGTCGTTATGAAATAAGCTAATGTTAGTGTTAGAGTACAAAAGATGTTTTTCGTGCAATTTTTAGGCTTATGTCTAGTGTTGCACAGGTATGTACCTGCAAGTCGTTAGAATCAGCTAATGGTCAGTGATTTTTACATATGCTTAATATGAATGCTATCGTGCTAGATTTCTACTTTGTCTGCCCGAGACAGGCAGGTCTTGTATCAGCGTTTGTCCTGGTCTCGCCGTGTCGTCGGAGTGTCCTACTCCATCATACGGTGGCCCGCTTTCACCGCGCACGTAGGACACTGGTGGCAGGCCCTTGTTTTCCCGGTCCGCCTCGGCAGTCGCCGAGGGCTTGTAGGGCTCTGTGGCAGGTTGCGGTCTGAAACAGGGAATAAGGAAGGTTTAGTTGTGTGGTGAGAGGGAACAGTCCTCTGTCAATGTTTCATTTAGTCGTGTAGTAGGTTGTTCAAGAATTCCTCTACTTCCGTGTTATTTGGAGTTAGATTTCTGTCGAAAAGCGCTAGCGGTCTAGCGTGTTTATAAATTTCCATAGTATAGTTACCTAGGTTCGTTACTAAAGGCTTCTGATGTTTATGCAAGTGTTTATATGTATCGTGTGATAGCTTTTTAATGAATTGCTCTATCGTGTGCATTTTTAGTTCGTCGTGTAATAAGTCCGCTAGTGCCAGTTGCTCTCAGTTTTTTTTTTTTTTTTTTTTTTTTTTTTTTTGGTGGGGAGAAAGGCTACTTACGCCCTAACCGCATGCACGCATGCGAGTGTAAGACTCCTACCCGGGCAGCCTACTCACTAAAAACCCCACCGGAAGAGTCCTGAGGTCAAAACCTCGGTGTTGCAGTACCGCAATAATGCACCTGCGCATTCTATGGTGACGATGGAAGCTGCTTGCCAGAGGCAGTAACAGCGTGGTGATGCTGAAGGCCAGGAGACACTCATGACCTAAGCCCTGAGAGCCCTCTGGTAGCAGTCATTAGCGATAATGGTGAGTGGTGTGCTCTTGATTCTTGTGGTGAAATGAGATGGTCATGATTGGTGAATGAATGATGATGGTTGAGTCCTGGAGTGAAGTGGATCAATCCGGATATGCCGTACACTGCGCGTTCAATGGTGATGGATGAGAGCTGCCTGCCGGGGGCAGTAACAGCTGGTAATTACAGAAGAAATGCCCTGTCTTGCAGGGGAGAATTTGATGAGTGATTGTGGGTATGATAGTCGGGTCCCGCATTTGCACCCCGGTAAAGTTTCATGCTGTGCATGCGAGCGCGTCAACGATGAAATCCCGGGCTGCAGTCATGATCAAGTCCTGGCTACAGCCTGGGGACTTGGAGGTGATATTGATAACTTTTTTTTTTGTTGAATTAACGTCCTCCAACATTATGTCATATCGGACGAATGAATGAAATGAGTCCGAGGTCCGTGGAGCTTTAAGTTACCCGACATTCGTAGGAAAAACCTCGGAAAAAACCTTACCCGGATAACTTACCCTAAGCGAGATTCGAACTCGCGACCTCTTGGACGTGAGGCAGACACGCTAACCATCACGCTATCGAGGCGGGCGACATTGATAAACTTTATAGTGGTTTTACTTATTCTATGTTAGGCGTCCCTAGTGGGAGCCTCGTCTGTGCTTGGCGTCCACATTGGGAGCCGTGTCAGTGTTTGGCATCTTCGATGGGAGCCGCGTCTTTTTTTTTTTTTTTTTTTTTTTTTTTTTTTTTTTTTTTTTTTTTGCGTTTCCGGGTGTCGCCTGGTCGTCTGGAGTGCACACTTGGCGGGCAGTCTGCCTGAAGTGCAGGTGCGAGCCAGTGCCACTCCCGAAGGGGCCCTCTCCTCTGGGACCGCCTTGGCTAGGTAGCGCAAGGTCGTGGAGGGCGCTGTGGGAGATGAACGTCACGTCTCTGGTATCGTTTATGGCGTCGTCTATGTCTGGGTTGGTTATGTTTCTGTCAAAAAGGGATAGTGGTCTCTTGTGTTTGTCGATGGTTGTTTCGTATTGTTCAAGTGCAGTGATGAGTGTATTGTGGTGTGATGGGATTTTATTGTATAAGTCGAAAGCTAGTTTCTTAATAAATTGTTCTATCGTGTGCATGTGTAGGTCTTCGTGCAGTTTTTTGGATGGTGCTAAGTATGGGACTTTTGCTACTATACGTAGTATCTTATTTTGTAGTTGTTGAATTCTTTTGATATGTGTTTTTGCCGCGTAGCCCCAGTCCGGCGCCGCGTACGTCAGTATGGGCCGTATAAGCGTTTTATAAAGTGTTAGGCCCATGTCGAACTGTAGTGCGTTACTGTAGTTGATTAAGGGATACAGCTTGCTCAATTGAGCATAGGCTTTTCTGCGCACTTCCTCTATGTGAGGGCGCCAGGTGAGACCCGGATACATCACTAGACCTAAGTACGTTACTCTATTGGTCCAGGTGATGTCATTGTTAAAAAGTTTTAACGGTTGCAGTCCATGCCTCCGGTGGTAGTGTTTTCTACGTTTTGTCAACAATATAGCTTTACTCTTGATGGCATTGACTTTTATTCGCCATTGGGCGAGCCAGGGCTCCAGTTGATCCAGTGATGTCTGGAGGTTTCTGCGTACGAATGCAGGTTTACCTGATTGAGTCATAATCGTCGTATCGTCGGCATACAGGAGATATGTTGTGTTCGCGCTTTTTGGTATGTCGTTTATATAGATATTAAATAAAAGCGGCCCGAGTATACTACCCTGAGGGACACCCGCCAGTATTGGGCGGGGTGTGGACTTTGCATCGTTCGCTAGCGAGGAGAAAGATCGCCCGCGCAAATAGTTCGCTGTTAGTTTAATCATTGTGTCCGGGAATTTAGTGTTTATAATTTTTCGTATCAGTCCTGCATGCCACACGCGGTCGAAAGCACGTTCTATGTCAAGTAGAACGGCTCCCGTTGACTTATTGAAATTGAAGCCTTTCGTAATGTATTCGGTGGCACGCAGGAGTTGCAGTGTGGTTGAGTGGTTGGCCCGGAAGCCAAATTGCTCCGGAATTAAAATGTTATGTTTTATAATAAAGCATTATGACGTTTTAGTATTACTTTTTCAAGAAGTTTGCTCATCGTATTAAGCAGGCTAATAGGCCTGTAGTTTTGTGGGTCCGCGTTATTTTTGCCTTTCTTCGGGAAGTGTAGCACATTTGCTGTTTTCCACCTATTTGGGAAGCAGCCGTGCAAAAGGCAGAGGCTGAATAGTTTCGTTAGTATTCCGAGTGCGCTGGCCGGTAAGTGTTGCAGCGCAATGTTTGGGATTTTGTCTGGCCCTGGTGTTTTTCTTTTCGGTAGATGTCTGATGTTCCATGTGATTTCGCAGGCATGTGTTTTTCTAATTCTGTCGTGCGTTTGCCTTTCATTTATGTTTTGAACTGCGGTTTCAGTTTGGTTTACAAATACTGGCAGTAATGGCGTTATGTTTGGTTTGACATCCACCTTTTTTTTTAAGGTGGAGGGGAAAAATCTTGTTACGAGACCCCAAGGTACTGTGGGAGTCGCCATTGAAGATGGCCATACCCACTGAAAAACCCCATCCACCGGATTAGGAAGGTGAAAGCCTGCTGCGGTACCGCCTGTAGCACCCGCGCATTCAGTGGTGAAAATAGAGCTGGTTCGCATAGCGTAACCAGACGGAGAAGGTTAGGATCTTGGAGACGAGCTTGACCGAAGCCCAGCTTGCCCCCTAGCGGAGTCATGGATGGTTTGGTAGGAGTCATTTGTGATTGCTGTCAGGAATCAGGGTGCTATGTTGCTTGGCGTGTATACGCCGTGTCTGTTCGTGCGCCTCAGAGGTCTGGGAGCGTGTCGATATCCTGCATGCTGGATCCCTGAAACAATCTAAATATACATGTACATACACTAAGAACAAAGGAAGTGCGTACAATTAGTCTCTAGATTAGTGGTAATTTGCGCGCTAGTGGCGTCGTCAGTCTACAGTAAATTATTATTGTTACGTTCCGCCATATGACGTCATCTGCAATTCATAATTAAGATTGTTGATATACCATCCGGCATCGTCAATTAGGTGAGTGCATGTCCGTTGTATCGCCTGTTCGTCTGGAGTGCACACTTGGCGGACAGTCTGCCTGAAATGCAGGTGCGAGCCAGTGCCACTCCCGAGGGGGCCCTCATCCCCCTTGGTCCGCCTTATAAATAAGGACTTGAGGGTTATCTGTCAAGAGAAAATGTGTGTAGGTATGAATGTGTGTGTGTGTGTGTGTTTGTGAGAGAGAGAGAGAGAGAGAGTGATGCACAGTTCACATGTGAATAACATCGGGGTAATTTACTAGATTGTCCAGATATTGTTGCATGTCAACATCTGGCTCCCCGAGACCAATAGTTCTCTGGAAGAGAGATACTGGCCTTGCATGTTTGTCGTGCGTTATATCATAATTTCCTAGGTTTTGAATTAGTTCGTTGTGGTTTTTGTTTTTCTTATCAAGTAAGTTACAGGTGAGCCTTTTTAGGAATTGTTCAATGGAATGCACTTTTAGCTCCTCGTGTAATTGGATCGTTGGAGCTACTTCGGGTAGTCTCGCGATTATTCGGAGTACTCTATTCTCTTTATGTGTGTTTTCGCTGCATGTCCTCATACGGGTGCAGCGTATGTTAGGATGGGCCGGATTAGAGTTTTATAAAGTGATGTGCCCATCTCTAACTTTAGAGTACTGTTTGTATTGATTATTGGGAATAGCTTATTGAGTTGTGTATTGGCTTTGGCTCTTACGGTGTCTACGTGCTGTTTCCACGTAAGGCCTTGGTCCATCGTTACACCTAAGTAGGTGATGGTTTTGCTGTTCCATTGGATTGGCTCTTGTCCAAGCGTTAGTGGCTGAAGGCCGTGTTTACCATGACGGTGCTTAATTCGCTTGGTGAATACAATTGCCTGGCTTTTTCTGGTATTTACCTTTATGCGCCATTTCGTGAGCCATGGCTCTAAATCATTTAGAGCATTTTGTAGCCTGGTGCGTATAATCCTCGGCATGGTTGATTGTGTGACCAGCGCTGTCTCATCCGCATATAGATATCGGTCTACTCTTATCGTCTCTGGTAAATCATTTATGTAAATTTTAAAGAGGGTGGGCCCCAATAAACTCCCTTGTGGGACCCCTGCCCTGATTGGCCGTCGCGTTGATGTCTCTGTTTCGACTGCCGTGCGGAACGTTCGGTGAGATAGATAGTCCTTTATTATGGCTATCATAGAGTCCGCGAATTCCAGTGATATGAGCTTTCTGAGTAGACCAGCGTGCCACACGCGATCGAAGGCCCGTTCAATATCCAGGTAGATGGCCCCTGTGGATCGGTTTTCGTTGAATCCTCGCGTGATGGATTCCGTCATTCGCAATAGTTGTAGCGTTGTCGAGTGTTGTGCCCGGAATCCGAATTGTTCGTTAATTACTAAGTTATTTTTGATTATGTGGTTCGTAAGTCTTTTGAGTATTATTTTCTCTAAAACCTTGCTCATAGTGCTGAGGAGGCTGATTGGCCTGTAGTTTTCAGGCTGTGATTGGCTCTTCCTCGGTTTAGGGAACATGAGAATTTTGGCCTCTTTCCACTGTGGAGGGAATCGGCCTTTCTCAATTGTATAGTTAAATATATCTGCCAGTAGCTTCAGTACTTTGGCTGGCAGATGTTTTAATACTATATTTGGGATTTGGTCTGGCCCTGGGGCCTTCCTAGAGGGCAGGTGTTTAATGATCCATTTGATCTCACCAGCATTCGTTTTTCGCGTCTTATTATGCGATGGTGTTCTACCGATATTCATGACCATTGCTTCCGTTTCGTCCACAAATGCTTGGTCTGACGGAAAGGCATTCGGTTCAAATGTTGCCTCTAGGGTGTCTGCAAATGCTTCGGCTTTGGCTCGGGGAGTTTCCGCTATTCCGTTAGGCGTGTGGAGGGAAGGGACATGTGTGTACGTTCGCGTTAGGTTTCTGGCTATTTTCCAGATTGTATGGTTTTGTGGGTTGATGTTACTTAATACATCGTGCCATTGATTTGTTGTGTATTCTCGTATTCGTTCGTTCGCTTGGATGCTTAGTTCCGTGTACGCATTACGGTCTATTAAGTTACGCGATTTCTGTCTTGAATGGCTTGTCTAGTGTCGCGTGGAAATCGTTGTGTAGAAGTTATAGGGTATCTGATTGGGATGTGTTGATCGGTAGCGAGCTTAATTGATTCTACGATATGCTCAATAGCTTCGTCTTGTTTTTCATGTGTCTCGATTGTGTGTTCGTGTATAATGTTTTGTAGTGTGTTTTCGAAGGACTCCCAGTCTGCTTGTCTGTAATTGGGTCTTGGTGGTTCCGATTTAAAAGTAATTGGGGCTTCAATTTCTAATAACACTGGGAGGTGATCTGAGTTTAACTCGTTAATTATGTGTGTGTTTCTGTTGTGTGTAATGCCCTTGAGGAGAGCAATGTCTAGTATATCTGGTCTGTGTGTATGTACTCTTGGTATGAATGTCGGCTCTTCAGGGCCAGTTAGAAGTATGTTTTTTCTGTTAATATATGCTAGTAGTTTATTGCCCGCCTTGTTTGCAGCTACTCAATTCCAGAGGAAATGTTTCGCGTTCAAGTCCCCTGCTATTACTACTTTTTGGGCCATACGCAATAGTGTATCAATGTCGTCCGTGTCAATATCGCAGGGTGGATTATATGCCGCAATAAATGTAACTTCGGTATTAAGAAGCTTTACACTAACTGCGGTAGCTTCTATTCGGTTTAGTTGGGGAACAAACGCCTGGTGTTGTTGTACTGAATTTTGAATAACTACGGCTGTCCCTCCGCCTCTCCTATTTCTATCTGTTCGGTATACTGAGTATCCTGGGACTGAGAAGCGATCTACAGGTCCCAGGTGGGTTTCGTTAATTAGCGCTATTTGGATTGAATTCCTTTGGAGGAATTCCGTAAACTCCTTGAGCTTCCTTTTGAGGTTATTACAATTCCAGTATATGATATTTACGGTGGGTGTGTTACTCATAACAGGTGAACTGTGCGAGAATTCCCAGGAAATGTGTGACATGGTCAAAGAGGAAAAGTGGGTCGCTGTTGGTGTTTATTTGCCCCAGGAGCCACTTTGCGTGCTGGAGGAACGAGTTCCAGCCTAATTCCAGTTTTGGGTAGCCCAGCTTTGCGAGGAAGTCGGCTAGTGCAAGGCCATTTTCAAATGCATCGCGAGGGGTTTGGGACTTTGGGACCAAAAAGCTTGGTCCCTTTGTGTGTGTTGCCTGGTGTGTGGTTGTTTGTGTGGGAGCGGTTTTGTGTGTCTTTGTGGGTTGTTGTGTGTTGTGTTGTGTTGGGGAGTGTCGCTTTGTGGGTGCCATGACTTGGGCAGGAGCGACCTGCTTGGTCACTGCTGCAGAGGGGGCGGGGGCTGAGCGGGTTCTGCCTCTGCGGTCCTGAGTAAACCATTGCCCTTCTGCTGATGAGGGGCCAGCCTGGGGTAATTTTGACTGTTCATTCCTGGGTTTGGGGTTCCCTGGCTGTGCCCTTGGCCTTGCGCGTTCCAGTGCAGAGAGGTATTTGGGGCAACCGCGCCAAGTTGCTCCATGACCTTTCTGGCCACAGAGGGCGCACAGGCGTTCCTCTGTGGGCACTTTGCAGGTGTAGGAGGGGTGGGGGCCTGTACATTTGGCGCATACTTGTGAGGGGGCGTGACATTCTCTGTAGTAGTGCCATAGCTGCTGACAGCGTCGGCACTGTTTGGGCTCTGGAGCAGAGTGGTACTCTTCTACTCTGACTCTAAAGTGGACCAAGTATTTGAGGCCGAGTATCTTCCTATTTTCCTGGGTGTCCTCCATTTCCACTAGGAACATTGGGAGGGGGTGCCTATTTCTGCCTAGTGAGTGCATTTGCACTGCCCTAATGGCCTCAAAATTCTGTTGTGCCAGAGCTGATTTTATGTGTTCTCCGGTGAACGGGGCGCACAGACAAACCTAACTGTTCTAGCTTCTGGGTGTTGGAGGAGATAACACTGTGCGCCCTCATTCCTGAGGTGTTCCACCATATTATGGTAGTCACTCAGGCTGAACATTTTTAGAGCTAAGTCACCGGAGTGATTTGCGCGGTGTATTGTGTACTTGTGTGTAGATTTGTATTTTGTGTCAAATTTGTTGGTGATTGTGTGTATGTGTGTTGCCTGGCTTTTGTGGAGATACAAAGGCGCGAGATTGGCCCTATACTCCGTGTAGCTGTTTGTTTTGGGGGTGGGTGGCCTTGTGGTGACGTCAGCGTAGGTGTCCTGGATGGGTGATTGTACTGGAGGGGGTGGTGTAGGAAGCACGATTTCTGAGTCTGGTGTGTGTGGGTGTTTTTGTGTTGGTTGTGTTTGTGTCCTCTTCCAGTGTTTGTTGTGGCTTGTCTCCTGCGTCAGTGTTTTGTGTGTTTATTTTTGGTGTGTCTGTGATTGGTGTATTTTGTGTGCTTGAGATGTTCAGTGTGCTTGGTGTACTGGGTGTGTTTGGTGTGCTTGGTGTGTTTGTGGTTTGTTTTGGTGTGTCTGTGTTTTGTGTGCTTGTGCTAGGTGTGCTTGTGTTGTCAGTGTTTGTGTTTAGTGTTGGCATGTTTGTATCTGATGTGATTGGTGTGTTTGTTTGTGGTGGTGGTGGTGTAGTCTGTTTATGTGAGCGTGTGTGTGGTCTTTTTAGTGTTGTTGGGGTGGTGTGTTTGAGTGTTTTTGTTTTGGTGGTGATAAGTGTGGTGGCTCTGATCGGCTTATTTGGTTTGGAGAGAGACGAGGGAGAGAGAGTGAGAATTTTGCCTACTTTACCCATGTCCCCGATTACCTGGGGTTCCCTGAATGAGTGTGAAGTGTGAGTTTAGTTGTGTGTTTAAAAGAGGGACGGTCTTATTTATTTAGCCTGCTTCGGTCTTTAAAAAGACAGATAGCAGGTAGGTTACAACTAGCTCTAGCTCTTGTGAAGTGTCTCAAGGGCAGTTAGCTTAAGATTAACCTAGGAAGAGGAAGAGAGAATAGAGTAAAAGTCTAGTGGGGGGCCTAACCGGGGAGCTTAAAAACTAATAGAAAAGAGGAAAAATAGAGATAGTCGGAGAGAAAGAGGCAGCTAGCGAGTGCTAAAAAGCGTGGCTAGCAGAGGACCTGAACCGGTTAAGGCGCCTAGGTACCAGTCAGAGACTGTTGGCTGTGGTCGTGCTATCCCTCGTCTATCCTGCTTGTTTATAGTTACCTGTCTTGTAGCGTCGTTGCGGCTGCCGGCAAGTGGGAGTTGGAGCGGTGATCCCCGGGCGACTTTGAGCGCGAGTGGCGGCCTGCGCACTGCATTCTCTGAAGTTCGCTCGGATTCCCTGCTTCTCGCTTTACCAAAGCTTGGAGGGCTCTTCAAAGCAGCTGCAGACGATCTCGAAGTTCTCAAAGCCCAACTCTACATCCACAACAGCAACTACAGTGATTCCAGACCAAGTACTGACCCTCAAGAAAACACTGTGGCAGGTGACAAAAATAGCCTGAAACAGCAGGCCCAATCACAAATTGTCACCTGCTCATTGGCCAGGGCAATGCAAACCCCTCCCACCTAACATTGGGGAGCGAAAAGCCAACCATCATTTTTCATTCTGATGAAGGCCATGGAGTCTACAATGGCCGAAAGCTTAATGTTTTTAAACCTCACACGGCTGATCACCCATGAAGCCTTGATTAATAACGCTCGCCGTGAAAGCTTTAACTCTTACAATATACACATTACTTCATTTTAATAGGGTAGTGACATGGCATGGAGGAATTACCTCTGGAGCCACCCCTGGAATGCATTGCAGATGGTAAGTTTGTATATGACATTATGGTTCCTCCACCCTTTTATTTCTTGCTTTTAAGAAAGGAAAAAAGGAACATCTCAATGTATGTGTATGTTTACAGGACAGTGGAAATCAACAACACTGATGCAGAGGGTCGGCTGGTACTGTCTGATGGAGTAGCTTATGCACAGAAGGATTTAAAGGCTAATATTATTGTCGACATGGCAACACTTACAGGAGCTCAGGTATTTAGCTTCTTGGAATGAAGTATTTGTTACAGCTTCATTCTAAAAACAGAGATTCACATGTTTTGTTTCAACTAAGCTTAGAGGGAGTTCAGATGTGTACTTAAAAATTCATATATGTGTGTCCAAGGATAGGGAACCTTTTTAACTTATGAGTGCAATAGCAGATATAGTTTATAACTGTGCACAATACTAATGTAAGTTTAAACCAGGCAGTGGACACAGTTCTGACATCAACTGAACGTGGTGACGTGAAGATATAAAAATCTGGTGCAAGTGACCTCAGATCTTTTCATGAATGCTACAGTTAGATTATACAGTGTAACAAATTTGAATTTTCTGTTTTGCCGCGAGATGAAAGTAGGTGTAGGTAGCAATATATGTTCAGTCCTTAAAAAAAATGGCAAGTTTAAACATTCTTGGAAATGAATATATTACAGTAGATGAGAATAAAATACAGATCATATAATAAAATCATTTTTGTATTACAAAACTCCTCCCAAAAAACTGATAATGCTGAATAAAGCATACAACATACTCACAATTTAGAAACTTTTCCTAAAACTTTATTTTTGTGGATGAATGATGGAACTTCTTGTAGGAGCATCCAGTAGTAATCTGCAGGAGGTTAGGTGACCATTTTCCCTTATATCGCCTTTCCATGGCAGCTATATCTTAATGAAATCTCTCACCATGTTCATCATTCACATCTCCAAGATTAGGTGAAAAAAAATCTAAATGGGAATGAAGAAAATTGTAATTTCAGGGACATATTGCACCCCATAGCCTTGTAACAGTCCAGTATGTCTTCAGTTCCCTGTGATTCTCAGATGTAACATTTCCCAAGTAACTGTTGCATACATCTTTTAAGCCAAGCTGCTTTTTCAGTATCTGTCAAGAACATTTCAAAGGTAATATCTTTCATCAATTCACAAATCTGAGGCCCTGTGAAAACACCTTCTTTAATTTTTGCATTACTAATGGAAGGAAATTTACATATTAAATATTGAAAAACCCAACCATCTTTGTCCATTGCTTTGACAAAACTCTTCATAAAACCCAATTTCAGATGCAGCAGTGGTAATAGCACATTGTCTTTGTTAACAAGGGTGACACATTGCTTTTACCAGGATTGAAACTTTCTTTCAAAGGTCACTGTTTGGCTACATAATGGTCTTTCCTTGCCCTACTGTCCCAGTGGCACAAAAAACAAGCAATATTTTGTATGATCAGTTTGCATTTCTAGAAATTTAGCCACAAGTTTTCTATTTGTGATTTGAATAGCCAGTATATTTCAGAAGCAGTCTCATGTTATCATAGGTTTCCTTTAACTGAACTGAATGTGCCACTGCTATGGAAGGTTTCTTGTTTTCATTGTGTAAGAGACTGCTTTTTGAGGAATTTATGAAGAGGTGTCCTTCTTCTCTATTATGAACCATCCCAAATTCTTTAAGCAACCCATCTATGCCATTACAATATACCAAAATCTGTCATTGAGAAAAAAGTGAACAGACCAATCTGTTTATGGAATGATATGTTGGTGTTTGGCTGTAGCAAGGTTTTTCTTGAAGACGAGATCCAAGTAACTCTGCTTGTGTTTTTGAAAAATTTAGATCTCTTATAAGATCATTCAATTCTGCCTATGATAATGGCTGTGGTAGTAGATGTGATGTGGATGATATGTAATTGTGATCTTTGTGACCTTCATGATCTGTTGGAATGTCGCTATCAATGTCTGCCTCATCTTCCAGCATCCATTACGTTGGTGGTTTTGGAACTGGGAGAGAATCAGAATTCGAAACTAGACACATTGCAGATTCCGAGTTTAGATAAGAAACTGTGTATTTTGCTTTACCTAAAATTCCTGTTACTTTGTTAAACAAAGGTATGATCTATAATGTGATCTGTAGGTTCCCTGCACACCTGTGTTGTTGTTGTAGTGTTTAACGCCCACTTTTACTACTACGGCACCGCAGGCGGTGACACTGATGACACATGGAATGAAGATGGAGCACCGGTGGAATGAGATGGCGGGGGAAACCGGAGCACCCGGAGAAAACCCGCCCTGACGCCACTTCATCCACCACGAATACCACATGCGGGTCCCTGGGATCGAACCCGGGCTGCCTAGGTGGTAGGCAAGCATGCTAACCGCTCAGCCACGGCGCCGCCTGCACACCTGTGGCATGGCAAATGGCATAGTAGGGCAAGTTTCATATAACCGGCCTCTTAAATAGCAGGAGGAATGCAAGCAATAGTTTTGTGGTGTCCAGTACTTATCCTCATCTACCTTTGTATCAAAATACAACTTATAACCCTTTTTGACAAGCAGAGAAATGAGATACCTTTGAGACTTTATTGTAAACTCACCACATACATAACAGAAAGCATTCTGTGAATTAATACATTTCTTAGACATTGCTGAGCAGGAAAACCTCTTGAACATGCTCTAACAATATTATTCACCTTAGTATATTCACACGCACTTCAGAAATACACTGAATTATCTCACTAGCTACTGACTGATGCAACTGCAACTCTGCTTTACCTGCACCAAACTTCTATACCCCCTTCTTTATGCAGTGGCGATAAACAGAATGTGATAAGTGCTATGACCGCAAAAATCATGGAGTCTTGCGTAGATAAAATTGCATCTCCAGAGAAGAGTTTAGGGGATAGCAGAAAATGGTTTTCACTATTGTAATCAGTGCACTGAGCTACATAGGAATCACATATTTTTGTTACATGGCAAATTTCATTGTTGCACTGTATTGGAACGATAATTTCTTGTAGGAACTGGGGCTGGTGGTTCCACAACATTCACGACGACTGTTTACATGTTGGTCCATTTGCCCCGTGTAATTACCATTTTGTAGCTATGAGACTCTTGGTGCTTTTCATCGAAGTTCTCGATGTACCTCAGGGCGTGGTACGGGCCTACGTCTTACGAAGAAGATTAAATTTCCTTTTATCTTTTAAATATACTTATTTAATGTTCCTTCAAGTCACAAACAACAATACAACTTTTCAGGATTGGCGTCCTTTTTCACAAGCCCTGCGGGGTTCACACAACCCGAACATGGACTGCGTGATTTTGCTTGGAACGTTTATTCGTAATCTTCTTCTATTTGTCGATGCAGCCTTACTAATTGTATATCAGTTCTCTGCATTTTCACTCCTGTTGACTTTTAAGACGCAATGTTCTTCCAATAAACACTATGTCGATCACTTTTACAATTGTTTGCGGACTATGCGATTTTCGCATGACGCCAATCCCAACAATACATGAACAAGAACAAGCTAAGACAATTGAAAATCTCTATCATTGCCCACTAGGACAATGATTCACAATTCTAGGGGGCTTTTTCTGCCACCACTATGAACACAAATTTTAACTATTTTCGGAGGCTTCTTCTAAAAATATCGCCTCAAATGCCTCTCATCAGAATGTATGTAATTTCTAACAAATACAAAATAAATGTAACAAGCACAAAACAAAACAGTACCTATATTACATACATTCTGATGAATGCCTCTCGACAATTTAAATTACAAACAAGTTAACAATCATAACATTAATACAAACACACAAACATCTATATACATTGTCACAATATCTGGTTTTTTTTTTTTTTAACTTTGTGGTTCCCATACTGTAACCTCTTGATGGAATTACTATCTGTCTGGTCATCCTCAACATTATGTCTGTATGCCTCGCCTCTCGTATTTTTCCTTTGCGAGTGCCGTACATTTTTGTTATTTTGAGTTCCTAACCTTATTCTCTCATGTTGGTATTGCTCGTTGTCACTATCTTCCTCATCAAAAGATGATTGGGTTAAGCCACGTAACAGGTAATTCATATTGTAAGGGTGACCTTGATTTGCTATGTGATAGATTTTAGTCAAAACATTTCCATGGAGGTTAACAATGTTACTACCATTGTCAGGTAAGTCAGTCTCAGACACATTCCTATCTACATTTACATTTTGACTTTGGTTAACATTATTGGCCTGCAATGCAATTACAACCTGGGTTAACTTCCCAGTATTTTCTTTTTCTTTTTCTAAATTATCTTGCAATTCCTGCATGTTAATCTTTGCTTCCCCACTGAACTTATTGAACTCCTCACGTTGTAATTGCATTTCAGTACCCATAGTTTTCACAACACTGCTTGGGTTACTAATTTCTACAGCAAGATTACCCTGAGCTAATTTATTTTCATTATGAAATGTCTTGGAATTTTCTGCTATTGCATCTATCTCATGCTTCATTTTATCCTCTAACATTTCTAAATCTACTCTTTGTTTATCCAATTTCTCATCCTGCAGTTTCTTAAACTCATCTAACTCTTTAACCATTTCAGTCTGCATGTCTTTCACTACTCTTTCTTGCCCTAACTTGATTTCATTCACTAGTTCCTCTAACTTAATTATATCATTTTTGCTAGATCCAATTTCTGCCCTTAATTCTAAAGCCAATATTTTTAGTTCTTCTTTACATTCCTTCCTACCCAGTTCAATTCTCTCAGTCACTGTAACTAAACTACTATCCATTTTGTTATTTAATTCCAACTTTATTTCATTTAAACTACTCTCATTACTATCCAATTTATTTTCTAAGTCTGACTTTGTACTGTCCAATTTGTTATTTAATTCCACTATCTTATTTTCTAATCTAATCTCATTACTATCCAATCTATTATTTAATTCTGACTTCGTACTGTCCATCTTCTGAGATAACTCCATCTGTTTAGAGAATAATTGCTGCAAGAGTTCTTTTAATCCTAACTCTGTCTCACAAACCTTTACCACAGATTCTTCACTTTTCTCTCCCTCTTTACTACCACTTAACTCTTTAACATTCTCCATTTTTTTTACTAATTTCCTATTTCTCAGTATCATTTAAACTATTGTCCAAAATTAATTAAGTTTTTTTTTTAATTTTACATATAATTAGAACGGTCTTACTTGTCAAATATTTCACTTCACTAATTTCTCCTCTCTTCTAGCGACCTTCGCTGTCCTTGGGTTTCCTCGTTTCTTCTTCTTTTACCTCGCGTTGACCCAATTCGAGCCTAGCGTTGAGGCGCCATTTGGAACGATAATTTCTTGTAGGAACTGGGGCTGGTGGTTCCACAACATTCACGATGACTGTTTACATGTTGGTCCATTTGCCCCGCGTAATTACCATTTTGTAGCTATGAGACTCTTGGTGCTTTTCATCGAAGTTCTCGATGTACCTCAGGGCGTGGTACGGGCCTACGTCTTACGAAGAAGATTAAATTTCCTTTTATCTTTTAAATATACTTATTTAATGTTCCTTCAAGTCACAAACAACAATACAACTTTTCAGGATTGGCGTCCTTTTTCACAAGCCCTGCGGGGTTCACACAACCCGAACACGGACTGCGTGATTTTGCTTGGAACATTTATTCGTAATCTTCTTCTATTTGTCGATGCAGCCTTACTAATTGTATATCAGTTCTCTGCATTTTCACTCCTTTTGACTTTTAAGACGCAATGTTCTTCCAATAAACACTATGTCGATCACTTTTACAATTGTTCGCGGACTATGCGATTTTCGCATGACGCCAATCCCAACAATACATGAACAAGAACAAGCTAAGACAATTGAAAATCTCTATCATTGCCCACTAGGACAATGATTCACAATTCTAGGGGGCTTTTTCTGCCACCACTATGAACACAAATTTTAACTATTTTCGGAGGCTTCTTCTAAAAATATTGCCTCAGTATTATCAAGACACTGAGTGAATGACTCAAGTAGATGATTATTAATGTTAACTGAGAATTTCGTCACATTTGGAAAATGCATGAAACTACAGTCCTGGAATTGATTTTTACATATCTTCAATTTCATTTTCATTGCATAAATTTTAGAAAAAAGACATACAGTTAATTGGCCTTTTCCCTGCAAAGAAGTGCTGAGAGCATTCAAATGACTCGTCAGTAACAAATGTCAGGTTAACAATCCACTGAGGGCCAGAAAGCTTAGGAACAGATCCTCCTTTCATAGCTATAACAAATTTTACCTGGCCAAACAAAAGGAGGAAATGTTCAAGGATTTTACCCCTACTTAGCCATTTTACCTTACAAAAATAGGGCATATCATTGAAATCAGATTCCAATGATACCATTAACTCTCTAACCTGTCTGAGTTTCAATCCTGAAAATTGTATGAAATTTATGGTTCTAACAACGTTCATAACCATGTCAAATTGAACAGTCTTGGTACAAAATGCCTCGTAATGAATTGTACAATGCACTGAGTGAAATGTCCGTTTTGGGCTCAATTTTGATTTTAGAAGTCCCATGAATCTCCACATTAAAGCTGGTTCCACATTACAGTGTCGATGGAAACCAGCATATCCCAGGGAGGTTCATATTGTCAAGTGCAGGGCTGGGCAGCTGGTGCTCAAGAGTGCAGATTGCTCACGATGAAATCAGGACTAATAGCTATATGTTTAGCAGGTAAAAGAAATGAAGGCTGCTCAAGGTATAGTATGAGTCCCCCAGCCCTGGCGAAGAACATGTTCAACAGCATGAAATATATCTTCGCCAGTACATGTATCTTTCATGGGAATTAAATCTAGAAGCTCTTTTGTAATATTTAGATCTATTTCCACTCCTCGGAAGAAAATACCCAATCATGCTGTATCAACTACGTTAGTACTTTTATCAAGATGCAGAGAATATGCAATAAATTGTTGCCCTCTCAATGTTAGTCGTTGTTCACCATCTGCACTAAGGTCTCCTATGCTGTGTGCAATTGTATGGCGAGATAGACAAATTGCATTAAATTGTGATTTCCTTAGAGGACATGTGGATTCACTAGCAGTATCTTGGCACTCTTTCACAAATGCTCCAGTGGAGAATGGTTAAAGAACCTGAGCAATTAAATGAGCAATTTTAAAGCTCGCCCTCACTGTGCCTCGTTTGTAGCTTCAGCTTGCTAGAAATCCAAAGTTTTGGCTAAATAAAATTATATCCTAAACTCTCATAATATTAATAATTGATATCAAGTATATTGAAATAAAAGAGCTTAGCTTATTGTTGACAGTTTCTTTTAAATTTGCTATTAGTTCTGAATACTATTTTACATATCAGCTTGTTTTTAAATATGGTGTCGCTCAACATATTTTTTTGCATTACAGAATGTCCACACACTAAACATTTAGCACATTTTCCAACTTGTGCAAAAAGTCAGTCCTTCCCACTGGGATTCTGTCACACATTATTTGTGCTAGAACTTGGTCTTTTCTCCACCATATCCATATTCATAGCACACGCCATCTCTGCAGCTAGACAACCGGTTTGTGCACCCAGCCAGGACTGATAACATGCAACTACTCCACCCACCTGTGTACTCTACCAGGCACTCAGTAGAGGAAATAATACCCGGTGTGAGCATGCCTGGTTTAAACCAGATTTTGTAAGATACATAAAAATGTCTCAACCAGTGGCAAGGCATGACTTTTAAAGTGAGGGAAGCTCCAAGTAATAATTCTCATTCAAATAAGAAAATAATGAATGCCATATATCTGTGTATGTGCACATGCATGCATGTATAAACACTTATATTTTCTTAATCTCAGTAAAAGAAGAAATAAATTATTGAAATTCTTACAGCTAGATAAGATAATGAATAATATATTTTCAAAAGTAAGAGTAAATTAAATTATTATTTATTTATGCCAACAAACTTACTGTTGGTGTTTTTAAACACACAAGCCGTGTGTGGGCAAAGTTTAAGAGGTAGTATGTCACAATAGCTCAGTGAGCTCAGTGAGCTCAGTGAGCTCAATAGAGCGTCTGCCCGGCAAGCGGAAGGTCTGTGGTTCAAATCCCAGTTGTGGCATTGAATTTTTAAGTTCCAGTTCTACCTAGTAAATTAAATGTTGTACCCCATTTTTTGTACATCAGATTGATCCATCTAGTTTTCCTCCCAAAGATATCAATCACATCATCATAGAAGGTTGGGCTTTGCCGCAAAGTTGCAAGCAAGGACTTTTCAATGCTGAGAAGAGCTAGCGAAGAAAGTCTCTCCTAACCTTGAAGATAAGATTTTATCCTCTTCATTGCTGAGAATGACCTCTCAGCAGATGAACTAGATACTGGGATGGTAATTATTAAAATGACAAGTTTATGTAGGTCTGGAAACACAGACACTAATGCCATTTCTGTCAAGTACAGTGTAATTTCCGATGGTGTCCTTGTACATTTCAATGTCTGAATAACACACCCAATTCACTTTTCAAAATTGCAAAATTAAAGAATTTGCCAAGGCTCTGCTGTAATTTCCAAAAATAATCTATTATATGAAGTTGATACATTTTCCCCTGGTGTACTCTTGAGTCTTTTATTAGGGCCAGGCATACCACAGACGTCATATGCCAGATAGATTCAAAATCATATCCGAGTTTCATAAGATGTATTGAAAACTTATCAACTTGTTTACAGCAAAACTCAATATCAAAAGCCTTCTTTTGGAGTACTTGAAACAATGTCAGCCTCAGGAAATATACAATAGAACACATGAATAAAAAAGTTGAAATCAAACGCATGTAATGTTGAAAGAAGACCTCGAGCACCATATACTTTTACTGATCCCAACTATCTGCATATTTGGTCATTGAATTTAGTAAGTTTTCTAGATCCTGTTTCTATTCTATTCCAGTTTGTAATTGCCTTTTACTATGATTCTGTCATGTTGGGACCTAATGTTGGAAATCTCTTTGTTTATCTCACAGTCAAATGCTGCCATTCGCTTCATAGATTTATAAAAGAAAATGCCAAAACCAGAAAGTAAAGTAAAAAAATATTTTGCACTGCTTAATGAAGCTCACAGCTTTGGACAAAACTAAATTCAGTCTATGTGCACAACAATGCTCAAATACAGCATGTGGGCATGTTTTTCTTACTCTCATCTGTAGACCACTGTGTTCCCCAACATTACATATGTCTGTGACACTAATTTTTTTCATAATTAAATTCTTTTAAGATATGATATACATGATGTGCCAAAGAAATTGTTATTTTATCGACACTGACATCTCTGAAACACAAAAATCTTTCTTCAATACTTCGGTTTTTGTCACATACCTAAATATAACAACTACTTATGGTTTCATTGTAATATCTGTTGCCTCATCCACAATAATTCCATCAAAAGCAGCCTCAGAAATTTCCTTCTTCATTTCGTCATCAGTTCCGAAACAGAATAAATATCATTTTGTATGTCACTGGAATTTGACAAGTGATGATATAAGTCTATATCAGAAGCTCATATTCCTTCAACATTTCAATATAATTACCTCTGTTCAAAGAGCTTTCGGACTCGTCATGTCCTCGAAATGCAAGTTCCTGCTTTCACTTTATCATTTGCGAAAGAATTTTCCTGTTGCTTTTTACCTCATCATTGTGCTTCTGTATTGTGAGCCAGAATTGTTCGCTTAAACATGACTCAATCCATGTATTTCCGATCTGCATAATAATGTGATTTTGCATTCCTTGAAGTCTTTTTTGAGCTTTGTGTAAATTATTAAAGCCGTCAAAACCTGCATAACTCCAAGTGCTTTTTCTTGCAAAAATAAAGATGGCCAACACAACAATTTTCGCAATCTATGACACCCACATAACCATGGAATTGTGTAATACATATTTTCATTAAAGTGGCACATAAATGTTGTATTACCTTTGCTTTGTGTGCCAATATTAAGGTTTTTTGACTTGTCACTTTTAATTATATTTAGTTTTTCCTCACAACTGAAAGAACTAAAGCTACTCACTCTTCAGTACTCCTTCTATTGCACAGTCACACTTAGGCCCTTCTTGCACTGCAAGACTGCTCACACTACAAGCAGACATTCCAATAATTCCTAGAGCTGGCCAACATTGCGTGAATTGTTATCCTAAAATGGAGGAAGTATGCAGTTCACACACTTTTGCTAATACGAGGGGCATCTCAAAAGTAAGTTGCACTATTTTTTTAAAAAATAACTAAAACATTTAAATATTTTAAAAAGGGTATATTTTGAAAGCTACATTTAGTACCTATTTTACCACATAATTTCCTTGAACCTTAATACATTTTTGATACCCTGGTAGCAGTTTTTTTTACCCAATGTCAAACCACTCTCCCGCCAAACTGGATAGCCATCTTTCCACTTCTTGTTTCAGTTCCTCGTCATTTACAAAGCACCTTCCCTCAAGATGTTGCTGCAGCTCCGGAAAAAGATGGTAATCACTCGGATCAAGGTCAGGTGAATAAGGTGGATGACTGAAAACATCTTATCGAAACTGCTCAAACAGGGCTTGAGTTTCACGAGCGGCATGTGGGTGAGCGTTATCGTGGAATAGAAAAACTGTTTTGCTCAACTTTTCCCTCCTTTTGTTTTGTATGACTCTTCTGAGTTTTCTCAGCAGCTCACAATAGCGAGCAGCTGTCATCGTGGTCCCACGGGGCAGGTAATCGATTAACAGTACTCCCTTCGAATCCCAGAATATCGTTGCCATGACCTTGCCAGCTGACGCAACAGCTTTTGCCTTTTTTGGTGTTGCCTCATCCTTTTGTTTCGACATCATACTCTGTCTTTCCGATTCCGGTGTCCATTGATGGATCCATGTTTCATCCTCGGTCACTATTCTGTCTAATAAACCATCTCCCTCATGCTCAAAAAATTGCAATAATTGCAATGCGGCGTCAACTCTCTGCTCCTTGTGTTCTGAAAGCACACGAGGAACCCATCTTGCACACACTTTTGATAGACATATATCCTCGGAAATAACCCTGTGAAGTGATGTACAGCTTATTTCAATATAAGGAGGAAGTTCAAACAAAACTGCATCAAGTGTAAGGTGCTGGTTGGTGTTCATGACTGCTTGAACCTCGTCAACAATATATCCAGAGCACGGGAAATGGAGGGTCGGCCACTTCGTTGCTCATTGTGTAATGTTGTTCTCCCTTCAATGAATGATTGGTGCCAACAAGAAACCATTTGTCTTGACATAACGTCTTTTCCATAAACACTGCACAACTCGCGATAAATTTCAGTCGCACATTTATTTTTTCCCATCAGAAGACCGATTACAGTACGAACTTCGCAATCGGTGGTAGGAATGAGTGGAGTTTCCATTGTTACTGCCGTTTTAATGTCCAAGCAATAAACTTATTTGCTTAGGAATTTTAATATGCTGCTACTACACCCATACCTATATTCCCTGGGACTTTCACACTTTTCCCACATACCGCACAGATTTAAAAGTATAGTGCAACTTACTTTTGAGACGCCCCTCGTAACATACAATTTTACAAGAAATCCCTATTTGTTACTCCTAAATACTAATCTATGCAAAATACTTTTGCTAATGCTATTGAAATATACTTACAGCTGTATTTAGAAGAGCCACATAAAATAAAATAAACTTTTCTTTGTACACTGCAGAGATTTCATGTGACGAAATCTTACAGTGCTTCCTAACTATCAACCAGTCGCGATTGCTTCCAGAAACCTATGAAGTATTTAAGATTACGAATGCACAGATTAAAAAATATTCAGGTATTGAATGAGCTCGTGGCACTGGTCACTCGAGCTTATGCAGCTGTCTGCAGCGCAGCATATGTTTGCTAATAAATCTTGAAAATGTATCCAGAGAAAACAAAATATTGTTTTGAATGAATTTAATTTTTCTTCTTCTCCTGAAATTCTTGTGGAAGCAGCACTTCTGTCGCTTCATTGCACACTTCACGACTTGTATCAACTATAGCAACCCATGCAAAAATTAGTAATGTAAAGGTTTAATTTTCAGTATAATAGCCTAAAATGTATTAAACCACTGCTGTGCTGCCTTAGATTCTGGTGTTTTAGATGCCATTACAATGAAATGTTCAAAATTTAAATCAGAGTTGAATAATTCATAGCTGGGAATCCTGGAGATCCGTCTTCTCATGTTAATATTCTGTTACGAACTGTCATGATAAAGACACCCAAACATACAGTGTATTCCTCTCTTTTGATCCATATAGCCTGGGCTATCTTCAAGGGAGTTGCATTAAACCTCAGATATTTTTACCCTAAAGGTGAGTTGTGAATATTCTTTCAGATTGGCTCAGTGGAAGAACATAGCCAGTATTACTGACATAAAAGAGCTCACAATAAATTTGTGAATAAATTTTGAAACTGTTGAAAAACAAATAGCTGTGCATGCTAAAACTAAATGCACTGGGCTGCAGTGAATATAATTGATTCAGATGTGACAGGATGCATTGCTGCTCCTAGAAGAAATTCTAGTAGTGCAGCCTATACCTATTTGAGCATTTTATATTAATTTTGTTTGTCAAATAAATGCTTGCATCATACAATCTGATTACCTCAATTTTGTTAAGTCCTTATGCAGTGTAACAGCTCACGATGAAAATGTGCCTTTTGGAACAACTTAGATTGCTTAGCATATATACAACTATATCACTGAATAGTGATGGCCAGCTGATTAAGGCACAATGGCACCCAACGTGGGGCTCAAATAGGATCAGTGTAAGAAGAAAATACCAGAACAAGAGAGAAGAAAGAAGGAACAAAAGGAGACAGGAGAGAAAAACCAGAAATATAAGAGGAAAGCCTAAGTCAGAAGAGGAAAGCGAGACGAGATAGAAGAAAATTGTGAGGTTCAGCATTTAACAAGTAAGACCGTTATAATTTAAAAAAAAAAAATAGCTGAACTTCGTGTAGCAAACATTTGATGTTACTGAGAAATACGAAAGTAGTAGGAAAAATAGAGAATATTAAAGAATCAGGTGATAGCAAAGAGGGAGAAAAGAGAGAGAAAGTAGTGAAGAAAAGTAGAGAAACAGAAAGGGGCAAAGAAAGTGAGTCAGGATGGAAAGAAGTCATACAGCAGTTAGCTAATAATTTTGTAAATTTATCACAACAGATGGGTACAGTTTAAAATATGATACGAAATTAATGGAAGTTACTGTAACAGAGAAAATAGATTCAAGTAGGAAAGATTGTAGGGAAGACATAAAAATATTAAGAACAGAAATGGAATCAAATGTAAATACGTTCACAAACATAATTGAAGCACTGGAATGAAAGTAAAAATGATGTAATTAGGTTAGGAGAACTAGTGAGTGAAATCAAGTTAGGGCAAGGAAAGGTAATAAAAGAAATAAGAACAGAGGTAATTAAAGAATTAGACGAGTTTAGAAGGCAGCAGGATGAAAAGTTGGAGAAACAAAAAGTAGATATGGAAAAGTTAGGAGATAAAATGATGCATGAAATATAAGTTAAATAGGACAGAAATACATAGCCGTTGTAATGGTAGAAAATTCAAAGAAAACACATGAGGAAACTAGGTTAGTGCAGGATAATTTTACTGGAGAAGTTAGTAGTCTAAGTGATGTTGTTATGGTAATGAACACTGAGATGCAATTACGTGAGAAACTTAGTAAATTCAGTGGTGAAGCAAACATTAAAATGAAAGAAATGCAGGAGAGTTTTGGAAAAGAGATTACAGGGAAATTGACCCAAGTTGTAATTGCAATGCAGACAAATAAAGTGACAATCAATATGTAAATAAATACAAGAATGTGACAAACACTGACTTACTCGACAATAGTAGCAATATTATTGATTGTTAGGAGAGTGACCTTGCTGAGCCCTCACACACACACACATAATCAAAATCACACTTATCACACAAACTACATATTTCATGACTTAACCCCTTCATTTGATGAGGAATCCGGCAACAATAAAAAAATGTTTCTTTCGGAACTTGAAGATTACTTCAGAATAGAGGATTCCAAATGAGTTAAGAATGGATTACTTAACATTGTTTGAAGAAAAATTCTTCGGAAAATGCTTCAGAGTGGTTAAGATTAACCCTAGTGTCTCACAAGACATACAGCATGTTTAGGAACTTATGAATAAGTAGATTTTGGGGTCGTGGATATCAGAACAAAATTAAAGTTAAATTAGGAACAGGACGTTACAAAGCCAAGCGTGGGATTTCAATGGCTGAATACTTTTTAAACTAAGCAAAATTACTAGAACCTCAGATAAGTGAGCAAGAGGTTATAAATACACTAATACATCACTATCCTCAACATATTAGAAATAATCTAGTTGTAGCAAAACCTATAAATTTATCTGATATGATTGAATTATTGCCAGAATTTGCGGCATACAATAGCTACCAAGAGATAAATTCAAATCCCCGTCATGAAAATGGTCCAGATGCAGAAAATGCAGAAAATAACCATCAAAGATCACCACAAGAACATCACAAAAGCAACAAAGTACAACACTCACATCAAAATCACATGAGAGGCGAGGCACCCAGAGATAACAGCAGAGGTTACGTAATGAATATGCATTTTGGAACAAGATCTCATTATAGAAGTACCATACCATAGAACCGACAAATTCATGATATGATCGACAAAGAGATGATTACTGTGCTAACTTCACAAGGGGGTATGCTCCAATCAGTTGAACCATTTAAGTTTCTACAGAGATTATACTCAAAGAGGCAACAGGAATTCGGATAGAAGAAATTCTGACACACACAGTTTTCCTACACACCCAACCCCAACTCCTAGAGTCATTGGAGGAAACCATGAACGTGAAGCTGACAATAATTTCACAAGAGTGTAAAACCAAGAAATTAACATTGGTGCCAATCCTGTGATGAGTACCAATCCAAACAATGAAAATCCGGAAAACTAATTCCCAAATCATTTTAAGCTCTGGAAGATGATTTGGTGATGCAGGCACAGGGCAGAAACATTGGCAAATTAATAAGTGATCAAGAGATTACTCCATTTCAGTCTAAAAAGGAACTAATTAACCCACCTCAAATAGTATTGAAAGTGTGTGACCACAGTTATACAGTGTTAGTAGACACCGAGTCTAGCACGTCAGTAATTTCAGAACAACTTTTTCAAGAACTATTGACTCTCCATCGAATTGAGTATTTGAACGTTAGTAATGTATATGGTAGCATGGCTATAGGGGAGAAGATAGGGTTAAATATCAGGCATTAATAAAAACATGCGTAGATGATTGGGAATTTGACTTCATTGCATTGGTAATACAGCATTGGTGAGAGAATCATTTGACTTACTTTATAACTGGAAAACAATAATAAATTTTGAATTGCACAAGTTGAGGGTTAAAGAAGGAAAAAATGTAAGAATAAAATTGTTAGAAGATATATTGGAAGCAGGGAGAAATCACAATGAAATATATAGAGTGTAAATGATAAAATCGCACAAATTTTACTGGTGATAGACGGTTCATAGGCAATCAATTTGAGATAGGCACCAATGGTCTAGGATTATAAATCACAGAACTGTGCCTTAAAATTGTTTGAGGATATGCACGCCACTGATCATGTCCACTGCAGCTGTAACACATGATGAGAAAACAAGCGGGTGAATTTCGTAGCCTGTCTATTTAGCACAATGGGTATGGTACCAGGACGCAAAGGTACACACGTATTAAAAGTGCAGGTTCAAATACCCATAGCCCCGTATTTTTTAATGTTTTTTTTCTCTTTCTTTCTTCATAAGCGCATGCTTAATCTAATTTGAGTTACAGGAAACATTTGTATCGTGTTGTAATTTTTTGTTTAACTAATGTTTCAACTTTTTGTCCCAAGTTTGTTTAACTATTATTTACTCTTGCATGAGCTAAATATTAGGTGCACACTGAGAATTTCGTTTTCACTTAGATGAGATAGTTCAGGCTTAACTAGCAGCTTAAAAACAAGTAAATAATTGATAAGCACTTGAAAGAGCTACATGCGAATGAATTATTATAAACATAAGTTGAATTAATATTAACATTAAAATAGGTAGATACAAACAGAACAAAGGTAAGGAAATAAATGAGTAAGTGCAGGTTTCACATCTTGGTACCTTAATTAAATCTGATAATAAATTGAGCAATACAAAAAGAGAAAGATACAGGCAGGGAATGAGATTATTATGCAAATAAAAATATTTTCTCTAATGGAATAATAACCAGAAATAATAAACTCAAAGTTTGTAAAACAATAAGGCCAGTAGTAACCTATGGCTCTGAGGTTTGGTCTACCACAATGAATGATGAAAAGGCTTTGCAATCTTTCGAGAGAAGAATACTCAGACAAATGTTTGGACCTGTACATTGTGGTGCACAGAATTGGAGAGTGAGAAACAATCAGGAAATAAATCATTTAACCCTTCCCGAGCGGACATGTTTTATGGCTCTGAGCGGAAGGCAATTTTGCTAAAGTATGAAACTCTATTAAATACAGTTGAAACTATATAAAAATGCTCAAATGTTCTAAAACACATAGTATACCTTGCTTTTTGTTGAATTGAATCGTAATTATCCTCCAGGAGTGAAGTTTTGTTAATCTGCGTAAAAATGTTGTTACAAAAACGGCATAAGTAGCACTTCTCCATTTTGTACAGCGTAGTTGGTACATATAGGTATTCACAAATAAATCAGCAGTGCTTCAGGAACTAAATAGTGTCACATTATGATATTTAATACTTCCATTTGTAATAATAACAGTAATGATGATAAACTATAAAGGTTTTGATAGAAATGTGCAGTTACACCTAGCTAGGGCAGGGTATCTAAAATGTGCATATGATTTTCATAGTGACTTGTTTATCTCAATACTATTGAGATAATACTATCTCAGTGCTTTTATATCGGCAATTTCTGGGAGATTCCAAGAAGCAATCCTGGATTTATTTGTTGGTGGTGTCGCCTGTTTTTTTTTTTATATGTTTCCGTGAATACAAGTCTCCTCAGTAATTATTTTCACAATTTCGTCATCAAAAAAATTCTACTGGAAGCGTATTCTTATCAAAATGAGAAGGAAGTATTTGTCCCTGCTGGATATTGTGCACTGGGATACTAGATGTAGGGCCAGGGTCAAAATTACTCACCTCTACCCAGCTAGGAGTAGAGCTGTCTGCAGCATCACTTATGTCACTCTCGCTCTCACTTGCACTTACACACGAATTCTGGCAATATCACTCTCATCATCACTGAGCACAAAATTCAATAACTCACTATCACTTTTGTTCAACAATTCTACAATTTCTTGCTCTGTCAACCCTTTCTTTCCCGCCATTCTCTCAAAAAAACGAACAAAACTCTCGCTAACTAGATGCAATCACCTCACTGTTTATTCCTACACTACTGAAAACTACGACAGAAATTATTAAATATGGAAAATTGCTGATGAAATGACCACAAACATCTGAAAGAACATTTTCTGCCATCTATTGGCAGTATATATGAATTATTTGAGCGAGAGGAGCCGATCACAATAGCTCTATGACTCCAAACCCATATATGGGTTTTTGCTCGTCAGGGTCCGGACAGGTCACTCATATATGGGTTTTCGCTTGCAAAGGGTTAATACACGGTCAAGATATTGTTAGATTTATGAAATCCCAGAGACTTAGATAGTTGGGACACCTGGAGAAAATGGAGGATGAGTGGAATCCAAAGAAAATGTGAAAGGGGAAAATATTTTCATAAAGAAAGGAAGGTAGAACAAGGTGGATGGATTGTGTGTTGGAAGATCTTGCTGCAATGGGAGTAAGAGCCTGGAGAAGAAAGGCGCATTACAGAGGGAGAGTGGAAGAAAATAGTAGGGAAGGTCAAGGCCCAATCAGGCTGTAGAGCCATAAAAGAAGGAGGTGCAGATTTCAAAGGAACTGCTCAAAATGGTGACCTCTAACATCAATGTATAGGCAACATCGGCGCAGAAATGACTTATGAACCCTGTTGAGTATTCCTGGTGCATTGCGAATCTCAACACTAGCTGCAATAATGTGGGCAACCAGCACCTACTCAGAATAAATTAATGATGAATACACCATAGTCTGAAGATGACCATAGAAAAAGAAATCCATGGGATTCAGATCCGACGAACGAGGTGGCCAAGGCATGGTAGGACTGCCTCTTCCAATCCAACGATTGGGGAAGACTCGATTTAGATGCTCCTGTACGCTTATAGCATAATATGCAGGAGCTCTGTCATACTGGAAATGCAGTTGAGCGCAAACATCAAGTGGCACTTCTTCCAAAAGGGCTGGCAGTATATCCTTCAGAAATATTTTATAATATTATGTTGCCATGCAGTCGAGGAGGAAGGTATGGCCCAATGACATGATCAGAAACAATGCCAGCCAATATGTTCACCATAAACTGCTGTTGCTGGCTCTTCTGAACAGTGGCATGGACATTTTCGTATGCCCATATGTGACTATTCTTGTAGTTTAGAATCAGACCATCCCTGGTAAGCGTGGCTTCATCGGTGAACAACGCCACTGAAAATAGTTCCAGTGGCTGCCTTAAGGCCCATTCGCAAAAGTGCCAGCTTAACTCACAATCCTCCAGAGTTAAGGCTTGCACCTTTTGCAGACGGAATGGGTAGAGCTGCTCCTCATGCAAGATTTGCCATACACTTGTGTGGTTGACACCCATTGTATGTGCAATAGCACGGGTGCTGGTTGACTGTTCCTGTTCCAGTAAATGCAGTATGTTTTCTTCAGACTCTGGAGTGCAATGGGTGTGTCTTGCACTGCAATCTGCTTTATTTGGCACCAGAGAACCCTGTTCTCACAAATACTGATCTGCAGATTTGAAAGTAGTTCAGTGGTTAATGACTTGAAGCTTTCCCGGCGTTGATTATTGATGATAGTTTCTCGGGCTAACAGCCAGGTCAGATTAGGGTAACTACCCAAGCTTTCAGCGACTAACTCTGCCGCCATCCTCAGGGGAACTGAATCTAGGCTACTGATGTTGCGATATTTATACCTAGAGCGCGGCCGATAAGAACCGCCCACTTTTTTACCATTGGCCGAACTCCGGCCGATGGAGGCACGTGCGGAACCAATCAGGTGATTGCCGATGCTTCTCTGCACTGTGGAGGAGAGATATGCTGAATGACTGGTGTCCATGCTTTGCTGATTTGAAGGCCTTCATCCCTGTTGAAGTTGTTTTTATTCGCTTTAATGTATAGAGCTTCTTTAATCACCCTATCGTAGTTACCTAGGTACTACGATAGGGTGATTAAAGAAGCTCTATACATATACATATACATATACATATACATTAGCTTTAATGTATAGAGCTTCTTTAATCACCCTATCGTAGTTACCTAGGTACTACGATAGGGTGATTAAAGAAGCTCTATACATTAAAGCGAATAAAAACAACTTCAACAGGGATGAAGGCCTTCAAATCAGCAAAGCATGGACACCAGTCATTCAGCATATCTCTCCTCCACAGTGCAGAGAAGCATCGGCAATCACCTGATTGGTTCCGCACGTGCCTCCATCGGCCGGAGTTCGGCCAATGGTAAAAAAGGGGGCGGTTCTTATCGGCCGCGCTCTAGGTATAAATATCGCAACATCAGTAGCCTAGATTCAGTTCCCCTGAGGATGGCGGCAGAGTTAGTCGCTGAAAGCTTGGGTAGTTACCCTAATCTGACCTGGCTGTTAGCCCGAGAAACTATCATCAATAGTTCAGTGGTGCTGCCATCTGTTGGGATACCTTTCACTGTAAATCCATGCAGGGATTGCACAACGACCTCCTGCTTCGCCATACACTATACTCCATCCAGCCTTAGATCCAGACCTTGTATCCCTCCGCGATAACTTGAGGTTATCAAACACCACGTGGACTCATGCCTCATGTTTATGTTGCAACAGAATGATATTTACTCAGGAGGTTTAGAAATAGCGCTGCTATCGCTTTTCATTCAAGTAATCTTTACTAGGGTTATCATACATCTTGAAAACTTACAGACAATCGCCAATATTTAAGGTGCTATATTTTATGGTGTGCTTTGGTTTCGGTGTATCGCAAGTTAGTTGTTAACGGCTTGTGTTTACATCAAATGTGGATCTAAGAGTGGAGCAATTATAGGTGCATGTCAGCTAATTGGCATAAGTGTAATTTTGCTCCATGTTCCCATAGTACCTATTTAACCTGCTTCAACGCAATGTTATTGTGTGTCGAAGGAAATAGGAAATGAGACGTGGGTGACTTGAGTAGAAAACGGTCGCCACATGGTGGTGTTAGTGTCTTCCAGGGTTATTAAGGTCACTTATTGGCAGTATTAGACATTTGTTATGCTAACACGTAAGTATTCAATGCCTCTTTTGGGGAGTTGTAGTACTTTGTGCCATTACTTGGTTCAACATTTTGCCAACTGTTGGAAGGAAAATTTGTCTTACTGTCATGGACAGTTATAGCCAACAGACAGCTTCAGACCAATAGCAATACATAAGCCTCCAGCCTAAGTCATCAGATGTGAGAAGAAGCAAAAGTAAACTATACTCTGTGCATTGCATATGATGGTTGTATTTTGCTATTTTAAAGCAGACACACAACTATGCTCTCAAAATGGAAAAAAAAAAAGGTGGGGGGAGCTTATCCCATCTTTGGGTTGGTACTCGATTTTTCAGGTTTATTATGTCCACAGTCAGTTAGCATAACCGTGCAGTCAAAGCACATGGTTTAGAACTGCCCTATATTTCTGTAGCCGCTCGCCACAACCTGTTATCCATTGTAGTGGCATGCAGCCACATGTCTCCAATTTAAGTGCTTTTGGTAATGCTACAATTTAGGAATGCTTCTTCAGAGAGACAGCAGACAGGCTTTACTAAGTTCCTAATAAGTACTATTTCGATTCCAGTGAATAATATTGACATATTTCTTTCTTACTTTGAATACGTATAACTTGTTAACTTGACATTGTAGACCATTGGTTTCCGATCTCAAATTGTCTATGAACCCTCTATTACCAGTAAAATTTGTGTGGTGTTATTCATTTACATCCTGTATAAAGAGAGATTTTTGTTGTTGAAAATGTACTGTATGAAGATGACAATAACCATGAATATGAAGAAGAAAGTTATGAAGATAAAGATGATGAAAAGGGAGGAATAGACAATAATACAAATGAAAATAATGAATACGAAGTCCTTCAAAGAAATGATTGCCAATTAAGTGAGTTAAAAGTCAGCAATGAAGTAAAACAACAAAGGAAGAAGAAAAATTTAAAGTGCTCTTAGACGAAAAGATAGATAACACTTATAATTTAAACCAAATGCAAAAGAGTCAGCTGGAAGTATGTTTATTGAAGAACAGAGAAGTTTTTAGTACAAACCAGGACCATGCAACAAATACACACATTTTCAAGGTCAATAATGCTACCCCATACACACATAAAAGCCGGCCCATGCAAATTACTCAGGTTGGTACCGACATTGTAAAACCATTGAGAAAATCATAAATCATTTTGTAAACTCTACAACAGGATTCATTCTCGCCTTATGAACTGATGACCGGAAAGCCACCTGAATCGTTAGTATTAAATCTTTTGAGCATGATTGAGCATAAGTCTGGAAAATCAAGTGAAGAAAAGTGTGCTGAAGCGTTTAAAAGAATTAGACAAAAAACAGAGAAAAGAATTGCAAGTATTCAGAAAAAGAAGAATAAATGGAATCCTAAGATAGGAGAAGTACTTGTAAAACATCCTCGTCTATCAAGTGCACAGAGAAAGATCTACTGGAGAATGAACCTGTTGTATCGAGGATCATTTAAAATTATAAATCAGTTTGGCGACCACACTTTTGAACTCGAAGGAAAAGACAAGAATATAAGATGATGCCATAAATTTTGTTAAAACCATCCAAAAGACCAGACATATATACACACACAGATAACACTGCATAGAGGGATTAAAAATATTTAATAATTTGTATATGAATATGTATGTTCGAATTGTTATTATAATTTATGTTCATTTAATTGAGAGGCATTCATCAGAATGTATATAATATGTTATGTGTTATTAATATTGTTCCTTAATTTTTAAATTACAAATTTTCTGATTAGAGGCATTTGAGTCAGTATTTTGTGTAAGCTCTTTCAAATAATTCCAAATGTAAATATGAGGCAACAGAAAGCCCCCTGAAATAATTATGTTAGAATATAGGCAGTGTATGCTGACTTCTTTTGTTCATTGTGGTACAAGGAAGGAGGAGGAATTGACTCTGATCGATAGTGTAACAAGGAAGAGTATTAATTGTATATCATAAAGTAAAAGAAAAAAAGGTAATTATGAATTTGATATGATCCTCATAAAAGGAACTGTATCGCCAGTGAAATTAATTGAAATCAATTGATTGCAGTGAGTTTTGAAAGAAATATTGACTCACAATTGTTGGCTCTGTCTAGCCATTTTGTTCATTAGCGTCAAAGTTCACCATGTTTATCGAGAAATTGGTTAAAGTGATACATGAGAAGGCTGACAATTCTTGAGTGCTAATAAAATGTTTAAGACATTCTTGGAAGTAATATTGGTTCTGTCAATATAATATATCCATACTACCCCTGTGATAATATTAATAGAATCTTACAGCTCTCCGACTGATGCTAGTCTGCGAGGAGTAAAACTTCGTTAAGACTTTCCAACAAATATCCCATCCCAGATTTTCACTCCAGTGAAGGATTATAAAAGCTAAATATAGTAACAAAGAAATAAACCAACAAATAATGATTAATAATTGTTTCAAAAGATTATTTTATTAAATTAGGCTTTTATGAATGTCTTGACAAAGTTTTACTCCTCGCAGCCTAGCGTCAGTCAAAGAGCTATAAAATTCTGTTAATGTTATCACAGGGGTAGTACGGATATATTATTAATGAAATAACCAATATTACTTTCAGGAATGTCTTAAACATTTCATAAGCACTCAAAAATCGTCAGCCTTCTCATAAATGTTGTTGTTTTCTAGTGCCTTGCATCTGGCAATGAAGCCATTAGCATTCGTGCTTTCCAATACTTTTGAACTGTAGTTTCTTCTGATCTTAATGCTTCACAGGTCTTCAAGTGGTCTTCGTTCATTTCTGCTGGATCATTACACAGGACACATATTGATGAGGCTGAGATACCTATTCTGTAGAGATGACTTGCTAAGCAGTCGTGATTTGTCAATAGTCGGGAGGCTGCAACCGCTGTTTTCCTTGGTCTCTGGCAGATTATATCTGGGTTGGAAAGTAGTGTAATCCATTTTTTATCTTTGGCATTTGTTTCTATTTCTTATAGATATGAATGAGAAACTTTTTTAATGATCAAGCATTTTATTGAGGTATATGAGAAATTGAATTTAGACTTTTGTTTTATTGTTGTGCCTTTCTTTGCAAGTGAGTCTGCAGCTTCGTTCCCATGACTCCACAGTGTGCTGGAATCCATTGGAGATGAACAGTCTTATTAACTTTTTGGAGTTGTGTTAACATTTTGTAGCATTCTCTAATTTTTGTTGACTTCTTTGTAGTATTTGAACATATTCCCTGAATTGCAGCTTTAGAATCCGAAAGAATTACTGCCTTGTTAAAGTTATTTAAGGGAAGATTTAATAATTGTCGGAGAGCAATGTGTATAGCCTCTATTTCTCCATCATAATTTGTTGTGTCTATGCCAACAGAATGATAAAAGGAAAAATGTGAACACGTAACTCCAGCTCCAGTAAGGTTTTCCTTGGAGGATCCATCAGTATATATGTGCAGCCATTCTTCTGTGGGATACCTAGTATTGATTGTTTCCAGAGCTAGAAGTTTTTGTATTTCTTTTGGTTTGGTTGATTTACTTATTTCCTCTATTAATTCCAAATTGAAGGTAGGTTGCAATAATTCCAATGGATTTTCTCTTATAAGTAGATTTTCTCTGGTGTTAGGAATGTTCAATTTGGATTTAATCTGTGTTACCTTTTCTAGGAAACTACTATGAGTTTTAAGGATTGAAGGGGGGAGGTTCTCTTCTGTCCATTTAGAGTTTGGCAGTCGTAACATTTTCTCGTGTTGGAGCAATGCTTGTTCTTCTATTTTTGTTGTTATTGATGGGGTCCGTGTTAAGGCAAGCATGGCATCAACAGGTGTGGATTTAACTGCTCCAGTGATTAGGCGAAGACCCTGATTTTGTATATGTTCAAGTTTATTGATGTGTTAGCATTTGCTGCTGTTATTAAAACTTCAGAACAGTACAAGAGGTTTGGTTTAACGTACATTTTATATGTTGTGTTTAGGACTCTCCTTGAGCAGCCCCATTTAGCTCCAGCTAACCTTTTCAGGATTTGCAGTTTCTTTTCAACCTTTTCTGAGATGTTTGTTATATGTTTTTTCCAACTTAGCTTTCTGTTGAAAGTGATGCCTAAGTATTTGGCATCATCAACTGCTTTGAGTGGTTCACCATTATAATTTATGTTAATATTAACTGGTTTGTATTTTAGTGTAAATAATTCATAATTTGTTTTTTCCACATTGATAGCCATGAGGGTTTTGGAGCTCCATTCATGTACTTCGTTTAGGGCTGTTTCTATTCTGTCTTTAATTAATTCAGGTTTTTTTGGAGAGCCTGAAGTCCAAATGACTACATCGTCAGCAAATAAAGCAATTTTGGTTTCTAAAGTTTTTATTATTGATGGAAGGTCATTTATATATATGTTAAAGAGTGTTGTGCTCAGAACAGCACCTTGTGGAAGTCCTCGGTGTGTTTGTTTATATTTGGAAATGTATTATATTTCTTCTCATAATATTCTTCTCATTATATTCTTCTCATAAATAATTTTTACAAATTTTTCACTAAGCATGGCGGACTTTGACGCTAATGAACAAAATAGCTAGGCACAACCAACGATTGTGAAAAGTTAATATTCCTTTCGAAACTCACTGCAATTGATTTCAATTAATTTCACTGGTGATACAGTTCCTTTTATGAGGATCATATCAAATTCACAATTTTCTTTTTCTTTTGCTTTGTGAAATACAATTAACTCCCTTCGTCGTTGCACTATCAGAGTCAATTCCTCCTTCGTTATATCGCAATGAACAAAAGAAGTCAGCCTACATCGCCTATATTCTAACATAGTTATTTCAGGGGACTTTCTGTTGCCTCTGTATTTACATTTGTAATTATTTCAGAGAGCTTACACAAAATACTGCCTCAGATATCACTGATTAGTGATGGCCAGCTGATTAGGGCAATTAGGGCACAGTGGCTCATGATCTGCCCTGCCTCTTACTCTGTATCTCATATATTTTAAATTAATACTTTAAAACAGAAATGTTGCTGAAGAAAAGTGAAACTCGTCGCTGAGCGAGGCACTGTATTTGTGACCGAGCTGTGAATGCTTTCAAATGGGGTTCCTGCTGTTTGATCTGAGGCTACATTCTATGAAAAATAGGTAAAACTGTTAAGGACTAGTGTGGTCATATAGAGAAGTGCCCATCAGTGAAGATAAGGAAAGAAGAGACAGAAAAAGAAATTAGCACGAACGCACACACACACATCCCCTTGCATCATCTGATCAGGATTTTATGACCTTGCCCTTCCTCACTTTCTGTTTGTCCCTACACAAATTAAACTGATCAGTTCTTGAATTTCAGGTAGCAGTAAACACTGAGTTCGATTTATTTCGAGTTTTTGTGTAAAGGTAATAGTATACAGTGAATTTTTTAGTGATTTTGTATTCATTATGAATGAAATACAATATTTGCATAGTAAACATTTGACATACAAGGACAAGGAGTTGTTTCCAGAAGGTGCTCGAAGACAAACGTATGTACTCAGGTGCTGAAAAAGGATGAAAAATGGGAGTTCAACTGGAGTTGCATACCTAGAGCTAGAATTTAATGGAGTTAATGGATCTAAATGTATAATGGGAGGGGGTGATTCAAAAGAAAAGTGTGCTCCAGCATCGTGGTTCATGTCTGTGTTATGGTGTTACTGGTCATCAGTATGGTAGAGATAATTCAGGGCCAGAGAGTGAACAGTTGGAATATTAAAACATTGCAGAGGAAATCACAAATTTAAAAGGAATGTAGAAGAGAGTTGAGGGAAAAATTGGAAGAAAATTGGAAGAAATGAAAACCATATAGGGAAAATTTTAAAAGAGGGGTAGAAAGAGAAATAGTCTAGTACAATCGGAAAATTTAATACTTGGAAAAAGCAGAGGACAAGAGCACAAAGATTAATGTGATAATCTTTGGAGTTGAACTGAGAGAGAAGTGAGTATTGGACCAAATTGAGAGATCTTCCAGTACAGGTTGGGTATAAAATTAGGTAGTTCGAAAATAATGGACATATATAGAATGGGTTAAGGGTCTGATGCCTAGACTGGTTATTGTTAGACCTAACACAATGATAATAAAATGGACAATTCTCTCAAGTACCAGAAAATTAAGAGGGAACAAAAATATTCATAGAGCACAATTACTGAAAGAAAAACGGACAGACAAGAAACATATTGCTAAGGGAAATGAAGTTTGTGAGGACTAGAAGAGAAATTGCTTTAGTCAGGGGTTTAAACTTGTGCACTAATGCAAGAAAACAAGAGACATGTCAGCTTAACATGAGGCATTTGTCAGAAGAGGAACAACAGGCACATGAGAGTACAGCAACAAGAGAAAAGACAAAGTGCTGACACTGCAGGTGTAGAAAAGAAGGGAAAGTGAAGGGCAAGCATCATCACCAAAGTATACGTCACCATCCAAACAGGTTGTACTAGAGAAACAGCTGATTGAAGAACCATGTAGAATGGCCTTGGGAGCAGCTGTAGAAATTGATGTATGGGGGGAAACTGGACTCAACATTGTATCAACACTGTGAGGTAGTGTCATGCAAGGAGGAGATTATGCAGACAGAAAAGCAGCAGCAAAATGAAAATGCACCAGTTTAGATTTGAGAGAAAGGGATTTGTCTTGGGAAAAGACCTGGGGGTTATACCATGGAACATAGAAGATTTGTGAGAAAAGTTGAGGATTGGGGAAATCGCACAAATTTTATACTAAGCAGATGTGATAGGTGCGGTTGAGTGATCCATTGCAGTCGTATGATTAGGCAGAATAAGCAAATTGATGGAGAAAAGCTCTGCTGAGATTTACTTTGTGTATTGCAGAAATATTTTCACATTTTATTAAATGATTCTTAATAAATGCGGCACAATCTCATTTTCTAGGGACCAAAGGATTTTGTACATCCTAAATGGGAAAAAATTCTATTCTACTCAGATTTTATGCACCTCTTTTTAGGTGAGCCTGTCTCATATAGCAACTTGATAACCTCTGTTAAGGCTACGTTGTTTAGCAGAGGCATTAGAAAATTTTAAGAAGTGACTTTGGTAAAACAATATTACTTCTTAAATTCACCATCACTGTGCATCACACAAACCATGTGTGGGCAATGTTGGAGAGGTAGAATCAGGACTGAAAAATTCAGTGCCATAACCAGAATTTGAACCACAAATCCTTCACTTCACGTGCAGCTGCTCTAACCACTAAGCTACTGGCAAGTTGGCTATGGTAACATAATGGTTAGAGCAGCTGCACTTGAAACAGAGGATCCGTGGTTCAAATCCTGGCTATGGTATTGAATTTTTCAGTCCTGATTCTACCTCCCAAGTATTGACTCTTCACCTGAAAGAGTAACACTTGTAAATTGAGGAGCGTTTTTTCAAAAACTTGATAGATGCACAAAATGCATTTCTGAGAAAAACAATTTTTTCTATTTATTGGCAATACTAATTGGTTAGCACAACAACTATATTAATCATTCAATTCTCCTTCCTGATACTGTCCCATTGAATGTGAAAAGAAACAAATAGCATAGTTTAACTAGTGCAAATTTGGGGTTTGAAAATGCAGAGTTTTTTCAAAAACCGATAGATGCTGATTAACTTTTCTGCGTGAGCGAGAAATTAACACATGAAGTTTTGTTATTTTTGTCATTTATTGTTTTTGTTGCTTTTTATTTATGTATTTATTATTTTTTATTTATTTTCACCTTTTTGTAATACATAATGTACTATACAACCAATATTATTAATGTCATGAGGCTAATAGTCGTTGTGTCCTCGTTGTTGGATCGCCATTTGAAGCTGAAGTCGTTGTTCGGTTCTCGTTGTCGCCCGTTGATTTGGTTCTTTCCCGCTAGCTCAGCTTGAGATCTCTTTATTTTATCTCGGGTCTGCGTAGGTGTGATAGACAACCCAAGAAAACCTTTGCATATTATTTATTGCATCTTAGATACTTTCGGGAGCTATGCCGATTCTATATGTAGAGGAATCGCACTCACGTCTGCACAGCATAACTTGCAGTACTGGTCTGGGGTGAGTAGTGACGCTTTCTGGCGTCCCCAAGCTAAGAAAACCGTTCTCTTCAAATTTGAATGTCATGACGTCATCCAAGAAAGCCTCGTATCCAAAATGCTATTTCCTTTTCCCGCAATTTAGAAATGTCCCTTTCTATTATAACATGTTATTTTATGAATTTCGAATATATAATTACCTTTTTAGGATTAAACGATGTTTACTTTATATTTTATTAAATATATCGCGCGACTTTTAAGGTTAGTAGACCTGACTTTCGAACGTGTATTTAAACTATGTAGTATGACGTCATGACTCGATAATTTCAAACCAATAATGTGTTTATCCTACAAATTTAACGACTATTATTTACTCATATCTTGCTCACCTTACAACACTTCCTGCTCTATTATCTATTTATGTTATTACTTAACACTTATCGCAAATCTCATATCCGGCAATTAAATTAAAACGTGTCTTTATCAAGCCCATTCGATTGGAAATCTAAATTTCGGTATCAAATGCCCCCATTTATGTTATTTTATTATTTCATAATAAAATAATGTAAATGTCTTGCCCGAAAGAAAAATTAAAAATTACTCCTGTATTTTGAATAATCGGCAACACTCCCATTGTATACAATTTTCAATTACACTGTTTTTGAAATTGGTTATTAACACATTTTCTCATTAATCTTTTTAACATGACAAACAATTGTACACTTGACTAAACATTAATCCTTAAATACTAATTACAATATGTTATGGTTTCTTCTGTGAAGCTTTTATATAAAGGTTAAATTTCAAGAGTCTTTCTTTATACTTCCTTCTTTTAGCTCACTTCGCTCTCACTATCACTTGCACTGTGAATTTTCACTTTTGTTATTGTAACACATATCTTTACTAGATCCTGTAAGCACTAAAATGTACATATATTTATATAAATCCATTACACTCTTCAGACAAGTTCTTTCTTTGTCTTGCTATGATAACTATTTATACATCTAAATATTTTAACAAATGTTTACAAAGTAAATATTCTGTTTTCTCTCTATGCGGAGACGAACATTTTAACAATCTTTCTGAAGCTGTTATTGTGAGCTCTATACAATACATTTTTAAGCTCTTTGTAGTAGATAGCAATTCACATTCTGCATTTTTCATGAATATGTAAGTACCTGACCAATATATGGTTTTCAAGTAAGCTCACATTTAAATTTTATCTCAAAGCTGATTGGGCACCAATATACAAATGACACTTCGAATTTTTTTTTTTTTTTTTTTTTTACATTAAATCAAGGTTCCAAGGTACCACACGGTTTCTTGTATGGTCGAAGGAGTTGTTTATGCCATCTTCCCAGACATTTTTCATTTTTAACATCTTTTAATTCATAGGTATGATAACCAAATTTTGATATAATTTCTGCAGGACCTTTATATAACAATTCCATCCTTTTGTTCCTACCTCGCAAGGCACTTGATAACTTATGGTCTTTAACTAGTACCCAATCGCCTATCTTAGGTTCCCATTTATGTTTTCTACTCTTTTTCTTTAATTTTCGCTTCTCTGCCTTTTTCTTGATTCGTTCAAAAGCAATTTTCGCTCTTTCTTCTTCACTTAACTGAATGTCATTAATTTTCAGTATTTTTGGTACCCCGGTTAATATTGGTTCTGGTTCAATTCCTAACATTAATTTTATTGGTGCAAACCCAGTAGTTACATTAATGGTGTGATTGATAATCTTTTCTATCAATGGACAATATTTCACCCAATCCTTGTGATTATGATGCGTAAGTAAACGTAAATAAATTCCTATATCTCGGAGGACACGTTCTGTTGGATTCCCTGATGGAAAGTATGAGGAACAATGATTTAGTTTTCTCGCGTCTAATGTCACCCTAATCTTCCCATTAGCCTTATTTACAATACATAGGGGATTCACAAATTCTGAATTCGAAATCTCAATAACCTCATCTTCTAACATTGACTTTATAACTGCATCTACCTCTTCTCTTATGATACTAGGGATAGCTCTCGCTTTATGTGTAAAAGGTTTGATGGATATCATCTCAAATGAATGAGTATAAATATTACATTTACCAGGTTTCTCAGAGAATACTTCTTTATTTCGGATTAATATTTCAAACAGTTTATCCCTCTGTTGTTCATTTAGTTGATCAGCCTGAGTTACCTTTTCCCTCAACAATTCTTCTAAGTCTTCACTACTCTCCCTATCATAGTACCTAGTTGCGCCAGAAAACCTCAAATTGTCTATGAAATCATTTTTATCCCATTCTACATTTTCTTTATTATCGACACTGTACTCTTTGACATTTACTTCAGTTAATTCCATAGCTCCTACTTTAACATATTCTACAAAGAATGTATCCCCTTGGATTTCTTCTTCCTCTTTTTCTCTTACAATAGTTTCTGAACTACTATCTTCCACAAATGGCACTATAATGGTCTCATCTTCAACTTTCATTTCTAGAATCATGTTTTTAAAATTCACCACAGCTTCCCAGGCATAAAGACAATCACAACCTATTATAATATCTGTCACAAGTCTTCCTACAATCAGAAATAAAATTCCTAGTATTCTCCCATTTATTTCAATATTTATCATTGCTTGAAATTTTACTCTCTCTTTTCGTTTTCCCACAGCTAGCGAGCAATATATCCCATTAACTGGTAAAGACATTACTTTAAAACCACTACTTTGTAAATTATCATAAAAATTTTGTGAGCATACTGTGCTATTTGATCCCATATCTATAATTGCATTGTATTGTTTTCCATTTACTCCAATTTTGATTTTAGGTGGATCTCCTACTTTTTCGTTTTCGTCAATTCTATTTTTCCATTCTCTTTTCTTTTGTATCATCATTTGCCTTCCAGGACTATTTATTTCCAAGTACTTATCACAATCATTACTAGGATACCCAGTTCTCACTGAAGGCGCGTTTGACCGGGTCTGGCGTTTCCCTGATTTTTAGGTATTGCTCCCGTACTATTTCCCGAATTGTTACTTCTGTTTTCCTGCATTAAATCGGGGTTACTTCCTACCATGTTTTTGACCGTGTTAATGGCCTCAACCATTTCAGCATTTTCAGGGGAATTTCGTCCATTCGAATACCTTTCTCCCTGTCTTGGTGACCTCGGTCTAAACTCATTATCTCCGTTTGTCCAATACCCATCATTTGAATTTCTACTATGTCCAAAATAACGACCCCGTCTACCTCGATCAAATCTATTTGTATTCATATAATTCACCCTTATATTTCTTCCCCTTAGATTACCATTTCTATTTTGGTGATGCCCTTCCTGGTTATATCTACCTTGATTTTCCCACCGGAATGATTCCATCCTTGGTACTGGTCCTTTATATCTTTCCCTAATCTCACTTCTATTCTGATAATACTGTGCCCCTTGCCCGAAAGAATTTACAGTTTCTTTTCCTTCATATTTATTTCCAAATGCGTGTTTTGGCTTATTGACTTCTAAGGCTGATAATAATTCGATCATAGCTGCAATGCTATCGGGTCGGGCTATGATTATGTAGTGTTGAAGCGTTTCCGGAAAATGTGGAGTAACTATATTTATTAGATCTTTTTCATCTAAGGGAGGATCCAACATCTTCGATTTTCTCGCTATTCTCATAAAATAGTTGACCATCGATTCCTCCGATCTAGGATTAAACTTTCCATTGCTTAATTCAACTCTAATATTAGCCTGCCTACTAGCTCCCCAATATCTGGTTAAAAAGATGTTCCTAAAGGTCCTGTAATCATTATTGTTACCCATAGAAAGGCCTAGCCAATTGGCAGCATTACCCTTTAGGCATTTTCTTACTATCACCATCTTGTACTCCTCTGGTATACGTTTCACCGTGAAGTACTCTTGTAACCCTTCTAAAAAGGCTTTAGGATCATCTGAATCTTCATTTTCAAAAACTGGAGGTGTCATTTCATTTAAGACATGGTTAGGCCAATGTAAATTTGAATTGTCACCTGTCCCTGCACTATTTCTGAGATCAGAATGGGAATTACTGTTACCCCTATTTTGCATTGAAATGTCAGCTGATACACCTGGTATTGCCTCGTTTCTTGCAGCTTCATTATTAAGATTGTTGTGATTACATGCATTTTCATTTAATTTCAAATTTTCTAAGGCCTCTTTTACATGAGTAATTTCTGTTATTACCCCTTTTATTTGGTCTGTAACATCCTCCAAATTTCTAGCCTGCCTTTCACTTTCTACATCAGATCTTTCTATTCTAACTTTACACCCCTGTAACTCTTCTCTAATTTCTTCCCTTTGTTTGTCTAATCTATATGTTACTTTTTCCCTTTCTTTATCCAATTTTTCACTCACTTGTTGACCTAATTTCTTTTCAGAATTCTTTACTTCTTGCCTTATTGTCTCTAATTCTCCCTTAACCTGTTCTCTATTTTCTTTTACTTCACTACTGACTTTATTAATTTCCTCCCTAACTTCTTCCCTAAAGGTTTCTAAAGCTCTCTTCTGATTTTCCAATTGCATTCCCAATTCCTGTTGTCCCTTCTCTAATTTCTGTCCTAACTCTTTACTATTTTCATCTATCTTTTGACTTAACTCTGTACTCATCTTTTTCATTATCTTTTGAAACATATTCTCTATTTCTGACATAATTGCTGGCCTTTCTGAATTACTACTAAACATTTCTGAACTACCTCTAGGTGTTTCTCTAACGTTCTGATCTACTTCTTGGCATATTCTGCTACCAATTACATTCTGATTATATTCTTCCATCCTAACTACACTTTTCTCAATTTCCGGACTCTCAAAACCTAGAAAATCGCTATCACTGTCTTCCATTTCTAAACTATTTACACGTGTTTTTCTACTCACCAATATTTCACTTTTTTTTTTTTTTTACTGCACTTAAACTTGTTCACTACACGTTTCACAGATGTTCACACGCTGGGCACCTTCTTGTCTGCTGGCTCGATGCTGGCCTGGTCGTCTTGGGGTTGGTCCATTCTTTCGACGCCACACGTTGGGTCGCCATTTGAGACTAATAGTCGTTGTGTCCTCGTTGTTGGATCGCCATTTGAAGCTGAAGTCGTTGTTCGGTTCTCGTTGTCGCCCGTTGATTTGGTTCTTTCCCGCTAGCTCAGCTTTAGATCTCTTTATTTTATCTCGGGTCTGCGTAGGTGTGATAGACAACCCAAGAAAACCTTTGCATATTATTTATTGCATCTTAGATACTTTCGGGAGCTATGCCGATTCTATATGTAGAGGAATCGCACTCACGTCTGCACAGCATAACTTGCAGTACTGGTCTGGGGTGAGTAGTGACGCTTTCTGGCGTCCCCAAGCTAAGAAAACCGTTCTCTTCAAATTTGAATGTCATGACGTCATCCAAGAAAGCCTCGTATCCAAAATGCTATTTCCTTTTCCCGCAATTTAGAAATGTCCCTTTCTATTATAACATGTTATTTTATGAATTTCGAATATATAATTACCTTTTTAGGATTAAACGATGTTTACTTTATATTTTATTAAATATATCGCGCGACTTTTAAGGTTAGTAGACCTGACTTTCGAACGTGTATTTAAACTATGTAGTATGACGTCATGACTCGATAATTTCAAACCAATAATGTGTTTATCCTACAAATTTAACGACTATTATTTACTCATATCTTGCTCACCTTACAACACTTCCTGCTCTATTATCTATTTATGTTATTACTTAACACTTATCGCAAATCTCATATCCGGCAATTAAATTAAAACGTGTCTTTATCAAGCCCATTCGATTGGAAATCTAAATTTCGGTATCAGTCATAAGGATTATTTTATTAGGTATAAACTTAGAAACTAAGTACTGCTACATTCACAATAACAATATATTTTGTTTTATTTATATAACAAGCATATTGAATACACACAAAGAAATTTCAGACAACATGAATAAGTAAACTTTCACCTTTATTAGTGCTTATGCAGTCTGTACATGGTTCTTAGTTTGTTTTTCTTTTCCACACCTACTTGTCTTAATCTTCATCAGTCCCATTTTGCAGGTTGAGCTTGTGTCAGTGTGTGGTGTACGGAATGAAAGATTGAAGAAGTTGTAAAATATGTATTTATATTTTGACAATGAGCAGACTGGTAGGTTTCTTAATCTTCTTTCGTTACATAAGTTGGTCCACATTTTTCTGATATTAAGTCAGGCCTGGGGGAGTTGCACACATTGAGCAGGACTGCGCTCACGACCTTGAGCGTGTGTTTTGGGTGAGGACGATACAAACACAGGCCAATTCAGTGACGTACCTTTCACAATGAGTGCAGGACGTGTTAGGCCAACATTTAATCCCGAATGGGAAGGAAAGTATTTCGCCGTCTTCGAAGGTGGAAAATCACATTGTTTGGTTTGTGGTGCAACAGTATCATATCCTTCACATTATAACATTAGGAGGCATTTCATAAATGCGCATGCGCAGGAATATGGTGAAGAGAAGCTGAGAGGTGTGGCTCGTGAAAAAATGCTGGATCGTCTTAAGGAAAATTTACAAGCCAAAAGTGACAGTACTAGCAAGACGATAGTTGACCGGCAAAACATAGCTCGTGCCAGTTTTAAAATTGCAAACAAAATTGCCAAATCCTCTAAACCCCTCTTTGAAGGAGACTTTATAAAGGAGTGCTTGATAACTGCTGCTGAAGAAATTTGCCCTGATTTAGTGAATTCCTTTAAATCTCTCAGTTTACCTCATCGAACAGTCACTGAGCGAATTGCAGAAATTGGTTGCAATTTGGAGAAACAGCTGAAAGTGGTGTACTACTCATTAGCACTAGACGAGTGTAGTGACAGAAGACACGGCTCAGTTAGCTGTTTTCTTAAGAGGAGTTTATGAAAATTTCAATATCAGTGAAGAATTTCTAGATCTTGCATCGTTAAAGGACCGAACCACAGGTGAGAATGTGCTTAACGTTGTGCTAAAGACAATGGAACACTTTAATCTTCCATTGGAAAAACTAGTTTGTGTTACAACCGATGGAGTGCCATCCATGATGGGTCATACGTCAGGATTTGTAGGAAGACTTTCAGGTGTTCTTGCAGCAAAAGGGATAAACCCAGACAGTGTACTACATGTACATTACTTTATTCATTGCGAGGCATTGTGTGCGAAATCAGTAACGTTAGATACAGTGATGTCAGTTGTTGTGGGGCGGCGCCGTGGCCGAGCGGTTAGCGCGCTCGCCTACCACCTAGGCGGCCCGGGTTCGATCCCAGGGACCCGCATGTGGTATTCGTGGTGGACGAAGCGGCGTCAGGGCGGGTTTTCTCCGGGTACTCCGGTTTCCCCCGCCATCTCATTCCACCGGTGCTCCATCTTCATGTATCATCAGTGTCACCGCCTGCGGTGCCGTAGTAGTAAAAGCGGGCGTTAAACACAACAACAACAACAACAGTTGTTGTGCAAATTGTGAATACCATTAGGTCGAATTCAGTTCGTCATAGACAGTTTCAAGAATTTTTAAAAGATATAAGTTCTGAGTTTTTAGATCTGCCGTATCATTCTCAAATTAGATGGCTAAGTAGAGGCAACGTGCTTCAGAGAGTTTTTGCATTATGAAGTGAAATATACATTTTTTTAAAAGATCAGAAAATAGACTTTGGAGAACTTAGCACCAAAGACTGGATTTGTGATTTAGCATTTTTGAGTGATCTAACATTACAGTTAAATATATTGAACACCACCCAACAAGGAAAAGACAATTTAATCATTACGATGATTGATGAACTAAAGGCTTTCATGGAGAAATTGCAACTCTGGATGTATCAAATACAGCACACAGATTTATATCATTTTCCAAATTTTAAATCCGTATTTATTAAAGGATCTTCTGAAGTACTAAATAAATGCAAGACAATTCTGGAAGAGTTACTGGAAGAATTTAAAATCCGATTTAATGATCTGAAGACCATGGACACAGAATGGAGGTTGTTTAACAACCCATTTGCATTCAATGTTAAAGATGCACCACACTCGTCGCAGATGGAATTAATCAACCTCCAGAACAACACACCTCTGCGAACCTTAGGACTGTTGGGAGTAGAGTTGTTTTGTGCTCTGCCCAAAGTGAAGTTTCCAAATTTATGTCTCTTTGGCAGCCGCATTGTAGCTATGTTTGGTACAACATATTGTTGTGAGCAGTTTTTCAGTAAGCTGAACAATGTCAAAACTGCTTCACACAGTAGTTTAAGTGATGAAATTTTGTGCTCATGTTGCGATTGCAATGTTCAAATTTGTAGCCAGAATATGACGAAATAACGAAGCACAAAAGATTGCACATTTTAACTGTGACTCAGTAAGTAGCGCTCCAGCTTTATGTGATTTATGAAGTATTTTAGTTTATTGCATATTAATATACTTCAAAGTCTTGCTAGTCTAAATAGCATTGTAAAATCTGAAAATGTAGCACTACAACATTTATGTAAATATTGTATAGTGTTTAATTTTGTGTTTGTAATAAATTACAATTAAGCAACACGTGTACGCCACTGACTGGTTCATGTGCCTTTATTGCACGTACGTATGGGAAGGTAGAAACCTGTTTTTTCTCACGTGAACACACGACATCCCCAGGCCCGTATTAAGTTCTGGAGATAAATATCCCCTCCTTGATTTTGCTCTTCCATAGTGGCTTTCTCTACATCTTTACTTCTTAATTTCTTGCTTTATAGCAGCATTAATGCCCTTCTGTAATATTCCTGTTCTGTCACCTTCTCTGGTTTCCTTTGGTGCATTCCCAGATAAGTGAAATTTTCTAGCCAGGAGAGATAGTCTAACTTTTGACACCCATCATTACTTCTCACACTGTATTTAATGCTAACAATCTGCTTTCTATTTGCAGCTTCTATCTTCACCACTCTGTGATTAGGAGATGTAATACTCATATATTTCATAAGGAATTTATCTTGATCTATTTTGTTGAGCAAGGAAAGATGTTGGTGAAATCTACTTATATCATTATAAATCAAATCAGCTGCATCACAGTGCTTATGCCTTTTACTTTTAGGATTTCATGGAGTGCACTTGAGACCATGTGAACATGTAATTACTGGAGTATGAGCTTTCCTTAACTTGCATTTTGATTTGCTTTCCTTGTTTTTGCAATTCCTACCTCCTGCGTATTCTACAACTGGTACAGTTTCACAATCTGAGCTGCTGTCCATTGTGCATAGTACAGTGCAGTGTCTCAACTGGAATAAAAATGCCATGGAAGTATAACAAAGCTTGCAGAGGCTGGCCCCGTGGCGCAGTTGGTAGAGCACCTGCTTGCTGTGCTAGGGGTCCTGGGTTCGATTCCCAGCAGGGGAGTAGGAATTTTTCTCCAGCCAAGATTATTCCTCATCCTTCCCTGAGTCTGGAAGTATGAATGACAGTGTGAATGTGTGTCTGAATTCAACGTGTAAAAACCCCCTGTTAGACGAGTAACACCATAGCCAATAGGCAAGGCCGCCGATATGACCTCTGCAGTTAAAGGCGGGATATAAACAGAACAACAAAAAAAAAAGCTTGCAGAAATGAATGTGAAATCCAAGCGCACTACCTGAGTTCGCGGTTATTGCCAACGATGCAGCAGTGTACAAAGCTTGCAGAAATAATTGAGAATTCCAGGAATTGCAACAGTGAGATGGCAGTCAATGCCAACATGCGTTTCATAGAATTCAGGTTGCTACACTCTGGATCATAAAATCATAACATTGCATCTATCAACCTTTGCTTTAACTGAGCAAGTGCATCTATCGAGTTTTGAAAAACCCTACCTTCTACGCAGGACAAGAATCGAATTTTGCAAAATCTGATTTCATAGGATGATGCAGAAGGTGAAAATTACGCAGATACTATAGATAACTCAATTTCATGAAATATTGCATCTATCGAGTTTTGAAAAAACGCTCCTCAATTGAAAGTTGCTGCTTACAAATTTCCTTGAAATAAGAGAATTATGAATGCGACCATAAGGCTGCCCTTCTGAGAAATTACTTTGAACAGATAAATGCTAAATGATGTGTAATACCTTGTGGTAACCATATAAATTAAGTGATAATAAGGTTAATTATTATTACTATTATTATTATTGTTGTTATTGTTGTTATTATTATTATTGTTGTTATTATTATTATCATTATCATCAGCATCATCATCATCATCATCACCTATTTATTAGCAGTGGCGTCTCCTGACTTGTCGCAGTGGGTGTGCAGTACATTACATCCTCTCCACCTTTACTCCCTTTCTTTCTCTAACACACACCACACACACAATTCTAATTCTAAATTCATATGGGCAATTGAACTCTTATGTTTTGCTATTTTTTTTATTTTTTTTTTTTTTTTATTTTAAATGACCAATATCACAAGAACTATTATTTGTCCAGACACCATTTCTTTCGCTCACAAACAATAAGCTTCTCTTATAAGAATAAACCCAAAAGATTTATCTCCTTTAGTTTCGCTATGTTATTCATTTCCACACTTTGATAGATGCAAATTTCCCGCTAGAGCAGATACAACTGCATGCAATTTGCTGCCAGAAGCACAAACATAACAAACAGTAATAAACACAGAAACAAAATAACTATTCCAAATTGAAGTATTGCCCTTATTAAATTACGACATGAAGAGTAATAATATGCATTTATAATCGGTTAATAAGACTAGGTGTAATTGTGTTTATACCATTAATATAATATAGAAGATGGCTACATTATATTTAGAACCGTCATGTTGGCTGCCTAGTAGGTGCTGCTAAACACCGGGAGAACAGTGCTCGTAGCAAGGAAAACAGAGGGACTTGTACGAGTAGTTCGCTTGCGCGATAAGAATCACATGTGTTGGCTTTGTCGATTATGCTGCCTTAACTCACCATACTCTTAAATACAAGCTTTGCACCACTCCCTGCATACCCCTCGCCTAAAAGCTACCCTTGCCAGTCGCAAAATCGGGCTTATGCATCTCAGCTTGTTGACTGAATGAGCTAACATTTAGTAAAGAGGCCACGGGAAAATTAAACAAGCAACTTCATATACAAGAAAGTTGGACATTCGACTTTCTCATATGCATGTCTATACACATTCACATGCAGAAAAAATTAGCGGGCGTGCAGTTGTGAGTATGCGATCACCCAGGAACCGCCACTGATGATTAGTATCAGCATTATCATCATCATCATCATCATCATTACTATCACTACTATTACTATTATTATTATTATTATTATTATTATTATTATTATTATTATTATTATTATTATTATTATTATTATTATTATTATTATTATTATTATTATTATTATTATTATTATTATTATTATTTATTAGTATTATTATTATTATTTATTAGTATTATTATTTATTAGTATTATTATTAGTATTATTATTAGTATTGTTATTGTTACTGTTACTGTTACTGTTGCTATTACTATTATTATTATTATTATTATTATTATTATTATTATTATTATTATTATTATTATTATTATTATTGTTATTATTGTTATTATTGTTATTATTATTGTTATTATTATTGTTATTGTTATTATTGTTATTATTGTTATTATTGTTATTGTTATTGTTATTATTATTATTATTATTATTATTATTATTATTATTATTATTATTATTATTATTATTATTATTATTATTATTATTATTATTATTGCAATATTAAAAAAAAATTCTGATAATATCTTCTATTTTATGCTAAATTTGACATCAACTAATGACTGTACAGCACTGCATATCTTCAGGAACTATAAGATGCAATGGACCAAATGCATATTTAGCTATATTTGACACTGTATTTCTTAATGTTCTTTTCACATGCTTGTACTTGCTGTTTTAGGGTATTAGCACAGGAAAGTATCATGGTGCTGTACTTGCAAATAATGAGGAATGGGAAGAATTGGCAGTTCAAGCAAGCAAGACTTCTGGTGATCTCCTTTTTCCAATACCTTACTGCCCGGAGCTTCATTTCAGTGAATTTGCCTCTGCAGTAGCAGACATGAAAAATTCAGTTGCTGTAAGCTTTCAAACTTATTCACAATAACTTCTTTTGTGTAAAGAATGTTTTAATCAAAAATGTATTTCTCTCTGGTCATGAGGCAATGCTGCAATAAAGTGTGATGAAACTCAAAAAAATTGAATATGATTTGCTAGGTTTGTGTAATATTTACAAAGATGTCATGTGAGAATGAATATTTTAATAACAGAGTAAAGTAATGCTACTTTGGAAAGTTGGACTAAAAAATTCAATGCCATAGTCAGGATTTCAATCATGGATCTTCGGTTTACTGTGCTGCTGCTCTAACCAACTGATGTTGAAAAGTTAACTTCATTTGTGTAAAATCCTACATTCAAAAATAAATATTCCTCCATTTGAAAACGCAAGTTCCTGCAGTTCTTACCAGCACATCAGTGGTAGTTGATTTACTCTCATTATAAATTCTAAATTTTACTTCTTAAGGACATGAGAACTAGCATACACTTCCCTTAAATGATCAAAATTCACGTCATATTGTATATGTAGCTTTACAGCAGTAACTTTTGTAATACATGTTTAGTGCAAACATAACATTTTAATCTGACCTCTGCGCCATAGCAACCAAAATTGCATGTCTACATTGTGGCTTTAAAGTATGCCGATTTGAACTCTTGATTGTTATTCATTCATTCAAAATCTGCTGTTTCTCAATGGTAACCATACTTTATATTTTCAGTGTTGCCTTTGTGTTCTTGTTTTATGTTTATGTGTATAGATTGGCAGCTATTTATTTGCCATTTTGGTAATTACAATAATTACATAGACTTCATTAGCTACAACTAATAAATCAGGTATATTATCTGTATTGCACACTGTTTACAGGTCACATTTGTTTTCTGTATTATTCAATCATTTCTAATCTGCTTAAAAGAATATACATTACCACATTAATGTATACATAGACAGATTTTAAAATAACATATTTACACTAAAACCTAGCAACCCCATTCTACTACGAATGTGCTGCCTACCAAAGATACATAAACAAGATGACAGCATGAGACCAATAATAAATAACAAAGATGCACCAACCTACCCATTGGCTAATTGGCTCGTAAACAAATTAAACTCCTTTAATAACTTTGAAAGCCTCAACATAAGAAATTCAACAGAATTAGTCACAAAGAAAGTTAAAACCAGAAGAAATACTAGTATCATTTGATGTAACTGCCATGTTCACTAGCATCCCAACTAAAGAAATACCAAAACTCCTCAAGAACTGATTAGAATCAATTAACATACCCAAACGGACAACAGAAGAACTTAACCAACTAATAAGCTTATGCATGGGACAAACATTCTTCACATTCAGTGATAACATTTACAAACAGACCTCAGGACTCGCAGTGGGAAATCTTTTATCACCACTATTGACTGACTTATTCATAAGCGATTTGGAAATATGAGTAACAAAAGCCTTCCCACACATGTTCAGAATTTGGGTGCGATATGTGGATGATGTGGATCATTCCAAAGAGGTTGGCAGAAGATGCCCTAAAACAACTTACAGAATCCAGCCATAAAATTCACCCTTGAAATTGAAAAAGAAAGTTGGTTACCATTCCTGGACCTGAAAGTAATGAGGCACAACAACAAAATAGAATTTGACATTTACAGAAAACCCTCTCATACGGACAGTTACATCAAAGAAAATCTTAACCCAAAGCCACATCAACATGCCGTGTTCCACAGCTTAATACATAGATTAATAAACACACCACTGAGTGATGAAAAATTTAAAAAGGGAGATCAAGACAGTAGCAGAAAAAAATGGTTTCAAAATGGATTTAGTTGAAAGACTTAAAAAAATACAAAAGACAAAAGCAGATTACGGACATCACAACACTGAACAATAGATCCAATCCACAACCTACATACAGCGAACTCACCTTCCACCGAAAGTTGCACAGTAAATTCCTGAAACTGTTCCAGGATCATAACATTAAGCTAGCCCCTTACAACAGATTCAACCTGAGAAACCTACTAACCACCCATTAAAGGGCACAATGCCAACAAACTCAAAATCCGCTGTTTATCAGATAAAATGCGAGGATTGCCCAAAAATATACATCCGCCAAACTAAAAGAGAACTTAAAACACAACTGAAGGAGCACATTAGAAACATAACATTCAAACAGATTGACAAATCAGCTGTGGCCCATCACTTCTAGTCAACTTAGCCCAATATAGAAAAGGATATTAAGTTACTAAAACATGCAAAAACAACATGAATTTTGATATACCACAAGCAGACGACATAATTAAGCAAATCCAGCAACCCAGATAGCAGCGCAGTCACTACCACAACAGACATTTCCTCTTCAACTGCCAGTTGAGAATCCATTGAGAATGAAGACGCGGGTCTTCAAAACACATCCGGACAAAAATAAGTATATGTGAAAGTATAAGTGTCTATAGGTCGACTCATTTACTTCTAAAACATTGGAGAAGTTTCACTGTCTGTATCAATTTGTATATATTAAGTTGAATATTTACAAATGTTGAGTCACTTGCTATTTTATTACAACTTACGTTATAAAATGCTATTTACTTGAACAATAACACCGGCCTGCAAATTTAAACTTTTTTTTCTGCGGCACAGAGTTTATTAACTCTCTAAACCTAATTTTGGTATGCTGAATTCGAATCTGCTTTCCATTTTTTTTGTACCACGTACCGTTGTTGTTGTTGTTGTTTTTTTTTTTTTTTTTTTTTTTTTTTTTTTTTTTTTTATGCCATGCGGAAAGGAAATGTGTAATATTAAAGCTTGCATCCGGTTTTTAAGCACAATTTAAAATGTGTGAGATCATTAAAACAAAGAAACAGTATCAATTCCACAGATGCAACAGTGTACACTGAACTGGAAAATTTCAAACATACCTTATGATGCTATTTTCTCCACCACTTTGTTGAAAACAAACACTGGGTTAACTTGTGTTTTTGGTCCTGATGAATGCAGAAAATGCAATTTTAAGGTCATATTGCATCCGAGTACCCTTAACTTTTCGAGCATCGATTTTTAACAATGTGTTTACATTGGTCATCTTTAAATTTACCCAAAAACTTGTTTATAACTTCAATGAATGAGTCCCAAGCTTGAACCTCTATGTCTCATAATATTTCTAAAATGAACGTCCTTCATGAGTTTCCAAATCTGTGGGTCGTTAAAAATGCCTTCTTTCACTTTTTCTTCAGACAACATTGGAAAATTGTGAATGATATATGGGAAACAGCAACCACCTTTGTCTAAAGCTTTGACAAATTGCTTCATTATCCCTAATTTGATATGCAATGGGGGTAGTAATACCTTGTGTCAGTCAGTCAGCGGGAAATTATTACATTTTTGTACTTGACACTAAATATTTTCTTTTTGGCTAATTAGTTTCAACCCAGTGTCTTTCTCTGGCTCTGGAGTCCCATTCATACAAAAAACATGGACATTTTGTGTATTCTGCTTGTTGGCCCCATAAAATACTGCATACCTTAAGATCACAGCACACGAACCACTTGTGTTCACTATATTTAACTTTCTCCAGGACATTATACAAATTTTGGTATGTTTTTTTAAGGGATGTAGAGTGAGCTATTGAAACTGAAGCAAACATATTGCTGTTGTGCAGCAGAACACCTTTCAGACTTCTCTTACTCGAATCTGTAAACAGACACCAGTATTTTACTTCGTAAGCTGTTCCAAGATGACTTATCAAGTTAGGATATCACAACAATACACTAGCTCTCCTTTTACATAATATTTATTGAACTCTTTTACTCGAAGTCTGGACCAATAGAAAGTTACTCCAGATGCTAAAAGATTGTCTTCTTTCAGCCATGAACCTAAAAGTTCACTTTTCTTTGGGAAGACCCAAATCATGTACCAAATCATTTAATTTTGACTGATTCAATGGATTTGGATTGTTATCTTCTAAGTCTGGGGACCAATTTAATTCATCTTCTACACTCTACAACTTTCTGGCAATACGGTGATGGAACAGGAACATCAGGTCCATGAGGCACATGCCTAATTGCTGATGGCAAGTTTGGATATATAATGCCTGCCTTGTCTTTCCTGTTGAATCCATATAGGTATATTACACAGACAAAAATAACTGTCATTAATATGATTTTATTGTTCATGTCACACCATAGGAACACCAAAGGGTATACATGGGTGAACGAACTCGTACCATTGTCTTAGATTTTCTACACAACTTTTACACACAGTATGAAGAGCAAAATTCTTGTCCTTATCTCCTAACTTAATTTTAAAATAGGCCAGATGAAAACTCTTAATAAATGCGGTAATGTTTCTTTTATGTTGCTTTATCACATAACAACCACAGACATAACAGAAATTGTTAGGATTGTTCACACAGCCCCTCCTAGACGTACCACTCAAACTTGCCATTTTGTTCACAGCACAACACAGCTTCAAAAGAGACCAGCTGAGAAGATTAAAACTGGGTTGCGGATTCCAAGATAGGTTCCTATTTATATATTATGCAATAAATGCCTTTGAAATCGATTCAACATTATCTGTAAACAGAGGTAGACGTTAGTACAATATGACATCATATGATTTAGCATGTTTGCATGTTTTAATCAATCAAACTGTAAGTCGAACATGCAGTGATGTTAATACTGGTGTACTGAACTCTCAAATTTGTGCAGAATCAGAAGTGTGTAAAATCTGTACGTGATATGCAAGAACTATTATTATTTTCGAAATCAGAGCATCCGAATTGACCATTATGGTGTAAAATATTCTGTGCCGCAAAATCTTTGTGGGCCAGTGTAATTAACAGAGATATTCATATAGTGAATAGTAACATCCTTCTAAGCAAAATTTCTTTAATTCTTTCTTGAGTATATTTAAATAGTTTTGTTTACAGCGTTGAAATCTGCATTTATATTCTAGGTATATTTTAATTTTCAATGTTTAAACTGCTGAATGCCCCATAAAGTTCCATCAGTTTGTGTGAAAATATTGAGGAATCTTCAAGTTCTGTTTAATAAAAAGCTCTTGTGTACATTTTTAAAATTTTCAAACTTCTATGAAAGGAAGATAATGTCCTACATTTTTGTCCAACATTTTTTGTCATCGAGTTCTACATTTTTTATCCTGGTGTCCTACATTTCTATAATTAATAATAACACTGGACAACACTTACAACATATTTTTCCGGGACGCGTTTCGAGGGTTAACTTTCCTCAGGGGTCTCCGTCTAGGGGATATGTGAATAGCGACCACAAGGTACCCAAGCTGAGCAGAACATTACTTCCACTTACTGGTGTTTTGCTCCTCACTGTAACTTTTCTATCTGACCTTACCTTGGTCATCTCTTGTTCTCTTCTGACCCTGATGCTATTAGGGTTCCCAAGGGCTAGAGAGTCTTTATTTTTCCAACCTCTCCATTTCTCTATAAAATCTTAACCCCAACATGCTGACCTGTCATGGCATGTAATACGTCCTGTGATTGGTGATCAGAGGATGTGGTCGGTGAATTTATTTTGGTAATTCTCCCGGTCAGGTCGGTGAGACCCGTAAACCAACGACAGGTGTGGTCCTCCAGACATTCTGGGGGTTGTGAGAGAGCGATGTGACCGCCAAAACATAAAAATATGGTGCTCTCTAAAAAGCGGTTACTATTACTGCTATTGCTCTCTTCAATATCAGTGAAAAATATTGGAGAGCAAGAGGATTAATGACTTCATTGTCAGAAATCCAGCATTAGCCAACAACAACAACATTTTTAAAATGCCGAATTTTTATTATTAATTTTCCTATTAACCCAATCACGTCATATTTAAATACCTTGCCAACTAACCAAGAAATCATATTTAAATCCCCTAGCTGTTAGGGCGGTAATGGCTTAATGCTTAGAAAATCATTTAAAATCAGCCATTAACTATTTTTTGTTGAAAATTTAGGTGCACAATATTAAAAGCATAAACTCACCAGTAGTGTTGTCCTAATACTGCTGTTGTGTGTGAAAGAAATGGGAAACCAGTTTGAATCTCTCCCTACTCAGTGTTTTATGAAAAATTGGGGTTTAAAAGCATCAGGTTTTGCTCCAGTACAATTGAATAGTGATTTGCAGTGAAAGGGTAGAGAATGAGGTTGTTTTCAGTTTTAGTCCAATGCCGGTTACACTGGTTTTTCTGTGTTGAACTGCAAACACGTTGCAAAGGGCCAGGCATGTCATCATTGGCTTCATTATTATTTTCTTTGCTGCTTTCTGCACTAGATTCATTATCACTGTCACCAGAATCTTCTTCAGACTCTGTTTCATACTCGGAAAAATCACCCCTTTCACTCTCTAATACACTTTCTATCAGTTTTCTCAAACCCTTCTTGTCATTGGCATGAATCTCTTTCACCACCATGTGAAATAATGCTAAGATAAAATTGTTTTTCCTTGATTGAAACACAGGTGGTTCCGTCATACTGATCAAAATTATAAACACCACATGTTAGCATTTCATTCCAGACGTATACAAATGCCATCTATGAGAAGGAACCTAAACTATGTGGAATTATATGGAGTAATGCAGCATAGTGAGCTGAGATCGTCATGTGATTCATATGCCAAAAAAATACATGTGATCCCTGGTCGTCAAATGATGCGAATGGATTAATATACTTTGAAAAACTACATTATATTTATAGAAATTATTTTCTTTCTTGTCACCAGTTTAGAATTTCATTAAATTAATTACTCCACACCACACATGATACCTAGTTTGGAAGGGGGGAGGGGTCACGGAGTAGTAATCTTTGTATTGTTTTTAGTCAAAAACAGATAACCATTTGGTTTTTTCCTTCTTATAAAAGCACAATGAATTTGTGTTACATAAGAACTATTTTAGTTTGAAAACAATGTTTTTAAGAATATAAAATCTCAAATACAAGACACCATTTTTCCATAACCTGTTATAGAAGTTTAGCAGTTATAAAAAAATAAAGAATAAGAGGGAAAAGATACATGCTTAACAAAATTTAAAATAACTTATACATGAACAAATTAGAAACTAAAAACTTCTTCTAATTTGTTCTTACTTTAGAATCTTGTTGCTTCACTGTTAATAGCTTCAATTTTCCTTATTTAACTTATACATGGTTTTTGTATAGATTAATAACTGAGAGAAATTGAGATTATGCAACGATGCAAAGATGGAGACAGTGGTTAAAATGGTTGCCATTTTATAAATGTTGTTAGGTGTGCATTGTGCATTGACAAACTGTAAAATATGCTATAACTTTTCATTTCGATCAGCTCTTTAGCTTCTGTAATACAGTTGTGAATATTCCCTTTTAAGCCTTTTACAAAATCTTTTCTAAGTCATCAGAGTTAGCAAGAGACCATGGTGATGCATGTGATTTTCCTTAACCTCTTAACTGGATAATTTTCTGCTTGTGAGTGTAGCCCCTCCTGGTTATTTTTGGACTGCTTGATGCTTCCATTTAAGTCATGATCAAATGTTGTTATATGCAATTTGTTCACATTTTATAAACTACTAAGGGTAAAAGAACTAATTTATTAACATTTCGTAAACCAATAAGGATGAAACAATTAATTTTAAATTAAAATAGAACCCTTACATATCCTGTATACCTTCAGGAAGGAATTTTAGTAACGGGTGAAACCTTTTCTTCGATGATGTTGTTGTTGTTGTTTTCTAGTGCCTTGCATCTGGCAATGAAGCCATTAGCATTCGTGCTTTCCAATACTTTTGAACTGTAGTTTCTTCTGATCTTAATGCTTCACAGGTCTTCAAGTGGTCTTCATTCATTTCTGCTGGATCGTTACACAGGACACATATCGGTGAGGCTGAGATACCTATTCTGTAGAGATGACTTGCCAAGCAGTCATGATTTGTCAATAGTCGGAAGGCTGCAACAGCTGTTTTCCTTGGTCTCTGGGGGATTATATCTGGATTGGAAAGTAGTGTAATCCATTTTTTATCTTTGGCATTTGTTTCTATTTCTTGTAGGTATGAATGACAAAAATTTTTAATGATCAAGCGTTTTATTGAGGAATATGAGAAATTGAATTTAGACTTTTGTGTTATTGTTGTGGCTTTCTTTGCAAGTGAGTCTGCAGCTTCGTTCCCCATGACTCCACAGTGTGCTGGAATCCATTGGAGATGAACAGTCTTATTAACTTTTTGGAGTTGTGTTAACATTTTGTAGCATTCTCTAATTTTTGTTGACTTCTTTGTAGTATTTGAACATATTCCCTGAATTGCAGCTTTAGAATCCGAAAGAATTACTGCCTTGTTAAATTTATTTAAGGGAAGATTTAATAATTGTCGGAGAGCAATGTATATAGCCTCTATTTCTCCATCATAATTTGTTGTGTCTCTGCCAACAGAATGATAAAAGGAAAAATGTGAACATGTAACTCCAGCTCCAGTAAGGTTTTCCTTCGAGGATCCATCAGTATATATGTGCAGCCATTCTTCTGTGGGATACCTAGTATTGATTGTTTCCAGAGCTAGAAGTTTTTGTATTTCTTTTGGTGTGTCTGATTTACTTATTTCCTCTATTAATTCCAAATTGAAGGTAGGTTGCAATAATTCCAATGGATTTTCTCTAATAAGTAGATTTTCTCTGGTGTTAGGAATGTTCAATTTGGATTTAATCTGTGTTACCTTTTCTAGGAAACTACTATGAGTTTTAAGGATTGAAGGGGGGAGGTTCTCTTTCTTCGATGTTACTTTGCAGAAATAAGGGATTGCAATGGTCTCTCTTTTTGAAAAATATAAACCATTCCCAAGTTTATGTATAACTCCCTGAAGTATCAGAAGGCCTACAGGTGTTTTTATTTCTGATGGGTTGATATCCACCCAGCATTTACAGTGAGAGCGTGCTTTCAAATCAAGGTGTGCTGCAAACATTTATTGCAGGCACAGGTTGGCCTGATCTGTAATTAGCCCCCACATATTGTTGTCCACAAATAGTTCCAAGCACTGTGTTACGCTTATGTTGTCTTCTAAATGCACATTTAGTCCACTAGCATCTTGGGACAAACAATATGGAACAAAAATATTCTGCGAATCATCTTCCCCTGATTCGCCTTCACTCGCAATAGAACGTGCCAGTATGACATTAAATCTGCTAACCGATTTGTCATACTGGCAAGTTGGCCATGGTAGCTCAGTGGTTAGAGCAGTCATGTGTGAAGTGCAAGATCCGTGGTTCAAATCCTGGCTATGGCATTGAATTTTTCAGTTCTGATTCTACCTCTGAAGCATTGTCAACACACAGCTTGTGTGTTTAAAAATACCAGCAATAAGTTGGTTGGCATACAAAAATAACAATTACTATAGAGTTCTACAGAGCCCTATATAGATTTCACATTGGTCCGGTTTAGCTCCACACTAAGTTACGGCTGATTTGTAATAACTCGAGAAAGGAAGCCGTAACAAACGAGAATGGGAAGCAAAATAGCATACAGCATTTTGGTTCACAATACCCAAGTAACAAGAATGGGAATGTGTTCTTTCCAAAGTGGAAAGTGATTTTGCACATTAGGACATCATTTGTTTGTCACTGACAAGTGGTATTTTCTAATGTGCTTCCTGTTCAGCCAACATCAAAGTTGATAGGGTAAAACTTTTCTAAATGCAGATCCATTATTATTTCTGATTCCTCTAGTTGTACCAAGCTTTATTTCTTATTAATACCTTGCATGAAAGTTAATATTTGCTGTTAATTTATTTTACTGCACTTCTTTTTTTTAATCTTTTTTTCTTTCTTTTTTGAGATTTTTGCTTTCTAGTTTAATTTCTCCAGCTGGTGACTGGAGAGAATTGACGTGGGTGTTTCATGTCACAATCACCTTGATAATTTCTGCAGAGAAAAGTGTAATACACACACTAAGGATCTAATATGCCATGCCCAAGAATGAGAAAGTTAAATTTAACCAATTCTTCTTTCCCATTCCTGGGATCTAGGAAGGCTTCTTGTCAATTGTGATTGCTCACATAATATGTGTTTTATTTTGCCATTCTTGTTGATTGCTGTTCTTGGTTATTGTGAACCAGCCTTTAGACTGCTGTGATAAGGACTAATATTATTGAATATGCCAGGTCCAAGTTAAGTTTGGATCATCCTGAAATGTTGTTACATGATGCAGAATGTTGCTACAGTGCCTGTGCACATCAGCAGTGCTACTGTTTCTTTTTACTTTCTCTACTGGTAAGTAGGAGAAGTATTGTATTCCACCCAAAAATTTGATGTCGAGATTTCACTGGAAATACATGTTTTGAGACCCCCTGAATCAAGGATGCGACATAAAGAGTTTGAAGAAAATAGCCCCACCCTAAACTATCCTTTACATGGAAAATTTTGATTTTCTTGAAAATGGCTCTAATGATTTTGATTAAAATGTTGTATGTTTGAGATATTTTTATGGCAAATGAAATGTAGATCTTGAATTTTCTGGCTATAGCCCCTGTAGTCATATTTACTCTGGATGACTTTTGTATAACTGGTAAACTGTTAGATAGACCAAATCATACTATACAAAAAATGGAGATCTTGCTAAAATACACAATTTATGTCCAAATAAATTTTCTTGTAGGGTGAACCATTTCGGAGATATTCCTTGTTATGTGTGTGAGTTTCGGAAAACTTAAAACTTCCGTGAAATGGAACATTGTTCATTTTTTTATATGTTAAGTATGCAAAGAGAATGGAATCTCAAAACTTTAAAAGATTTGACTATCGCACAAAACCTACTGTATTCTAATATTCCCCTTGCACCTACAAGGAAATAAGCAATAAGATAATTTGTACAAATGTTTCTCAACTAACACGAACAAGACACAGGAATAAGAATTTGTAAGAATGGTTACTACAAGAGTAGAAAAAGTCATGTGAGTGCAACACATCAGATTTTTCATTTTAGCAATACACGTAATTTAGTAATGCCTAAAGGTGCTGCCAACACTTATTTAAATCGTCTACTAGAACATGTGGAACATAACAAAATATGGTTATTCGGTGCTGTGCTTTCCAGATAGCACAGAATAACTGAAGCACTTATACACTATAGCATAGTATTTATTATAATCTAAATACATTTTAATACAAAGAACAACAGTGTTTTACACAAACCCATAGCACCAATTTTACATATTATGCCGTTCCCTTTCTTATCATTACATTAAGTTGCTGCGAGTCCTGGGACCCAAATAACTTAAACCCTGTGGTTGCTGAGTTTATTTGGGTTTCATCTATCACTTAAAGCTTATTTCCTCTTTTGTCCCTTTTCTTACTAATTTTTGCTATTTTTCTCAACCACTCAACTCTTCTCTGCTTAAAATTTCCTATTTCTACTATGCTTCTTAATCTTATATTCAAAAGCTTTTTCCCTTTAATTTCTTTTGGCAAGTATGACCATTCCTTTTTACCAATTTTCTTCCTGAGAATCTCTTGTTTCCTCACATTCCAAAATGACATGCCACATCATTTTTTTATTACATAAAGGACATTTCTTTGAATTGCCCTGTACTAGCCAATGCAAAACCTTCTCTCGCTGTTATATCACATCAATATACCTTTCTCTGCTCCATTCCACTTTCATTTCTCTATATATTTCCAATGAACATTTCAAATTGAAACTTGTAAATATTTCTTGTTTTTCAATATCTTACAGCATTAGCCTAATTACTTTCTAGAAACCATTTTCTAATGATTTCCTCTCCCTTCACATGTCACCAAAACCTGATCTCACCAGGACTTCCTTCATCCGACTCAACCAGGTGTCATGATAACTCTTTCTTGTTACTAACAGACATTGATGTAAAACATTATGTTCATCCAGCTTCTCACTCTAATCCAATATTTCCATGCTCTTTTTACAATTTTTCCTCTAATTCCAATTCTTCCTAATTTTGCTTATGCTACACCATTGGGTAAGGCGCTTGCAAGCCCAGGATTTATTTACAAAATTTCCGATGAATCATATCTGTATTCACCCACCCTTCCTCCAATCCCCAAATCTTTGCCCAAAGAGCATCCTTGCCTCAACTATTGCCATATAAATTTTCTCTATCCATTTTATTTCCATCCGTGGTATTTTGTTCATACATGCTTCAATAGCTTTTAATGCATGTTTCCTTTAGCTAGTACCACTCTCTTCTGTTCACCCTAGCTACCATTACTATTTAGTCTTATTGCTAAGTAATCCGATTTATTTGCTACCTCGACTTCTATTCCCTGTCAGTGCTATCCCCATTCTTTCTTTACCTTGTTACCTTTTTAAACACCATAATTGTTAACTTACATTAATTCTTGCTCTCCATTTCTTACAAAATTTATCTATTGCACTAATTGATTTAACTATTCCTGATTTGGATATAGGTCCAACTACTAAATCATCTGCAAATATACTGGGTACTGCATAGTTATCAATTATTAGCACGTGCATATTCCCCATTGCTTCAATAATATTATCTATAAAGAAATTTAATAGCACAGAACTTAATTTGCAACTTTGCCTTAAACTATGTTGTTTTGAATATCTTTAATTACCTTAATATTGGGAAATTTTACACAGAGCTCATTATTTGTAAATATTCATTGTCAGATCCAGATGAAGTAGGTAGGGGAGACTGGGGCACCACGAGTCAAAGAAATTGTAACTCTCAAAAGTGCAGTTAGATGCATGTTTTCAGCTAAACTTCATATATGACTGAAGGACAATGTCTATTTCATTATTAATTGGTCATAGTTTTTAAAATATTCATTTTCTTTCTGGAAAAATTAAAATATTTTTTGGGAAATGGCCCAAGATGCCCCTTGTATGGGGCACTATGGGTCTGTGTCTTGGGTACCATGGGTCACTGGCAGAACAAGTAAATCCATCCAAAAAATAACAGTGAAATGAACTGAAATCAATTTTATTTATATGCCTATTATTTTCTATACAATGTAATACATATTATATTGTTTAAAAAAATACCTAATTATAGTGCTCACTGACACCTATATGTAGGTGAATCCAATGCCTATGAAGGACAAAGTTTATTCCTTAGTTCTATAAACTGCCCTTCTAACATATATTGAATGATCTTTGATGATTAGTTCTCTTATCACTAGAGCCCGGATTTTTGTGTAATATCAAGTTGCGAAATATGTACATATTTATGTAACAAAAAACATCAAAATATGTAATGAAATATGTAATATCAACAAAATATGTAAAGTTATGTAACAATCTAAATGCTAAGATTACAACCTCAAATCTAAATGCAGACTGCAAATTACCCAGAATTTTGTAATTTGATGGGTCTGTAAGTACATAAATTAATTACAATGAGTTAAAATGTACTAAATATAGAATTAATTATAGGGAAAATGTTTTGTTGCATACAGAATTTACCTAAATTTTATTTTCAGGTAGGTAATCACAAAATAAAAATATGTGTTTTGGATTATGTTTATTAAACTTACTCATTTCACATAATTATTTTACTTAAATAATGTTGAAGCAATGTTGAAATACTGAGCCAATTTATCAATGAGTGAAACAATGAATTCAAAATAATTAAATTTTATAATGAAGATGCATTTTCAGTTTTCTATCTCTTGACATATGACCAACCAGGCATTTTCATTTTGAGTCTTTTGCTTCTTTCAACGTACAGTGAATAACCATATACTTCTCCATATTTTCAGGGATCATTGTTTGTCTCCTATCGGATATTAATGTTCTTTTAAGCAGAGAAGCTTCTCTTCACGTCAAATGAAGTAATAGGAGCATATTTTAGTTTAGGAATCTGATTTGCAGAGAAATGCTATGGTAAATCGACACTGTCACCATTTAGCACTTTAGACACGGACACAAGTGTAGAGTACCCTGGATTCCTGTTTAGCACAGTTTTGAATTTTTCACCTACCTTCCTTCCTCCATCGCCTGCAACTACACTAAGCTTCTGTGATGCACGTTCCATTAAATCCATATATTCGTGAAGAAGGGAATCTAATGTTTCCAACTGCTTGATGGTGCTAGGCAACCAGCCAAAGGTACTTTTGATGTAAGCACAGTAACTTGCCACTTTCGGATCTTTAAAGAATTCCTGAGATTCACGTATGGAAACAGCTCCTTCTGAAGAGAACATGTTCACCACTGACTGGACTCCTTCAGAATGTTTACAATAAAAGTTCACAGCTTCTAACCATGTACCCCGTCTTGTAAGTACTGGCTCAGGAGGCAAAGGGACATGTTGTAGATGATTTTATAGCACTGGATTCTGTGCGCTGCTTTCACCTTTTTTGTTGCTGATATCAACACAGGGAAAATTACTTCTTGCTACTTCGGCAACACGTTGCAATGCATGGCCAAGCAGGAACATTTGGGCAGGATACCTTAAGGGCAGTAGCAGCTTTAATCATGTACGCTGCGGCATCTGAACCTTTTCCTCACACACACCCTCTGGCCACAGAATCTTCATCCAATCATTTACAAATCTTGCAATTGTAGAATGATTTGTTTGTTCTAACACCTTGCAAAAGTTAAGAAATGCTTTTGCTGAACTTTCGGAATCTAGTTTTCCTACTGCTAAATTTGCTATGTACCGACCCATGTCATCTGTAGTTTCATCGACGGCAAACCAAATACAGGAGTCTCCAATTTCATTCCGTATATGAGCAACTGCTTCTCCAAAGCACACATGAAAATACTTTTTCCTCAGAGTAGATTTGTCTGGAATAACTTTCTTGCAATATTTTTTAGAAAGGAGTGAAATTGAGGAATTTGAAGTTAATGCCACTAAATATTAGCTGCAACCATTGCACTACACAGATCTTTAAAAAAAATCATTTCCAGACAGTTCCTGTTGCATTTGTGTCAACTGAACTTGCTTTCTAGAAGACTAGGTGTTTGTTGCGTATGTGAAGAACACTTTTGATATGTTGTTCTAATTGAGATTTCATGGAACAGCGAACTCTTTTACCTCATGCTTGACAGACTATTACTTTTCTGTTTGTTGTAAAGGCACTATCTAATTTCACCCATGAATTCAACTTGCAGGATAGTGAGGACGCAACTGGTGCCATTTTACTAAGACTTGCAAGAAACTAACTGCAGCATTATCGCCTCGCTATATTGATGGTTGTCCAGCGGCTCACTTTGTTTGCTCGCAGCTATTATATTACAAGATGCTGACTACTGCGACAATGGTAACAATCAATTTCTCCAGTCCTTGTAAATGCCCAAAGCGCTTCGAGATACGTGATACTGGAGGTCAACATTGTCGAGTGGCACCTGCTTTGATATAAACGGACAACAACCAGAACGAGGCGAGGTGGTTATTATCGTATTCTTAATTGAACTTGCATCCTATTTCGCAGATTGATTTTTGTTGCTTTCAGCAAAACTTGTAAAAACAGTAGTTTATAATGTGACTACAATATATTTTAAAAAATAACAAAATTGTAACGAAATCCAGAAAATATGTGCGTTTTATGTAACATCGTTAAAATATGTAGAAATGTGCAAAATATGTAAAAATATGTAAAATAAAAATTTGTAAGGGAGTCCCAAATGACGTAATTCGCCAACATTTTTACTTCTCATTGAAATATGCAAGATTTAAAATATGTAATTACATAAAAATCCGGGCTCTACTTATCACATTCTTCAGGACTGGCAAGACAAATAAAATGTCAGGTTGGCTTACTACAAAAATGTAATTTTCTTGAGGAAAAATAAACTTTTCACATTTTCCTTGAACACTTTATTTATTTTATTTCATATTCTCTCTCTTCATATAGTTCATTTATGGTTCTTAAAACCTTTCTGACATACTTTTACTACTTTTTACTTTTCTTATCTCTAAATTCTACAAAAACAAAGCTGTCTGTTTCCGGTTCCCAGTCAGTGAGCAATGTTGAATCTACACTTGAAATAATTGAGACCCAGGTTCACTTTCACTATCTATAAAGACTACTGCATCAGCCTCAGAGAAGTCACTATCGTCAGGGAAAAGACTTCTTTTTACTGTCGGTTTTCTGGTAATGGTCTTCTTTGCTTTCTTTTCTTGTTTCCTCTTCTTTTCCAATAAATGTTCTTTCTCTGGGATATCTGTGAGTATTTTGCTGCTACCTTGCTGCCGCCATTTCATAGTGCCCATTTGATGCTTTGCCTTTCGGTAACTTCTAATTTTAGCAGGACTTCTAAATTGGCATGGAACTTCATTAGCTGCATTTTCTTGATGTGCTGGTAAAACTGATTTGCATTTGTTGCTGTTGTTGGAATTACTTCTGTTGGAGGAGGTTGTGATGGACCAACTATGTTGTCAGTTTCCTTTATCACATTTGGAGCAAGGGGCCGATCAGTAACTGAACTTGGGAGAAAAGCGTCATTGCTGAATACGCGTACATCAAAGGGACAAATCCCTGTTTTCTGAAAACCATTAATTGTATTAGTGGATGTAAAGGCGCATAGTAATGCTGTGCCTACAAAACCAGCAACTTCATAAATTGTTATTGGTTTGTCTGGATGATTTAACAACCATGAATCTACAGCATCATATATGACTTTCATGGTTATCAAATATTAGAAATGATGGGTTGTCCTTTGTGCTGTATGAGAATTAGCCAGCACCAAGGTGTTAAATGGGGCACCAAAGAGCATGTGGTCATGGAAATGAACTCGAGGAAATACTAAAACAGTTATCATCAGCACGGACAATATAACAGTTTGTTACAAGGTTCCCTTTTCTGCACTTTTCACTTTACAAACAGCTTTCCAGGCATTCTCAGCAATTACCTTACCACAGTTTTGAACGGTTGGGGTTTTGGTCTCATCCAAATTAAAAATCCTTGAAGGATTTCCAAATCATGGCTCTCTCTTTAGTATAGTTACTGAAAAACACCTGCACATTATGGGGATTGAGTGAGGTGGCACGAGCAACCCCTCTACACCCCTCTGGAGACCTAAGGGACAAGCAACTGTTTCTTTTGAAAATTCCTGCCAACCATCTTCCCCAGCCATCTCCCTTTCTTTCCACAGTTCTGTACATTCAATATTATTTGCAACAGCAGTTTGGTAAGCCAGTTTTCAACATTGTTTTGTTGTTAATCCACAAAGCATTTTGCAGCAAATTTTAAGATAATTGGCTATCAGGAGTTCTTGATCTTCCGTAAAAATTTGCTGATTGCTGTAATTTGACTTAAGCTCAACTTCTACCCCAGGTTGCAACTTCATTGTTGTGATCTTGTATCTCAGGGCTTCTCTTTTAAGACACATGCATCAGCTGCATTTCTTAAGCTTCTACCTTCAACAACCAGATTAAAAGCTCTCTTCAAATCATCCTCATACAATCCTTGTCAGATTTTCTCTTGTATGTTTCAACCATAACTGAAAAAATAATATAACATAAATATTTTCTATCTCTGTTCCCCAAATTTTTGTAGTGTATGACCCATGCTACCCCAGTTATGACTGATCCCTCGGTAGGAGTTCATTATAGACATAACCCAAAAAATTAATGATAGATAATTACCTGCAGTGTGGTAAGATGACCAATGATGGAGAGAACCTTGATCAATAGCTAAATTAAAAGTATTTTGAATTATAAAAAGCAGTGTTTAAACAATTCCGATAGCCTCAGATTTTACTTTCACACAGTAGGAAACATTAACACTAGTCTCAAACAAATAAACCAGATCACTGCCACCTGGATGGTATATGGGAAACAGCTTATCAGCAGTTCCCAAGAATTCAATATGGTCGACATTACACAAAGCTGCAGGCAAAATTATGCTAAAAAGCAGTACTGCCAATGTACATAATAATGCTTTTATTTCTAACCTCAAATATCACAGGCTTAAAGTAACATGCTTTCAAACGATAATAATGCTTGAACATTGTTACCACATAACACATAGTGGACCTATTCATCTTCAGCAAATCTTGTTCTGCAATAACACTTTTGGATTAACTCACTTCCAAACTCTAAATTTCATAATATATATTTAATGCACTACTGTGTTGCGAACACAAAAATAACAACAGTAACTATAACTGTAGGGGAAACTGGGGTACAGTGGGCATGTTTTGGGCATTATAATTTTTTATGCTGAAAGTTAATGATTATTGTGAATATTCTCCTATGGAGTCTGAGGCTTATAAATTTTAGCATCTCTGTAAATTTTGTGTACATTTTTCTATTGTAAATTTGTAAGTTTTAAGTGTTGAGAAGAGGACCATGTTATAGATGCTCACTGTACCCCATCTTGTGGCAGAGTGAGCATCGGGCTGGGGCACAGTGAGCAGTCATTAAACTTAACTTCAGACAGATTAGAAACATTTTATTTTTTCATTATACATGAATATACATTGTATACTATCACTGGACATTGTAGCCATCCATGTTAACAGGAAACGCAAACATTGATACTGTTCTTTTTGTGCCACCAGCAGTAGAAGGCTTTGGTAGTTTCTAAAATATATCACATAAATTAACATCCCGTGCTTCTGCATCTGTAGGAAGTGAAAAATGCCTGTCAAATTTCCTTGACTTTCAGAGGTATGTCACATTTGCAACACTTTTATCATGATCTATTGAATTAATAAGTCAAAAAAATGATGAAATGGTATTTCTTTTCCTTCGTTTGCCACTTTGACTATAACATAGTCTTTCTCCTTTGGTTCTTCTGCCATATTTTCTTCATTTTCCTGGTTTAGACGGAGGTCGTCGTCATCATAATCGTCATATGGGACAATGGCTGAGCCTTCACTGTCCGATGAGCTCTTGTTTGGTTGAAGCCTTCTCGTTACACGTTGAGGCGCAGGTCTGTTGGTGGTCTGCTGTGGAGAGTTCTTGTTTCTTTTATTTTGTACTTTCAGGACCTCCTGTTTTTCTGGAGTGTTAGTATTCTGGTCCTGCCTGGTTTCCTTCCATGTTGTGTTGCTGTATTCCTTTTAGTTATTTTAGGAAGAGGACGGATTTCCTTTGGTGAAACCAAGGGCCTTGAGCTTCCTAAAGTGCCAATGACACTACTACAACTGGCTATAGGCAAGTTTTCCTGCAGGCCTTCAGCTGGTGTGCATGCCACTGAGCCTGTACCTATACTGTCAACATGAAAGGTATTATCTCTGTTGAATGAATTGTTCTTGGCATTTTGAGAAGATCCCATTTAGACACAATATTTAGAATATTCCATCAAAATTCCACCTCAGCAGAAATATTGAACATATGACCAAGAATTACTCAACATTTATATAGCTGTGAAATATTTCAGATATCTGATAGAAGGAAGATGTGTTATTTACAGTGACCATGCACCACTTACATTTGCATTTAAACAAAAAAATTAAAGAGCATTGCCGATACAGTTGAGATATCTACAGTATATTTCTCAATTTCGCACAGATATCTGACATGTGCCTGGAAGAAAAAACATAGTTGCTGATCACTTATCAAGAGTTGGAGAACTAGAACCAATTGATTATGAAGCAATAGCTCAAGCTCAGAGTGGAGAGTAACTAGATAATCTACGATCTGTCCCTCATTTGACACTGAAATTAAAAACATAAATAACACCAGGTGGAAAACAATTATGTGTGATGTGTCCACCACCTGTGTGCACCCATATATTCCACAAAAATTCAGGTTTTGTATTTTTCAGCATTATCACAATATGGCACACCCAGGAATTAAAACTTCTGTGAAGATGTTAAAAACCAGTTTTGTCTGGCAGAATATGTTGTTAGCTAATGCTGGATTTCTGACAATGAAGTCATTAATCCTCCTGCTCTCCAATATTTTTCAATAAATATTGAAGAGACTTAGCAATAAATGTAACCGCTTTTTAGAGAGCACCATATTTTTATGTTTTGGCGGTCACATCGCTCTCTCACAACCCCCAGAATGTCTGGAGTTGCTGATCACTATATTATCTATATTGCATGTTGTCTGGCAGAATATAAAACGTGATATAAGTCACTGGACAAAAACATGCATTGCATACCAGAAGAATAAGGTCACCAGACATATTCAGGCACCCCTTGGGAAGTTTCCAAACAGTGATGAATGATTTAGAGTTGTCCATATAGACTTGATTGGGTCCCTACCTCCATTGGAAGAGTATGCTTATTGTCTCTCATATATAGACCGATTTACCAGCTTTACTGAAGTTGTTCCTCTTAAAAATATTTGAGCAGAAACTGTAGCCCAAGAATTGTTTAATGCTTGGATCACTCGGTTTGGAATGCCGTACCAAATAGTGGCTGATCAGGGAACACAATTTTAGTCAGAACTCTTCTAAGCACTCACAAAAATATGTGGCTGTAAATTAATAAAAACAACTCCATATCATCCGCAGTCAAATGGAAAAGTTGAAAGATTTCACGGGACACATAAAGCATCTATCCATGCTCACAAAAATCTTATATAGAGCAGTATATTACCTACAATCTTATTGGGACTACGTTGTTCTATCAGAGAAGGTAGCAATACCACTATTGGAGAAATGGTAGATATATGGTACTCCACTTAAATTACCAGGAGATTTTTTCAACGATCCTGATACAAAAGTGAATACAAAATTGCCAACATTTATAGTGCAGTTAAGGAAATACATAATCAACTCAAACCTGCTGAATATCCTAATAAGTCAAAGGAAAAACCATTTGTATTCCAAGACATCAATAAGACAAGCCGTGTATTTGTACAAGTTGACAAAGTAAAGGCAGCTCTAGAAGCACCGTATCAAGGTCCATATGAAATCATGGAACGTACAGAAAAATTTGTTGGTGTAAAAATAAATGACAAGATTAAAAACATATCCTTAGATTAAAATCCGCGTATATACTGGCACACGATAACCACATAAAAGAACAACCACCCCAAATGGTGGATATGCCAAGTCCAGCAAGAACTACAAATTCAGGCTGAAGAATACAATTTCCAGCCTGCTTCCTGGAAGATGTATAATGACTAAGAAGGGGGTGATGTAGGGACATGAGTGTATGAATACAATGACATAGAATGCTGCCGCAGTTGGTAGTGTGATTGTGAAATGTTAGTTGTTATGATAGTTATAAAGACTAGCAACGAAGAAATAAATATATTTTGTGGGTGAAAAATAATTATTCATTATTAAGTTGTTCAAAATATATATAAAAGTATACTAACCAAACTAGAGGCTAAAAAATTATTTCATCAACCGTTTCACCAGTTTGTAAGCTGGGGCATCTATATTGTTAATTATGGGTCACATGCTGTCATCCAGCTTGTGGATCTTCGATAGGCAGTGTAGTTTGGGCAAACTAGGATTGTTTACAATTAAATGATTCTTCATTTTGTTTGGAATGATTATGCTTTTAGCAGTTGTAATAGTGATCTCTATGTATCTCTTCAACAGGTTTTTGATTAGGGTAGTGTATTCTGCTTTCCATAGTAACTTCTCAACTCTGTGATTTTAAGTGTCCTGATCCATAATTATTAATTTATTCCCTTTATCTGCTTTCAAATATAAAACTGGTTTCTGGTTTTGCATAACATAATTCCTTTCCATACTCAATTCTGTCATCTCTCATTATGCCTATTGGTGAATGCAATTTAAGTTACTACAGATTTTACAAACGGTAGATCGAGGTTATGCATAAATTATTATTTTCTTACAATTGTTATTTCACCTCATAGGAAAACAGGAAATATGTTGTTGTTGTTAGCTAATGCTGGATTTCTGACAATGAAGTCATTAATCCTCTTGCTCTCCAATATTTTTCACTGATGGAAAATATGAAATATGAAATATGAAGTTTGATTAAATTTATTGGAAATATTTTGTTTATTATATAGGTAACCAGCCATATGCCTGGCCAAAATTTAATGCAGTCAAGAACATTAGGGTATTTCAGATGCAATGCATTTTAGTTTTTATGCTAATATTTGATTCGGTTACAAATAACAGCAGCATTTATGAAATGAGCAGCCATGAGGTCAGTGAAATATCGCATGATTTCATTATTGCATTTTCATGCTACAATAACAGATATTTGCCATAAATTCAAGACACAAGGAAAGCTGTAAGTTTTGAAAATGCTGCTAAAAATTTATAGTTCAAAATGTTGCTGTGGTTTTTAAACCATTTTGTGTAGCAATAATATATCTGAGTATTCCCATATTTGGGCAATTTGATATTGAAGAGAGCAATAGCAGTAATAGTAACAGTTTTTTAGAGAGCACCATATTTTTATGTTTTGGCGGTCACATTGCTCTCTCACAACCCTCAGAATGTTTGGAGGACCACACCTGTCGTTGGTTTACGGGTCTCACCGACCTGACCGGGAGACTTATCAAAATAAATTCACCGATCATATCCTCTGATTACCAATCAGAAGACGTATTACATGCCACAACAGTTCAGCATGTTAGGGGTTAAGGTTTTATAGAGAAATTAGAAAAATGGAGAGGTTGGAAAAATAAAGACTCCCTAGCCCTCAGGAACCCTAAAGCA